>OY720045.1:5465592-6065592 GCA_963082485.1 Eudonia mercurella
ATTAAATGAAAATTTGCAATTTGAGTTCCCAAACGGACAGGGGTTCAGCTTATAATGTTGACGCTACCAAGTCTCAAACAAAAGTGAGCTCCTGAGTGCGGGGCAGCTAGTTCTAATGACATCTTCCCCCACTCGCCGCCCCTCTCGGCTAGCATAGTCAGATTTAGCTCATACGGCCTCTCCTGACTGGAGGACGCCCACGTTCTCATCTGTGTTCAGTTGTTCTAAATCTGCAGCCCTCGAAGTGCTTGGGATCGGTTCCTGACTCCCTTCATCGACAGGCACATCACAGCATTAGGCAACTTGCTCAGGTGTGGACTCCTCAGCATCATCTTGGTCTGCACCTGACAACATAAAATGATCCACATTGAAAATTCTGCTAGGTCTCTTCAGCGAAATGCTAAAGAGTATTACATTCAAAATGCAATATAAGAGCCATAGGCACGACGTTAGCTTAACTCGTAAGCCAGAGAGGAAGCACGACGTTTGCTGTCTCTGCTGACAAGAAACATAGGCACTACGTTTGCATAAATCTGTCATAGCACTAGTAAAGAGGAAGCACGACGTTAGCTATCTTTACACAGCACCCAGCAAGGAGGAAGCACGACGTTGGCTATCCTTGAGGTCTGTACCATAAAAACAAAACATCAATAAGGAGGAAGCACGATGTTAGCTGTCTCACGATGTTAGCTGTCTTTACACAGCACCCAGCAAGGAGTAAGCACGACGTTGGCCATCCTTGAGGTCTGTACCATAAAAACAAACCGTCAACAAGGAGGAAACATGACGTTAGCTGTCCGTATGACCTGCATCACACCACTCATGCGACGTCTTACTTCCTCTCAAAATATGCAGCACACGCATCAGGAGTCCATTCCCCTCGCCACGGTACCGTGTACTCTGCAGCGGCCTGGGTCGACTTGCCATAGAAGCCTGCCACAAATTGCAGCTCGTATCGACCCTGGGGAAGCGCCTTGACCACTCGGTACGGTCCGCGCATGCCCGAGTCAAGTTTGCCAGTCGCTTGTGCCTGTTTTACAACAAAAACAAAAGAATTAATTTCAAACACTCGAGGGGCCTTCGTGTTATTATTTCCATCGCAACGCATCCTGATAGCGTTGATTTGCTCTCAACCGTTCGGAAGCCCGTTGTCTGTACATTTCTCTTCACGAGCATCACGATTTGAATGAGAGTTTTCTATAGCAATGCCACGAATCAGATGACGTATACCTCTTATATCTGTGGCGGCTTCAATACCCACTAATAAATTTAGTGGTGAAAACTGAGTGGTTTTCTGCTTGGTTACGTTCAGAACAAGCTGGAGACGCCACATACTATCCGACCATTCATTCTGACGATGATTGCACTGTATTCGGATCAAATAAAAAGACCCACTATCTGGCCACCCGAGGCAATGAATCCTTATTTTTCTGCGTAGATTTAAGTGCGTTACAATCTGTAACCACAGTAAAATGTAGACCGACCAGATAGTGTCTAAAGTGTTTCAGGGCTTTGACCACAGCCAAGGTCTCAAGTTCGTAAGAGAGGTATTTCGGTTCTGCGCCATGGGTCCGTTTACTAAAATAACCTACAGCACGTTTCTGTCTCTTCTCATGAACCTGCAACAGTACCCCACCGTAACCAACCAAACTGGCATCGGTATGCACTTCTATAGGAAGATTACGGTCATAGATTGCCAACACGGGTTCGCTAGTAAGTAATGCAATTATATCTTGCCGTATTTCTTCTTGCTCACTACTTGCTCGCCCTTTTTCGTTAATTAATGATAGGTGCAGTGTTAGTGGCAAACGCGGCAATATAACGGCGAAAGTAACTCGCCAAACCTAAGAATTGGCGAACTTGTTTGACGGTCTTAGGGATGGGTGCTTCAACGAGCGCCTTAACCTTTTGAATGCTCGGCTGTACCTGACCTTCACTTATAGTACGGCCTAGATACTCTATCTTAGTGGCTAAAAAAGAACATTTCGAAGAGCCAGCCGTAGTTAATGTTTTAAGAACTTCAAACGTCAAGCCTTCAGCTACCGTGTCACTCAGGAGTAACACGTCTTCAATGTACACTAGGGTTTTGCCCAATTCAATGTGTTGGCGAAGTGTTTTCGATATAATTCTTTGATACACAACGGGAGCATTCGCCAGACCATAAGGCATTTTCAAATATTCATAATGCCCTTCCGGTGTGACGAATCCTGTAAGTAGTATGGACACGTTATCCAGAGGAATCTGGTGAAAACCAGTGGCCACATCTAAACTGGTAAAAACTTATATTTACCTAAGCGGTCAATAGGATCGTCTATGAGTGGGAGTGGAAAACGATCTTTTACTGTAATTTCATTCGGCTTACGAAAGTCGACACACATACGGCCCAAGCCGTCTTTCTTTTTTACTAAAAGAACTGAGCTAGCAAACTCTGATTCTGACTCGCGAATAATATTTTTATCAAGAAGATCTCGAATGATCTCACGAACTTTCAAAATTTCGGGATATGTAAGCCGATATGGGCGATAGTTAACAGGCGTACTATTATTTAATTTAATTAACATGCTATCAGTGTTAACTGTACTAGCAGCGGTGCCAGCAATAAAATATTTAGAAAATTCGTCTTATCTGACTTAAAAGTTTCTTTAAATCTTGACCAATCAACGTAGTATTAACTGGTGATTGAACAACTGAGGAAACATGCATGACGTCATAAGTTAATTTAGGTTCACAAGTAAGATATTGCCTGTCGCGCGTTCGTATGTAAGTCACACCTTCTCGGTTTAGTACATCGGTACCTACTATAACCGGAGTATTCATAAATTCATGGGACATTACCTGTAAGTCTATTTCCAATGAAATTTTACTGAACTCGATTGTTAAGGTTACAAAATATGTGGATTCGATCTCCTGGTTACCTATGCCCTTTAATATTCTAAAAGAAAGCAAAGCATGTCTCGATTTTGTGACCAGGCTTTTTGAAAACGGCACGGTTCTATTTTACTGACACCTGGAATACCGTTTGTTCTTTGCCTATTTTCAGTATTGGAATTGCTACCACTAACATTAGGCTTCATCCCTTTATTACAATTAGATTGTCTATTTCCATGTTGACCACACGAAAAGCATTTACCCTCTTCAAATTTCCTCTTACGAAAAGATGTATCACGCTTTTTTGATAAAAAATTGGTTGGTACATTTTTTATTATTATGAGATGAGGAATCAGGTTTAACATTAGTTGAGAAATATTCAACCAACTCACTGGGCATTAATTTGGCGTTGGTGGCTGAAGCACGTATCTGCGTATCAGTAATACCTCTTATTACAATGGCAGAGATAAGTTCGTCACTTAGACCCTTTACAATACGCAAACGTAACAAAGACCGACGGGCATCATCAGCGTAAGTAGGGTAACTAACAGAGTTAGTACACATTACTTCGTACAGAATATTCGCAAAATCTGGTTTTTTAGGACAAAGGGGTTTAAATTCCAATTTAAAATTGGTCCAACTATGGTCATTAGTGACCCACTCGTTGAGCCACGTCCTAGCCTATTCTCTCAAACAGTTGCCAATACGTGACAAACATTCGAAATCGCTCCACCCATTTGTAACTTTGGCACGGTCCACTTCCGCACACCAGGTTTCAATATCATTGACACTAGGATAAAAATATAATATTTTTAATATTTGAAATATAATAAGATTGGTTCGATCTTACCGCAGTGTTGATTGATCGTATCGCATCGATTAAACGATCAGTCGTACTGGATTCGCGTGCAATACCGTGGTGCTAGCGGAGCGGTGGTCTCGGTGAGGCTAAGACAGCACAGTCTTGATGCTCTGGTCCCGCGGCATCCTCGGGTACTTCAGGCGGTGCACGGCAGTCACGGGACGGCGGGGTCAGTGCGCCCTCAACAGGCAGAGATCGCAACGCGCAGACCGGTCCACAGGCTGCGACGGCACCGCCGGCCCATCGCCGTTGCGCCCTCGCGGTGGCGATGAAGATTGACACTGATCTTCCAATGACGTCAATCGATCTAAAACCATTTGCATTTGTTGCCTTAGAACACTTCTAGAAGAGTCACGTCTTCTACGGGTATGCTTAGAGCGTGAGTCACGTTTTCTAGACCTACTTACTCCTCCTTTCATCATCATGGCTATCACTTGGCATATTTAAATCTATTGAGAAAGCAAGACTTTCAAATAAAACTTTAAATGTCTTAACGTTACGTATGATCGTTACAAAAAAATCAAATCAATGCGCAGGGTGCGCATAAAGCAACCAAAAAAAAACAGTTACAAAAATGAAAAAAATCTACCCACAATCATATATTTATTTTTATCGTTTTAATTGCAGAAAGAAAAAATTATAAGAAACACGACAAATAAAAAAAATAAACTGCAAAACGAACATAGAAGTTGGGTGGCAACTTGCTCTTTTCGTTTTCTGAAGATTCCTCGATTTTTAGTAAATGAGCAAAATGTTCTACTTACCAGGGTTTCTTCTTAACAAATCACTTACATAGGTACTTATTACCACAAACTCATCATACCTACACAGGAAAAATAACAGCAAAGTGAAAAAACTGAAAAGAAAAAAAACAAGCTCTACGATACCAGAGTATTTATAAATACATTGAATATTGATAGTTCTCGCAGGCGGGGACAAACACCAATGTTGACGCTACCAAGTCTCGAACAAAAGTGAGCTCTGGAGTGCGGTGCAGCTAGTTTTATTGGCGTATTCCCCCACTCGCCGCCCCTCTCTGCTAGCATAGTCAGATTTAGTTCATAATATGTAATATAAAAATTAATTTTCCATATTGAAAAAAATCCTCTACAAAGGCAGAAAATAAAGAGACTGTAGAAGGTAAAGATTATATAAATGCGCTCGAGCAACGGCGCACATAGACAACCTTTCACGGACACGGAATCTTAGACCATCTCAAACCAGTCCAAGCGCAGCGCTGTTGCTGTTGTTCTCCTTATTTTGTGCCGAAGGGTCTTTCAAAATACTCATACAATCGTAACTAGACAGTGTTTTATTTTAATTCATCAAAAAATTCGAATTTCAAAATAAAGAATAACCACAGATCATATCAAACCTCTTTCAATCGCCAAGTGCCAAATTAAAAAAGTTAATTGCAAACCCAACTTAGTGGGCGCGGCGAACCGCGACGAAGCAAGGGCGGTAAAAGTAAAATGCTTGATTAAAAAAGTTGTTACGTTTTATACTTATGAAAAATGGTCCCGTCTCCCCGGGAGCGCCTTTGAGATGGGATATTAAAATTAAAGGAGGCGAACGCAAGACGACTGGAAAGAAGGGTTGCAAATTGCAATGAAACGGTATTTGCTTTTAACCAACTACGCTTACGAATATTAAACTGTTTTAAAATGAAGCATTAATGTGAATGCAATTTAAGGTAGTTATTATTATAATCTAAAAATTTCTAAGTCGGTAACTAGTTCTCACGCTATGATATCAACTACGATTGCTCCTTTTTCAAGGTCACCGGTAGGTCACTATCACTTCGAAGGCTTAGTGGTTAACGCTCCCGTCACAACACAAGGAGACTGCAGAGCAGACCCCTTGCACGGACACGAATCTCGGAACAGCTCATAACAGTCAGACCGTAGCTGTTGCGAGATTCCATTACCGTGAGAGGTTGTCTATGTATGAACGATTGAATTAACCACAAGGCTCCACAGAAGAGGTGAGAGAACCCCTCCTTGCGGGCATCCTCTGGTTGTTCGTGCAAGTAGACTGTCACCTAGCAGTTCAGAGTTGATAATTCTACCATTTAACATGCATTTGTTAGAATTTTTTACTGGTCATTTTGGTTTCTTTAACAAAAACTAGAGGAAAATAGTAGTCAGGAAGCAAAATAAAGCTAGCTATTAGGAGTGAGATTAAGAAAACGCATTTGTTTGTCATTTAAAATTATATTATCAATAAAGCAAGATATAAGCAAAGCAAGCTATAATAAGCCCTTAAAATGTACTACGTATTTATATACAAGTAAGAACTAAGTATATAATTAATTTAACCATCAACTCATTGTTTTAGCTTGATTTCTATATATAATAACCATTATATACTTAGTCTTCTGATATTACATAAAATGTATAACTTTAATTTAATTTTTAAATTTTAATTAGTATAATTCTTATAACAAAGAAATCTGATAATATACATAAAGTATATAAGAATTAATACAGCATATATAATGATTTCATAAATAATACCCCTTATATACTTTACCCTTATATACTTTACCCTTATGTACTTTACCCTTATGTACTATGCCCCTATATACTTTTCCTTATTTACTTTACTCTTATGTACTTTACCCTTTATATACTTTACCCCCATATACTTTACCCTTATGTATTTCAACCTTATATACTTTACCCCTTTATGTACTATACCCCTATTTACTTTACCCTTATATACTTTAGCCTTATGTATTTATTCAGCTTTTTGGTGTTACATTATATACATTTTTTTAATTTAAACAAAGTAATAAAGACAATACTTAACTTTATACAATCGCCAATCTTTTGTATATAATAGACTTTATGATGCTAAGGCAGAGGTCTGTCTCAATCGGCGTCCGGATCCACAATGACCGTGCGACCGATCGTCCCGCTTTTATAAGGCATCCCCGCCACTTAGTTCGTCCCGACAAACAACACCTGCTGTTTATCGACCGTGAAAGCAGGTGGCATGACAAACAACGTGGCGTGGTAAACACGTGGTGTTTACGCTAAGTAAAAGATTTGTTTTTGATTCTTTCAGTTAATTGTAATAACAATTCTTACTTAAATAATTATTATTCTCTTTATTTTTAATCTAACACATTCGATCAAATTACAGATCGGTTGTGGCACACCGTGGTTCTTGGCTGCAACCTTGATGGATTCAAAGGTAGTGCGATCAAATGCACCTTCAATATCTACGAAAGTGCAGACGAAAATCCAGCGCAAATTCCGCTCGACTCACCACATGATGAAGAGCAGTTTGTGTTGACTTCCCTGCCTGATATGCACATTGAAGTCCATGGAGTGGGAATCTTTTTAGTGGCCCGCTCTGATATAATTGTCTACCATCTTCTCCAGGGTCTTCAGGAGAAAGGATTTCTCCAGGCAGATCTCTTTGCCTTACGTACCGCACTACTGTACCGCGTTAAGGCCTCCTTGTAGTCGCTAAAGTCGAGTAGCTCTTCTAATTCGAGCCAGTTCCGGGTTCCACCATGGTACCTTCATTACTACTGATTTCGTCTCTGGACAGTTATTTTGCCAGGCCGTCATCAGTGCTTCAGTAATTCTGTCAGCTTCAAACTCTATGTCCAAGGCTGAGTTTAGTTTACAGCTAGGACCATCCAACTCCATTCTGAGGCCCTTTTTGAAGCCCTCCCAGTTAGTGTTCCTGGGGTTCTTCCTACCCACAGTTTCTATGGTTACACCTAGTTTGTACCTAAAGCATATATAGTTATGATCAGATAGGGAGACCTCATCCGGCACATGCCAGTTTGTGATGTTCCTTACCGCTCTATTGTTAGCAATGGTTACGTCGATCATCTGTGCCCTGCGGGCGTTGAAAAAAGTAGGCTTGCTACCTTACTACCTACCTTAGCTGCCTTAGCTACCTTAGTTTTTTTTTTAATTTCAACCGATCCCAATCCTATAAATAATTAAAACACTTTTTGACACCAACTGAGGTTAGAGTACTAGAACACCCACAAATCAATGAAAACTTTTTGTGGGCATTAAAAAAAATAACTCAATTCTGACGATTATCTCGCTGACTGTACATTTTATCAAAAATCTGTGAATGTCGATTGTCATCAGTGTCATCACTCAAAAAGTTGGGAAAGGTCTCCTAAGATAGTAGCTGCCCTTAATGCCCCATCTCAACTTTCCACCCTGTATATTCTAGAAAGTTAAATTATGATAAAGCAACCGAAAGATATAATAAAAACATGATTTATATGTCATAAAAAGAGCTACATTTCATAATTACGCGAGCGCGTACAAATATTCATATTTAATTAAAACCACATCCGTGTCTTTACGGTTCTGCCTTTGAGTATTGAGTCGTAAATCATGAAAGGCATAAATCAGAATAGGTAACAAAATTTTATGTATGTATGTACCCTTTTTTAATAAAGAATATTGGTAACACAAATCGTGGGGCCGACCGGCCTCATATACGCCCGGGAGCCTAGTCTTTTTAGGGTTCCGTACCTCAAAAGGAAAAACGGAACCCTTATGGGATCACTTTGTTGTCCGTCTGTCCGTCTGTCCGTCTGTCCGTTTGTCTGTCTGTCAAGACCCTTTATCTCGGGAAGGCGTGAAGTTATCGAGTTTAAATTAAAACCATATCTTCAGGTCTGCGGTCCCTTGAAGCAGTGAAAAAATCAAACTTCTAAGTTAACGAAAAAAAAAGATACGGCCGTTGATGTCGCAAAAAACGTATAGTTCGACACTCTCAAGGGAATCAAAATTCATAGGGTACTTGCCGTTGACCTATGAAGTTTGGCAAGTAATATCGTCTTATACTACAAATGCAGGGAAAAATCTGAAAACTATACATATTTAATTAAATAACAAAAAAAACAGGGTCTTTATGCAAGGAACGGGGGTCCAAATGTTGAAGTAAGTTAACTGTGTGATGTGAGGTATCGTATGAAAGGGCTTCATTTGCACATGCCTAAACAGATTTTTAATTATTTTTATGATGTATAGTTTTCAATTTATGACGAAGAATAAAAAAAGAAATACCTTTTCTCTCTTTTATATGCATAAGTAGGTACCTAATAACTTTGGTGTATGTAGTACCTAACAGTTTGCACTGTTATACCTACTTAGTGCTTTTTTTATCATCATCATCATCAGCCCCTCCCGACCCACTGCTGGGCATAGACCTTTTTTTATATTTTGTAATTAAACACAATCCTAAATAGGCACCTACATACTTAAGGGTATAATATAAGTAATTGTAGGTTTTGGAAACTGAATTTCGGGAAAAGTTCGAGACTCGATTCCTGAACTATATAATATACCCATAAATTTGTACGGAACCCTCGGTGGGCGAGTCCGACTCGCACTTGTCTGTTGGTGTTGTCACTTTGGTGTTGACCGGGCTTGAAAAAAGTTATGCAGCGAAAAGAAAAAATAAAATAAAATTTTAGAAATAATATATTGGTAAAGATAAACATAAATTATTTTTTTTTATTATATCCTACTTCACCCGGAATCCCCAACTACTGAAGGACTTGCTTTGCCTAACTAGCTAGCTCACTAGCTATAAGAATATAATAAAAAAACCTTATGACCAACTGCCTCTGCGGTCTAGTCGGTTTCAGAATAAGATGTCCTGAGTTCTATTCGAAGTGGGGGGTACATTTCGAATCTTTTTTAATTAGAGGAAGAGCTTTTTTTAAATCGTCTTAATTTTTTTTTTCTTCGACAATTCTATAGGTATATTATGTACTTATATATATTATGATTATATCAAATTCGTTTTCTTCCAAAGGACCTGCCACTGTCCAAAATCATAACAAAATTAATCATAAATTCAAAACAGAGCCGGCAAGGGTCCACTGACTAACCCCGATAACAATTTGAACCCTTTGTTATTCCGAATTCAATTCACTTAAATATTCAAATACCTAGTTAACTGTGACAGCTTTCGGAGTAAGGTTTGACTGTAACAAGGTCTTGTAACTTATATAAATACTGTCAAATCTAATAAATACTGCAAACACTGTGCTCGTCGTCATCATCATTATCATAGCAAGAAAGAAAAACATTTGTTTGGGACAAAACACATCAATACATTAGCTACACAAAAAAAAAATAAAAAAAAAATGTCCCACAACGGTCCCGACTCAGCATTATGTAATTGTGCCTCCAAGTCGGTCGAGTCAAATTTCTGCCGCCCCAATTTGCCTCCCATGCTGCGACCTGATGGATCGTTGGCCCACTCTGCAACCGAGAAAGCCAATTTATTTGCATCTCTGTTCGCGGGCAATTCACGTCTTGCAACAAACCACGCAAATCCATCTACGATACCTCATTGTGGTGCTTCCATGCCAAGTATCACCATTCACATCAGAGAGGTACGAAAATCTTTGCAAAATCTTGACGTGAATAAAGCCAGCGGCCCGGACGGAATTCCAGCTAGAGTGCTTAAACTCTGTGCGCCCGAATTGGTTACTCCTCTCTCTTAATATTAGAATGGTCCCTAAGTCCTGGAAGTTTGCGAATGTGCAACCTGTGCCTCAGATTCATCAGTGTGTTGAACTGGGCGAATACCTATAAGTAGATATGGGCATTGGTCAGTATTACCGACGATCTGGTGAAGGTCTTAGTATAATAAAATACTGCGCCAGGTTTAGCACTCCCAGTAACAATAGTCACGTGAGTGACACAAGCCTACGTCTACAAGCCTACATCATGGTTCTCATCGATAGCGGCGATGAGGTACGCTTGTGTCACCCACGTGACTGGGAGTACTATACCTGGCGCAGTATTTAATTATACTATGGTGAAGATCGCGGGTAGCCACTCGATGTGAGCAGCATCCTTGGACGAGTCCTTTGTCAGGCGGTGGACGTCATTTCGTTAAGAAAATGATGATGATGATGATGATAGTGCCGCCGAAGTTCAGACTGGAAGTCAACTTCAAGCCTCGGAAAGTAGGAGTCAGGTTAAAAGGACTTCATTTGGCGGTGAACAGACATGCCTGCGTTTTGGTGGCGTTAAAACTGACTAAATTGTTGTCACCCCATTAGGAGACAAGCCTTAGAGCCAAGTTTGTCCGTTATACCATGGCCATTCAAGGAACACAATTCTTTCATGCTAAATCTTGCGCTAGACAAAAATCTTTCTGTGACCGTGCTGTCGTCTGCATACCCAATAATTCCGGGCATGAGCAGATCATTAATGTGCAGCAAAATGAGGGTCACAGAAAGGACGGATCCCTGAGGAACCCAGGCATCGATAACCATGAGGTCAGAAGAGCAGCCATCAATGACCCTCGCGCGCCATATGTACGCACGGTCGTACGTAAGGTGGCCCGCTAATTATACCTACAGCGCGGGACGGGTTAAGCCTTATCTTCAGGTATATGGTTGAAAATGTATTGAAGAAATTTGACAGATTTGAATAGGTTGATATGCAAGCGTCTGTACAAAAAGTTCTAAAGATTTTAATAGATATTTAATGTTGAATAGTTTTAGCGAAGTCTAATTGACTTTCAGTCTAATTTTATTTCGATTCTAGGTCAGAAGCTTTGAATTATATACGTTGGAAGTTATCAGAACCACAAAATAAGGAGACTGCAGAAGGTAAGCTTGATACAAACGCGCTTTAGCAACGCACACAAAGACACCTCTCACTAGGGTTGCCACCTTTTTTTATGCAAATAAAGTTCATTGATTATTACAAGGTAGAAAAAAAAGTACATTGTGTCAAAATAAAGTACGATTATTTATTTCGCTTAACAGGTTGCCCGCCGACAGACCCAGACACAATAAAAATTCAATTGTTTGTCGGACAATTATGATGGTGTTTAAGGTGTTAAAAACATACTTCTCATTGTTTTTAGCAACTTTTAACAAATGATTATCACTGCTAAATATCTGCACAGCAACTTTTTTGCGTGTTATATGTAAAAAAAATCCCAGAGAAATACAATAATATGTGAAATAAAGTATTCGCGTACTTTATTGTTCTCATAATGTATAGAGTACAATTACCCACAATAACGTACAATACTTTATTATAAAATATGGGTGGCAACCCTATCTCTCACGCACACGGAATCTCGCAACAGCTGTGCTCGGACTGTGCCTAGCGTGAGTTTTGTTTACTATCCTTCATTCATGTCGTTTCATCATCATCATCATCAGCCTATAAACGTCCCACTGCTGGGCACAGGCCTACCACATGATCAGTAGCACGTGGGGATAATGGGCCATAACCCACCACGCTGGCCCAATGCGGGTTGGTGGGTTTTAACGACTGCCATCTTACGACAACAACCGGGACCAACGGCTTAACGTGCCTTCCGAAGCACGGAGGAGCTCGAGATGTTTTTAATTGGTCACCCATCAGGCGACCCGGCATTGCGAAAGTTGCTTAGTGGGCAAGATCGCAAGCCGAACGCGCTAGCCGCTACGCCATCGAGCTCCTCAATGTCGTTTACGAAAACGAAAATTTTTATGGCAGAATTGGAGCTCTTCTCGTATGTCGCCAGGAGGCGCTCGGCTGCCCCATTTCAAAACCTAGTAAGGAACATTTTTTGTAAAAAGAGGTTTTTGCATTAATCTTCCAAATATTGTAAGTCCCTACACAATACAAAAACACCAGCATTGATATCTAAGATATAAACATAGATATTGAAGCAAATATATATAATATATAAAATAAAAAATAAAAAATAAAAATAATATAAAATAAAACATGTAATATACACATAAATCAATACATCAATAACATTTCATGTTTCGTATTTTATATATTATACAACCGAAAGATTTTTTCTTACCCAAGATAAATATTTTTCGAAGGCTAACCAATTTTACGTTTATACGCTCTCCTGTAAAATTTGCTTTTAGGTCCTTACTAGGTTTTAAAATGGGGCAGCCGCGCTGCTTCAATGCCATACTAATTTAGGTGTTTGCTAACTTGATCGAATTATTTTGTGTCAAAACGGAGCTCGTCCAATAAGCGAATAAAGCTCTAATTGCAAAATTGTTATTCAAAACGGTTCCCTTCACATTTCAAACATTTTCTCTTCTAAATTCTGATTGTTCAATGAAACTGGTAAATATATGGTGGAAAATATTTTTGATACTTTTTCCAAATTATACCTAATATTTATATACGTTATAATGACTTGTCCTGACTGATTCATCATCGCCGAGCCGAAACCGCTGAAGCTAACTAGATGAAATTTGGACTGTAGGTTAATTGAGTGACTTAACCAGCCACTAAGAAATGATTTTACGGAAATCATATCCTATGGGGGTCAAATAGGGGGTGAAAGTTTGTATGAAAGTCCGTCAGTTTTTAAGTAAAATACATGAAAATTGGTATTTGGCTTTTTAAAAAGAAATAAAGAATGACATGTTTCAGGAATTTTGTTTATTTTCCTTGTAAGGAGTCAAAAAGGGAAGAAAGTTTTTTTGGGCAAATCGATATTTTTAAAGTATTCTTACTTAAAAATGAATAATTTAATCGATCTTTAGATTTTTCAATAAAAATAAAGAACGTCATTCTTGTTGCAGCATTTTTGGAAAAACCTCCCCTGGTGGTGAGGAAGTGATTGAGTGAAGGTGAAATAGGGGTTTAACGTTTGAATGGAAATCTGTCATTATAAAAGTTAAATCTTTCGGTATTTGGCCTGGTTAGAAATTATGAAGTGTTTCAGTATTATCCTTATAGATAAAAAGTGTTACCTTAAATAAGTTTTGCTTTTATTAAAAACAATTACAGGTCGTGTAGCCCATGTGAGCAAAGCCACGAACAAAAGCTAGTAAATTAAGCTTATCAGTATACATTTATACAATACAAAAATATTGTTGCCTAAAAAATATTAGGTAATAATTACAATAATACACTAACAATTTTCCATGATGATAAATCGAGAATAATGATATTTTTTTACAATTAGGTAGTATGAGTAAATAAATATAATTTAGCGTTTTCATTGACGTGTTTGAATTGTAAATAAAAATCGCATTCTCCATTCTGAAATTCACCGAATCCTACCGTTGAGAGTAGAAAGTGACACGAAGATAGATGAGCACAGTTGGATACAAAAATCCGCCGCACTCCCACCGCGAAACTACTCAACAGAGTGTTAACACAAAATAAGGAAACTGCAGAAAGTAAGCTTCATACAATCGCGCTCGAGCAACGCACAGACAACCTTTCACAACCGTTTTATAATATATAACTGAATGACCGAGCTTCTAAAAATGAAACCTAGCTATACCGATTTATCGCCCTCGAAACCCCCTACATACAAAATTTCATGAAAATCGTTAGAGCCGTTTCCGAGATTCAGATTATATACATAGGTACAAGAATTGCTCGTTTAAAAGTATTAGATAGATAGTATTGTACAATTTTTCGGGTCAGCATACAATAAGTATACTGTTGAAAAAATATATACGAGTATTACGCAAAAATACTATATTTTAAACCGAAACCTATCTAACTAATGAAATCTTTGCAATACCTAAAAGATTGTAGTGAGTTTACTTTTAAGGTCAAAGTGACAGCATAGGTTTTTAAGATAAATACTGAAAATAACTTAAAATTTATTACTAAAATTGAAATTAACATAAATTTAAATACCAAATTTATTTAAAGTGAGCTAATAATAATCCAAAAATTTTAAATAAATAACTTTGACTTTGACTATAGCTTTTATCTATGTATTAATACGTGAAGCAAAAACTTTGTACCCGTGTTTACGAAAATTGCGCGGACGGAGGAGTATGAAATTTCGTACACTTATAGTTTATATAAAGAAGGTTATCCGAATGTTAATATTTTTTAAAATTATGCATAAAAAATACATTAAATCAATAAAACAACATTATACACACTACCATGTATTTGACACACACGTATTGA
Source organism: Eudonia mercurella (assembly GCA_963082485.1). Lineage (NCBI taxonomy): Eukaryota > Metazoa > Arthropoda > Insecta > Lepidoptera > Crambidae > Eudonia > Eudonia mercurella. Next base: position 5,480,248 of record OY720045.1, read on the forward strand.
ATTTCGACCACTGTGCGACCACTTGTAAATATAAACAAGTAACATATCTTTGTCTATTTTTGCTTTTTCTATAAAGCGCATTTTTTTTAAAGTAGGTACTATATTTTGCCAAAGTACTGTTACCTCTCAGAGCTCAATACCACTAGCCTTTAGAGGTGCTCTCGAGTTGTTCCGCTACGGATCCTATAGGCTAGGCTGTATATTCCGAATCCCTTCCTCCATTATTAAAAACGGATATACATTCAACAAAAATTAAAACGGAGTGACAATGACATGACAGACAAAATGGATAACGTTTCAGTAAAATTTTAGACACAAAACCTTATACTATTGAATTTAAGTTACCTGTGTGTACAAGTGCGTGATGCCGTTCCCTCTAGAAAACCTCTGACGCTGCTTCGTTTCTTGCCGCCCCCAAAAAAGCCCGGTCAAGCTGAAAATGCCGTCTGAGGCAATCAGCAAACACTCTCAAGAAAAAAAAAGCGGTAGGTATGTAAAGCTTACCTTCTGGATCTCCTTATTCTTTGGCATTAACCCTAATGCCGGCACTGAAGTAATTTGGGATGCATCAACACCCATTAGTGTGTGCATCTCGCAAATTGATGGAGCAGCTGGATAATCCTGGCTAATAATATAAATGGAAATGTAAGTTCCTTTTTGGAGCTATTTTAAGCTTTTAGTTTGCAGATAATATTAATAATTATCTTTATGTATCTCTGTCGGTCGGTTTGTCAGTATGTTTATCTGTTGGTTGTAGCTACCTATTGTTACTGAGTTATTATGAAACATAATGTAATTAATGACAAATATTATTTTAAGGGTATTTTTTTTAATATAAGTAGGCATTGTAACCTACCATGACGGCTTAATGGCATGGGCATAGGTGTGTATATTATGTACTGCTATCTTTTTTACCATTGAAAATAGTTATCAGATGCAAATCACCTGAGACGTATTTTTAGCCATTGCTCCGAGGATTTTGGGAGAATCGAGATGGAAATAATACCAAGAATTGAGGAATTTACCGAGACACGTGTGAGCGTTTGAATTTTAAAAATCGGCTGGAAACTTCTTTTTGAATTTTGAAAAATGTAAAAAATAGGGTTTTTTGGGGGGTGTTTGTATACTAAATTGTAAATATTTCAAAAAGAAAACCGACTTAAGAAAAAATTAAAAAAAGGGTCCTAGGAATACCCTAATAAACTAATAAGTTTAGCTACAAAATGGCAATTAGCTACAAAATACAAAAAAAAATTTGAAAATCGGTTAATAATTGTGGCCTGTAGGTGGTCCCTTTAGATTTGGTATTGTAGAAAAACGGGTGTAGCTTCTTTGATTATTGACCGACCGTCATGGTAATGGTGTTAAAAGATGCGGATGCAGGCGAGAAGTGCATTCAAGTTAGAATTGTGCTATTTAAAATAAAATGGTTTTTTTTTCGTAAGTTGTTGTATTCATTTTCAATGCTCCGATTCATGCGGGGACTGCGAAATCTGCGAATTTTTTATTGCGCTTGTAGTTTGATCAGAAATAAGAGCAGCCATTGCAAGATGTTCAGCTCTCAAAAGTGCTCTTAAAGGAACATCGAGCTAGAATAAAGTTGTATACCTCATCCAATTCAATGACCCAATAATATAGCGTTAACCCAATAATTAATCTAACTGCAATAAGGTAGGTACGAGATCCAATGAATACGCTCGACAGCTCGTCTAGTACGCCAGACCAGGGGTGTACCCTCTGCTGGGAATAGATCCCGGGACATGTGGGATTGAACCACTACACCACAGAAGCGGACCAATAAGGAACAATGATTGTTAAAGTTCATGTTAAATAAGGCAACGCTTGACGAAGTACCAGGCGAACATGACTGAGCAGGAGATCGTATTACTCGTCATAAAGGGTAATCCCGAAGTTTACGCTCGTTATTGCCGTTGAAACTTGGTGATGACGTCGTTAGGGGCCGACCACGCATGCGTGACCGTTTTGAATAATACAACTTCGGCAGTTTATGGTTTGGAACTCCCTACACGAGGGTAGTTCGAGATATTAAAGTGATAGATCTTTATGGCATGACAAGAGGCCTATAGTGTTTGTAACATAATGATGCCCTTTGAAGTCATAACAATTTTTTGAAGATGCGATTTGTGAAAAACTTGAATAATTTTGACTCACAAATCTATGTTGCAATGTATAATACCTCAGTATAAGGCCTTTTTTTTTTTTTTTTTTTTTTTCTCTTTATTTGGGTTAACAAACGGTGTACACAATAATATATAAACAATAAACATTTAGTAATGAGCAATTGTCATTGTGTCACCAACAACATTAACCACATATTAACTAGACTTATTATGTAAAGAATGATAGTGTATACATGTATATAATATTGCTTATTAGAAAAAAAAAAATATATAAATATATTAATCAGATTTCAGTAAGTACTTGTGTAAGGTGTTTTTTAAATATACCAATTCGTGTAGCAAACATGTCTATGTCACTGAAGTATAGGTTAAATGTGTTAAAAATTCTATTTAATGGAGATCTTTTGCCAGCATTAGTGCGACAAAAGGATGTAGCAAACAAGCGTGCTGAATTACGACTATGTGTTGTGTGAGGTACTTTATAAAATATTTGATTATTGAGTTGAATACAATCATATCTGCAATGACACAAATCATACAAAAACATTGTCTCGAGATAACAACGTCTTGATTTTAGTGTTAGTATATTATACTTAGCTATTAACAAGTTATACGACAACTTACTACGAAAACATTTATAGTACATACTACGAAGAAATCGTTTCTGCACTGATTCAAGTAAAACAGTATACTTATCATAAAAAGGATTCCATACAGGCACAGCATGTTCCAGCTGGGATCGGACCAAAGATTTATATAAGTGAAGGTAGGTAGAAACTTGCTGAAATTCGGTACTCGAGCGCATGACAAAACCATACATTTTGAACGCCTTATTTACAATATGATCAACGTGAACGTTTAGATGTAATTGTGTATCTAATATGACTCCGAGATCCCTTATTTGTTCAACAGTTTCAATACGAACACCGCAAAGCATATATGGGTAATGGCTTACTTTTCTTTTTTTAGTAAATGTAATAGATTTACATTTACTTAAATTTAAACTGAGCTTATTACGAGAACAGTATTCAGTAAAATTATCCAAATCCTGTTGAAATTTAATATGATCTTCATGACTATTAATAGTGTGGTAAATTTTTAAATCATCTGCGTACAATAAGTAATGACAGAAGTTGAAGCATTGGCAAATGTCGTTAATGAATACGACAAACAACAAATGCCTTCCCAATGGATGTATAGAAAGAACGGGCCAAAAACCACCACTTGGGCCCAGTGCGGATTACTGGTTGTTAACGACTGCTAATGCAGCCGTAACCAACGGCTTTACGTGGCTTCCGAAGCACGGAGGAGTTCGAGATGATACCTACATTTTTGGTCACCTATCCGATGACCAGACTTTGCGAAAGTTGCTTAACCTAGTTTAGCTCTTGGGCTAGATAATTGGTGTGAGCGTAAACAAATTTTATTTTATTTATTTTATTTACTTTACCAGTCTCAAACCGGGCACGTTAACCACTGCGCCATACACGCACAAAATGACACAAATTCCCACGCTGACCAATGAATAGCGGACTTTTATTTGTCAAACCCACGTGCTCAAATATCGCAGTTTATTGCATCTAAACTTTATACAACTGCCTACATCCTCATATTCTTTATATCGGAGCCACGACAATAAAACAAACATCCTATGTGACATTTACCAACCCTTTACTATCCACCTGAGTTCCTGAGTGCCTAATAAAGTGCCCGAGTTTTATGTACACATGCCAGCACGGCAGACTCTGTCAAATTTTCTCAATCGACTTTGAACTTTGTGCTATTTGTGTTTCTTAATAAAAAAATAAAAAAAACCTTTTTTTGAGGAAGGAGTTGGATCTTGAGGAGGAAGTAGGAATTGGGAGGGGGGAGCGGTGACAGATGGGCCTCCGGTACTTTCACTCACCGGACGAAACACAACAGCAACGAGTGCCATTGTTTCACGCCGATATTCTGTGAGAGGGTGGTATTACGCCGTGCGAGCCGGCCCATTTCGTGCTGCAACGTAGCGTGGCTCTACCACTCAGACAGTGTCACTCATTTAACACCACCCAGGGGTCACGTGTAGGGTCTCAAAGGTAAACCAACGGACGCGAGTAACATTAACCCCCACATAACATGATAATATCATGTTAAATATATGGTTGAACTTTTATTGAAGAAATTAGACAGTTTTGGATAGTTTGATATTTTGATAGTTCGATCACGTTAATGAAAACTAGAGATAGTATGGCAAAAATTTTACTCTCCTCATTCGTTAGAAGGCTCTGCTTGAATGCCTTTCGGCCCATGTGTCAGGATGACCGAAGTATCAAAATGTCCAGTTCTACAATATGACCAGTTTTAAAATGTCCAGGAATTCAAATGTCCAGAGTATCAAATGTCCAGTTTCATGAAATGGCAGGCGTATCATAAAAGTAGTTTTTAAATAAAATAATGTTTTATAACTTAAGACTATAATATAATGAAACTATGAAATATTGTTTTCTAAAGTTTACGCGAACACTACACATTTAAATGAAAAGAAATGTGTACAATAAACGCGAGTAGATCCGTGAAACTATGTAACTTAAAAATACGCTCTCTCAGTATAACTTATTGATAAAAAACTGTTTTTGCACAAAAAGAAATGTCCCTATACTTCACGACATTTATAAAGTAAGCTTAAAATACACAATTTTCCTTAAAAACTGAAGAGGTGATAATTCTTCGTTTTCAAACTTATATAAATACTTTCTTTAAAATAAATACTTTATATAAATATTTTTTTGTCAAAATAAATGTCGCGGTATCTTCTGTTCATTTTGTGCAACTGGACATTTTGATACTCAGGTCATCTTGTGCAACTGGACATTTCGATACTCCGGTAATTTTGTGCAACTAGACATTTTGAAACTTTGGACATTTTGTAGAACTGGACATTTTGATACTCCGGTCATTCTGACACATAAGACCTTATGGGCCGAAAGGCTTGATTGCTCAAATTCTCGATATACAATTTGTAAACTGTCCGATCGGAAAGAGGTACATAGGTAGGTATACAAATAACAATAACAAAAAAAATCATGAAAATAAAAGAGTTAACGTCCTTTAAACCCTCGCGCGCCATAATTATGTACGCACGGTCGTACGTAAAGTGGCCCGCTAATTATACCTACAGCGCGGGACAGGTTTAAAACGCAAGTTTTTGTTCAAAATTGCTCAAGTTACCCCAAAATAATGCTAATTTTATAAATGTGACCACACTTTCCATCAATGGCGCGGCGGCGGCGCCAAAGGTCCTACCGAAATGCCGACAAAAATATTGCCATGTAAGTTTTGTCATTTAACAAAATTTTTATCGGGGTAAATTTGTTTCACCTATTATTTTAAAATTATTTCGTAAATAGAACTGAATCTCGATACCTACCTAATAAATAACACCTTCACGGATCGGACAGGGTTTTTTTATATATTGTATAAATGAAATGAAATGAAAAATATTTATTCGGAGCATATATGACAATTTAACATAGTGGACATTTTAAATTTATAAAATGCAACCGAAATGGTCACCACTCAGCTTAGGCCATGACATTGACGTGCCAAAGCGCTGATATTCTGTGGAACCGTATGAGAAGTGCAGCCAGTGATGCCGTTTCGAAAAAAAAAGTCCCCAGACCTCGTTGACAAAATCCCTAGTTTTAAAAAATCCGCTAGAAATCGCTAAATATTTCGAAATATTTCATGGTAAGTAAATGGTGTAAATAAAAGTGAATTTGTTTAATGTCTAATGGCCTTGAAGCAGCAGAAGTTGATGTTTCCACTATAGAAGTACATGTGGAAGGTGCTCCTGATGTACTTGGCTTTTTAGTGATTTTTGTAAATAAACTTGTTTAATTAACTACTTAATGTAACTTTTAACGCCCACTACTAATTTACGATATTGAAGTCGCTTCTAATTTCACTCCACTACTGGAAGTTGCTAGTCAACAACTTTGATTATAAAAAGGCTATTAATGTCGCTAAACTTTTTAAGTCGCTAGATTGAAAAAAGTCGCTTAACACATTAAAAATCCGCTAGATCTAGCGACTAAGTCGCTTAAACGGCAACACTGGGCGCAGCTCCAGATATGAATTTAAAAATGTACACAGTGACAGCTGTAAACAATATTAACCATAACATTACACACACAGTACATATACACAGGAGGTTACATAAAAAATAATATATAGAAGAATAAAGTAAAACTAAATGCCAAAAATAATAAATAACAATATCAACACAGCACGACCGCTTAAGCGCTGGAAATCTGTAACTCTAATAGATACTTTTTTAACTTTATTTTGAATGTGCTAGCAGTTATTGTTTGTTAAATTGATCAAATGGCGAAAAATACTCGCACTAGACACACTGCTGCCGCTTATAACATTGTATACAAAACGTCAAGTGCTGTTATGAAAAGTTCATCATCATCATCAGCTTATTTAATGTCCCCACTGCTGGGGCACAAGCCTTCCCTATGGATGGATAGGGAGAACGGGCCATAAACCACCACGCGGGCCCAGTGCGGATTGGTGATCGTTAACGACTGCTAATGCGAAGCACGGAGGAGCTCGAGATGATAAATTTTTGGTCACCCATCCGATGACCGGCCTCTGCGAAAGTTGCTTAACCTCAGCACTCGCAGACCGGGCGCGTTAACCACTGCGCCATCGAGCTCCTCTATGAAAAGTTAGAAAGAAAGATAGAAGAAAATATATTTGTTTGTTACATCGCAAGAAAAATACATACACATGAGCAATTGATGTTACAAAGTGCCTCAGTACGTCCTTTCCTTGTCTAATGAGAAACCTTTAGTTTTTATTCGAACCAGTCTCAGTCTCAGAACTCAAGCCAGTGGCGCTAGTGTCACCCAAAGTTCGTCACCAAAAAATAACATAAATTTTCATTGAAATTTAGGAAGCAGGTGCGGAACAGTTCTTGAGTGACCGCGTACCGAAAAGCGCAGTGTGGGCAGGCCTCCAACAAGGTGGGCCGGCGATCTGGTGAAGGTTGCGGGAAGCCGCTGGATGCGAGCAGCATAAAACCAGTCGTTGTGGAGATCCTTGGGGGAGGCCTTTGTCCAGCAGTGGACGTCTTATGGCTGAGATGATGGTTGCTAAAGAGTCAAATCTGTTGCAGACCACTATTTTTAATAGTTCAAATAAAAAAAATCGATCACCGGTTCCTGTCGAACATTCGATTACTAGTACCCTACGACCTTAGAGCATTAATTGGTTAAATCCTCTAAGCCTACGACTATCCTAAATGTTTCAATTCTCCAAAAAATATTAAATAAAAGAATTTGCATTCACATAAGTATTTTACAGTATCCAAAATGAACGCTACCCTTGAAAAATCAACTGCTTCATTCTCATTACTCAGGACAGGTAGGCTACTCTTGACGCAAACTCAATCTCAATACAATTCCAATGCGATTAATATGTATCGATATTGGGATAAGTTTCGCAATTTCGGAGCGCCCCATCTCGATAATAATTTGTTCACTAAATTTCCATGCAATTTAATTCCAATGTAGCGCTATTATCGATTTTAAGAGTGCCGTTTGAATTTTTTAGATTTGGGATTGGAATTGTATTGAGATTGAGTTTGCGTCAAGAGTAGCCTACCTGGAGGGACTTTGTAATAAAAACTTTTTTAATAAGAGTTCGTCTCGAGCCCTACGTGGCCCTACAGTCTACATATATCCGAAGGTAGGTTCATAGTTCAGCTTTAGACTTATCATTTAGTTCACCTCTTGTATGCTTACATCATCATCATCATCTCAGCCAAAAGACGTCCACTGCAAAGGCCTCCACAACAACCGGTTTTGTGCTGCTCGCATCCAGCAGCTTCAACGACTTTTGTATGACTTTTGTATAGACAGATACAATTTTTATTTGCATACTGTATATAGACACGCCTAATCATAAAATAACAATGACAATGAAAACAGAACCTAATCATAAAACAAAGTAAATAATAAATTTTTATTTTTATTTTTGCTTTTTAATTTTTTAAACTTTTTAATTGCTGCGCTGAAGCTGAATTAAATATTTATAAAATACAGTGAAAAAATAACTGACACAGATGGCACTGTGCCGCTAAAAGCACTCAAAAATTAAAAAGCATTGTAAAAATTCAGTGTTTACGTCAGCCTAATGGTCAGTGCAGCCACCCGGATTGCGGTAGGCATTTAATTTTTTCACTGTATTTTATAAATATTTAAAGTAAATAGTAGCAAATCCACCTAAAACGCTTACTAAAAAGAAATATTTGTTTATATAGAACTTAAAATCATGATAGAGCCACGCAGAGTCTACTTTCTAGTTTCAAAAAGGGTTGAAAAAAACATGGCGGCTGTGCGACGCCATTGGAGTTGGTGAAAAACAATATTTTTTATTTCGATTACTACATTATGGGTATCATCAAATTAGAGGGCTCAACACAAGGATTTCAAAAAGGTATACCATAAAATTTGTCTAACTACAAAGACAAAAATAAAATTAAATTTAAAAAAAAACCCCGCCTCCGTAAAAAATAAGTAACTAAATAGAAAATCAACTGAAAAAACCGGAACAAGATAAAATATCAATTTGTGCAACATCATACATAACATGCAGTCGGAGGCATATAATTTAATGATAAGTCAAATAATTCTCACTTTGTGCGTGCCTCCGACTGTGTTATGTATGATGTTGCATAAATTAAATTTTTATCTTATTCAGGTCTTATCAGTTGATTTTCTATTTAGTTACTTACTTATTATTTTTTACGCAGGCGGGTTTTTTGTATTTTTTTTAAATCCGCCAAGTCAAGCAAAAAGCGGCACGGCCGTACTACTTATACATTTCTCGAAGCAGTTTAGGCCATTTTCGACCTCTATAACTTCGTTGTGAATAAAACTAGAAGCCTGAATTTTCAGTAACCAATCTGGTATTATATAAACACGGTACCTTTCAAATTCCATTCAATTTGAATCAGTAGTTTAAGAATTAAGTAAGTAAGAAATAATTAATTAATTAGTCAAAGTTTCTAATTTTGTCACTCACTCACTGACTGACCGACTTCTAGCAGACATAGAAGCTTCAAATTTAGATTACAATTAGGGTTTAGTGTATAAATCAAGGAAAAATTAAAATATTTTGCAATTTCGGTTCAGTTTTATAGATACACCAACTGCATAAATAACTTTGTAATCCCATATAAATCTATAAGATTACAAAGTTACATTTTGTGATTGTGATATTTGAGGTGCTGACATTACGATCTATTTTCTCGAAACTGATCACATGTTCTTTAGTGTGTCACCTTAAGGGCGCTTAATATGACAAGGTACAAAGAGCCTAGCGTGAGTATTATTTACCATACTATCAACTTAACGAAAACGAAAATATCTCCTCGTTTGTCTAAGGGACGTTGTCAATGCCATACAATTCTAGTATTTCTACCGTGATCAAATGCCAAAGAAAACTAGCTCTAGACCCAGAAGTGCTCACATATGATTCGAAATCGAATGTGACACCTTTGGTAATCTCACAAGTTTATCGCTTACAATATCGTCATACTTTCGTCGAGGATGCCCTCGACCGAATTGCCCATTTAAGTACGAGTGTGAGTACATATAGTAGGTACTTATAAATACATAAAATGTCTCAGTCTGCACTAACTTTTATGGTAACACGAACTCTGGCATGTAGCCAACAAGCTTAAGGCGAAGGGTAAGGCACACTAGCGCCACTAATTGATAATTTGACAATTACTAACGGACCGGATCTTTTTTTAAACATTGCGTACCGTCCGACAACAGGAAAGCATCCATAGTATTTATTTAATAATTGTGCACTACTTTTTGTTGCGTGGTTTATTCACAAAACGGGCTATCGCATTTATTCACAAACAATGGCCACTGTTGGTGTTAGTGAATGAATACAAAAACAAACCTAAAAGTAGTGCACAATTGTTAAATAATAGATGTTTACCTAGTGTCGGAAAGTCCGCAATGTTTGAAAAAAATCCAGTTTAGCAGTTGTCAAATTAAATCCATTAGCGGCGCTCGTGTGCCTTACCCTTCGCCTTAAGTAAATATCTAGTGCTTTTTTTACTTTCATTTGCCTGGCGTAATTCTTAAGGTCTTTCTCCCATTCTTAGATAAGTCTAGAATTGTCAACAATCTAAGTAGGTCAGTATGGGGAAGGCTAAAACTATACCTACAATCTATATATTAATACGTGAAGCAAAAACTTTGTACCCGTTTTTACGAAAATTGCGCGGACGGAGAGTATGAAATTTCGCACACTTATAGCACAGGAGTAACTTATAGTTTATTTAGAGAAGTTATCCGAATGTTAATATTTTTTTTAAACATACATACATACAAAAATACAAAGGTTTCCTCTTTATAATATTAGTATAGATGTGTGCGTTGCTCGAGCTTCTGTGGCTCTCTATTTTTGGTTTAAGGAATATCTTACAAACAAATAATATTTACTCCTAGATCGTTTAACCAAACTCTTCTCTAGGGTGGGATTTAGTGCCAATCTGCATACCCGAATGGTTGGTAAACCAACTCTTTTTTGCGTCTTATCCAGCCTTTATGTCAACGGTAGAAGGTTGTTTTTCGCTTGGCCAGTTTTCCGTTGTAAGTTTGTATTTGCAAGGCTGTGGTCATACCGAGTTCGCTTGTAGAATGTCTAATAGACCTTTGTGTTGTTTCTTGTAAGTAGTTGAATGTGATAAGGAAAATTTCTTCTTGCAGAATGTTCATTGAATAGGTAATCCTACGTGACTCCAATACCAGCAGCCTTCAAATGGCCTGCATTAACACACATTATTTAGTTAGTAATTGACTTTATACTGTCCCGGTGCTGGGAAAAGGCCTCATCATTGCAATCCAGCCAAACATTACTACAATTGATGGGTTTTTAGGATTCCGTAGCCAAATGGCAAAAAACGGAACTGTCTGTCTGTCTGTCCGTCCGTATGTCACAGCCACTTTTTTCCGAAACTATAAGAACATATACTGTTGAAACTTGGTAAGTATGTAGATGTATTCTGTGAACCGCATTAAGATTTTCACACAAAAATAGAAAAAAAAACAATAAACTTTGGGGGTTCCCCATACTTAGAACTGAAACTCAAAATTTTTTTTCTCATCAGACCCATACGTGTGGGGTATCTATAGATAGGTCTTCAAAAATGATTCTGAGGTTTCTTATAAAAAAAAATTCTAAACTGAATAGTTTACGCGAGAGACACTTCCAAAGTGGTAAAATGTGTCCCCCCCTGTAACTTCTAAAATAAGAGAATGATAAAACTAAAAAATATATATGATGTAGATTACCATGCAAACTTCCACCGAAAATTGGTTTGAACGAGATCTAGTAAGTAGTTTTTTTTAATACGTCATACGGAACCCTTGTTGCGCGAATCCGACTCGCACTTGGCCGGTTTTTTTCATATCTTACACTCGCAACAAGCACAGTGCCTTCATCTCACCTGATGTCAAGCGAGAATAAGGCCAATAGTTTTTACCGTGGTGCGCTTCTGCGCACTTCACCCAAAATCATCAACTAGGTAGTGAGGCACTGGCTATCTTATCTCTAGCTGCCGGAACACAACAATGCTACAAATATTAATGTTATAGCGACATATTTAGACGTCATAACGAATCCGAGCTATGTATTGAAAGATCATCATCATTATCATCATCAGCTTATTTTATGTCCCCATTGCTGGGGCACGAGCCTTCCCTATGAATGGATAGGGAGAACGGGCCATAAACCACCACGCGGGCCCAGTGCGGATTGGTTGTTGTTAACGACTGCTAATGCTGCCGGGACCAAAGACTTTACGTGCCTTCCAAAGCACGGAGGAGCTCGAGGTGATACATTTTTGGTCACCCATCCGATGACCGGCCTTTGCGAAAGTTGCTTAACTTCAGTAATCGCACACCGAGCGCATTAACCACTGCGCCATCGAGCTCCTAAATTGAAAGATACTCAACAAAAATTACTAACTTACTTACTTACAGTTTTTTCAACCAGGAAATTAATCCCAGGTGCTCTGGAGGCCGAGCTTTCCCAATCAACCACCAAGGTGAAATAGACGGCATAGCTGCATAAACATGTATATAAACTAAATAATAAATAAAAATAAATACAAAATAATAAACTCAATATGTATATTTCAGTTCTTATAAATTGATGTAGTAAATGTTTCATTTACGTTCTTTGTCGCACCGCTTACCAATTTTTCTGTCTAGCTCTTAGGTCGACTGGTAGAGAATGCCATTCGGCATTAAGTCCGCCTTTTGTACTTTATTTTATTATATTGTGCAATAAAGAATAAATAAATAAATAAAATAAAAGTTGGATCTGGGACAAAGTTTATCTCTAAAGTACACGCTGGGGGAATATGAAAAATTCAAAAACAGAGCCGAGAGATGATCGCGCAAAGAAAGTGGAGCATCCAACTCTGGCAACTTAAGTCGTTACCCCAAAGTTTCGCCACTCAATATCGTTTATTGATGAACATCTTCACGAACTTTCGTTTCTCGATAAAAATAACAAAACGTAGTAGGTGTAGGTACAAGATCCTATTCTCGATGGGGCGTTCAGACTACAGTAGCGAATGTTCAAATAATTTTAAACGCAAATTTTGTTGCGAACAAATTACAAAAACACAAATGTTGAAAAAATTTCCACGAGCAAGATTTGAATCCTGCTCGTGGAAATTTTTTCAACATTTGTGTTTTTGTACAGTAGCGAAGTTTAGCAACTTTGCAATGCTTTATGCTAGCTCTTTGAATGATTGAATGGATGCATGATCTTTTATGTTTATAAATACAAACAGTCTAAAGCAGTGTTTCCCAACCTTTCCCCGACCATGGACCCTTTTCCTAATGTTTCGTTATCAGGGACCACGTAAACTGTACTTAAAAAGAAAGTTTAATCTTTATTCAAAACTTTAAAAGTATTTGTAGCGTAAGTTCAGTAGTGACAGTTTATCTTTACACACTTCATGCTAACAAAAATGCTAATGCGAAACATTGAACGCCTAGGGGTTCTACTGCTTAACTTAACGCCATAAACATATTGGGACCACCCTGGGACCTAGGAATTAGCAAATAGGTAGCGTAGGTGATAGTGCAGGAATTAAAAAAACATTGTACTGCCTTTTTAAAAATTGTTCAGTGGATTTAATAATGTTCTGTCCCGTAGACCATTACCGATGCTCTTACGGACCATCTGTGGTCCGCGGACCACCAGTTGAGAACCATTGGTCTAAAGTCTAGGGTCTCCAGTCTAGGGTCATCATCAGCCTCTAAACGACTCAAAGATAGCCTTATTTTAATTGTGTGGGTGCCAAGGATAGTTATTTGGTTGAAAAGGTGGAGAAAAACGAAAAGCTACCGATGTATATAATCTAAGGCTACTTATGTTTCTGGTCAGCTCTTCTCGGCCCTCCCAAAATTCAAACTGATAGAAGTATCAGTAGGTGGTTAAAACTAAATTTTAGTTTATTATTATTTGGAATGTTTAAATAATTCTAACGCAAACTTTGTTGCGAAACAAATTACAAAAACACAAATATTGAAAAAAAAATTTTCAAATTTTTTCAACATTTGTTTTTTTTTTGTTATTTGGAAAATAAAAAAGTGTCATAGCCTAATTTGAAGATATTTTACGATAAGTAAGCACTTGGCATTCATCTCACCTGATGTTAAGTGATGATAAGGCCGAAGGTGGAAGCGTACTTCTCCCGGAAACCTCAACAAGTGAGGCTGCAGATATACTTTAGCCTCAATAACCCCTCTCTGTCTCTCTCTTTTCCACTAGGAGAAAGGGAGAAAGCGGTGTCTCACATACTTATTCTGCAGATTCCTTCTTACCCGCGGATAAAAGGTAACACATTTTCCATCTCATTTTCTCTAAGGTGCGACTATGCCTTTAAACTTACAGCCCTATAGGTACCCTAGATCCAGCCAGACAATTCTGACAGTTCAAAAAGGATGCATACTTCGGCAAGGTACATTGCTTTTCCAATTTTATGATTTTTTAAATTATATTGCAGCTTATCCCCTTTTAATTTGATAAAAGCCTTACAAATAAGAGCCCCTGTACTTTAGTACATAAAGCTAATTGTTTCATGAATGAAACATTCTTTTAGGACTGATCAGAAATAGTGGCAGTCGCCAGACGACATAGATTATCTAATATTATTAGAGGAGACAAATCGTACTATTTCTTTGTTAAAACTCATCAACTATCATTGACTAACGATTTACATTGAACTCTCCTTAAAACTGTTCTAGCATATAACATTATTAGTTTGTATTTATACTGCTTTTGTATGTAAGAGTACCTAAATGAATATAATATTTAAATTTTGTCCCACTTGCTGGGCCTCTATCATTGATATTAAGTCATCGCTACAATAAATTGGCAAATCAATTTTAGGCAAATGCAAAAAAAAAAAGGTAAATAATGTTATGCTATGTTATGTTGTGCCTGTTAGGCCTATGTCCAGCAGTGGACTAGTATAAGCTGATAATAGATAGATAGATAGATAATACTGTAATTGCAACACTATGAAACATAAACATGAAAACAAATCATCATCATCATCATCTCAGCCAAAAGACGTCCACTGCTGGACAAAGGCCTCCCCCAAGGATATCCACAACGACCGGTTTTGTGCTGCTCGCATCCAGCGGCTTCCCGCGACCTTCACCAGATCGTCGGTCCACCTTGTTGGAGGCCTGCCCACACTGCGCTTTCCGGTACGCGGTCGCCACTCGAGGACTGCTCCGAAAAAAAAACAAATATAACTTACAAAATTACAATTTGCCGGTCTTATCGCTTTAAAGCGATGAATATGTTGAATATGATAAATGATGATGGCGATGATGATGATGTAATGTTGTGTGTATTATTGTTTCAAAATCTCAGTAATTCTGTTAAAAAAAACTTACAGAAAAGTGTAAAGAAAATGACCAATATAAACATCATCACACCCGTGTTAGTGTACTTAAAAATATTAACTAACGCTGCAGCAGTGGTCGAGTGGCACAGCGCTCGGCCCGATACCCCAAGGTCTCGAGTTCAATTCCCAGGTCGGACAAAGTGGGATTCGGATTTTTCAATGCATAGCTCGGGTTTGTGATCATGATCACCAACCCGCATTTGGCAAAGGTGGTGATTAAGCCTTTACCCATCAATTGAAGTGATGACTTGATTCCAATGATGGAGGCCTTTGTTCAGCAATAGGACATTTATAGGCATAATACTTATTTCTGTGAATTAATTATTACGTGTTCTTAGAAGGTAGGTATGTCCCATTTTCAATAACCTATCCAAAACTGACATATTTCCTACATATACACCTGACCCGGAATGTCAGAAGGGTGCAGGTTCAAATCCTGCTTGTGGAAATTTTATCAAAATTTGTGTTTTTGTAATTTGTTCGCAACAAAATTTGCGTTAAAAATTTATTTGAACATTTTATATTTCTTTAATAAATATTCAACCATATTCTATACACATAAAGTTCAAAGTCCATTGAGGAAATTTGACAGGTTGTGATAGTGTGATGTGTAGGCGTGTGTACTTACATTTATCTAGTAGTCATTGTTACTAATTATTTATCGTTATTAACACCTATTGTTGACTCTTAGATAACCAAGATTATATAAAGAGAACTGTGCACTCGACGAATCGTAAACATTAAGAAGTGTTTCTTCTAAGAGACTCTCCAGTTAAGGAACCATTTCGACAATTTAAAAAAAAAGGCAAAAGTGTAGTCACGGTTAAGTCGATATTATGATGAAAAAACTATCATATTACAATAAAAAATATATATTTCAAATAAAGGGATTAGGGAAAGGGATTTACAATTAGTCCGCTCATTAATTCATAACACACTATAGTTTTTTCTACAATATCATTTAAAGTTGGGCAAAAATCATGAAAACGAGTAGCGGCGTTTAGTTGATATCTTATAGCTTATCTAAATAATTATTACCTCTAATTATGTCTAAATTATGTCTAATTTATATAGTTAATTAGTCTTAACTGCAAATTAGTCTTAATCTCATATTTTCGATTTACCGAGCGGTTTTTTAAACTATTATTTTTCAAATTAACACGTTAAATTCCCCATACAAAATTAGTATGGCCGCGGGGCATCAAATAAATATGGACGGAGACATTCCAAATAAAATATGTGACACTTGTCACTTACGGACGGTGCACCCTTAAGGCGAAGGGTTAGGCACACTAGCGCCACCAATTGATAATTTGACAATTACCATAGTAGAATGAAACAAGTAGGCCGACTCGGCCCCCGAGCAAGCGATAATCACCTAAACTTGTAGGGCTGTCGCTTTTAATTAGAATGAGGTAGGTATCTACATATAAAATAAGAACATACTTAGAAATATGAATTCATGGATTCCAGAGAACCCCCGACCTACCTAAACGTAGTTTGTTAACTGTACAACACAACAACTTACAATAGGTAAGTAGGTACGGTCAACAGCACATCACGGTAAACACTTGCAGTTCGATATTAGTACTTATGCCCACAACATAAGAGCGGTACAAAGTCCAAAGTGTTTAGTCTGACTGTACCTAATTAGTCCCTTGTTTTCACGGTAGGGTATACCGTGTAATCTAATAAATTAAACTTACAAATCCTTAGGTACATGTATTTACCTCTCTAATCCACGAAATCTGAAGCAGAACTTAACTCTTTCGGTACCTAGTAAATAACTAACACAAAATAATGTAATTAGGTTAGGCAGGAGGTACTCACCGTTCTTGTTCGGTAGGTAAGGTAAAGAAGGACAATTCTGGATTTGACAAGCTGCTATTTAGACATCCGTAAACACTGCAATATCTCCTGAATTTTTTTGTAGCCATCGTTGACTTACGTTTCACAAATTATATATAACCTACGAGCGGCAGCGGCGCGGCGGGCGCAGCGACGAAACAAGCAGGCGCGCGCGGCATTACGTGGCTCAGTTGCGACTGGCGCAGCATTATTAGCAATAAACTTTGTCAGTGTGTGCGTGCGACGATGCGTACGGACGGGTTGGCTCGGCTGCGCTCACATACAAGCCGCGCTCGGTGCGTATGTATGAAGATGGCCTACTTGTTTCATTCTACTATGCAATTACTAACGGACCGGATCTTTTTTAAACATTGCGTACCGTCCGATAATAGGAAAACATCCATAGTATTTATTTAATAAATGTGCACTACTTTTTGTTGCATGGTTTATTCACAAAACGGACTATCGCATTTATTCACAAACAATGGCCACTTTTGGTGTTAGCGAATGAATACAAAAACAAACCTAAAAGTAGTGCACAATTATTAAATAATAGATGTTTGCCTAGTGTCGGAAGGTCCGCAATGTTTAAAAAAAACCAGTTTAGCAGTTATCAAATTAAATCCATCAGCGGCGTTAGTGTGCCTTACTTACCCTTCGCCTTAAAGCAAAAAAGAAAGTGAAGAAATTTTCTACATGACACTGCCAAAAAGATGTGTTTTCAAGGTTCATGAATGTGACTTTCTTAATACCATCATAACTTTTAAATGTCTTATTATTATCCATCATAGCTGACACCTGGCATATGACTCCTTTCCACCTGATATTAAGTGGAAACGGAGTCCAGACGTGAAGACAACCTGTGTGAATGAATGTCTGAACCGATTTAGATAAAGGTAGATTGTCCTGAAAAACATAGGGAACGGGTGCCGCCTGTGGAGGCTGGTCTGCTCTGCATCTTATTTTTAGTATTATTCACTATAGTTTGACTTTGTTTTTCTGAAACATATTTTGACTTTTACTAGAGTACTGTAGTGGTACTGTATGACATTGTGGAAATTGAAACTTTTACCTGATGTAAATTTGTTAACCTAGATTTTTTATTTTTTGTTTTTTTTTTTACATGTTGTGGTTGTCTTCTATAAGTATGTTCTGTGTTTATTTGTAATAGAAAGTGTCCTGCTATGATCGGGCATTTTCCAATATTTTTGACGCTGTAAGGGAGAAAAGAGCTGGACACTTGCTGAGTTTCTATCCGGTTCTTCTCAGTACAAGATCCCCCGCCCAGAGTAGACTTACGAACCGATGGCATAGTGACATTCACAAGAGCTACGTGTAGCCTAAACTGAATAAAATGATTTTGAATTTAAATTTGAATTTGAATAGGCACAAAATAAGGACACTGCAGAACGTAAGCTTCATACAAACGCGCTGCGCACACATAGACAAGCTCCGTGAAAGCACGAAATAAGGAGACCCACAAAAGACAAGCTTCTGTGTTAACTTATCTTCTGTGGGTGAAGCCTAGGGTTGCCACCTTTTTTCAGGACGAATAAAGTATTTTTTCATTTTGTTAGAACAAAAATAAAGTACATAGCATAAAAAAGAGTAGGTATTTATTTATTTGTCTTAAAAACGTATTTTTTTAAATGTCCAAATAATTTTAACGCACATTTTGTTGCGAAACAAATTACAAAAACACAAATGTTGAAAAAATTTCCACGAGTCATGTCTACTTCTTAACTGATCTTTAGTATTTGTAAAAATATTATGATCGGATGTTAATGACGGTAGTTGTTGGCATTGAATGGGCGCCTTTGGCTTTCAAAGTAAAAAGTTAATAGTATTGAATGATTTCGGCGGGTTGGTTAGAACCACGATAGCTCAATTGGGAGAGCACCTAACCCGGTATGTCAGAAGGGTGCAGGTTCAAATCCTGCTCGTGGAAATTTTTTCAACATTTGTGTTTTTGTAACGTGTTTTTTGTTGCTCTTTGCGACATTTAACAAATATTTTGTGGCTGTGGATACCAGTTTATTTAGTCTCATAAGTACTCATAACCAGTAACGAGCCAGTAACAAATAGTTTTACGTAAATAGAGTATATGAGCGTACTTTATTTACATGAAAGAGAGGACAATACTCTATTTTAGAGTACAGAAGGCAACCCTAGTGAAATAAAAAAATATTGCGCAAGGTATAGCACTCCCAGTGACAATAGTCACGTGGGTGACACAAGCCTACGTCATCGCCGCTATCGATGGATGGTATGGTATAGCGGCGATGACGTAGGCTTGTGTCACCCACGTGACTATTGTCACTGAGAGTGCTATACCTGTCTTCTTCATCGTCATCATAATCAGCCCACATCAGTTCACTGCTGGACATAGGCCTCTCCCAATACATGGCACTGAGCCCGATCTTCGGCTACTCTCATCCAAAAGGTAACCTTAATCCTACCTCTACCCACCCTCTCACTGATACTAAATCTCGGAACAGCTCGGAACAGTCCGAGCGCAGCGGTTGCGAGATTTTGTGTCCGTGAGAAGTTGTCTATGTGTGCGTTACTCGAGCGCATTTGTATGTAGCTTACTTACTTCAGTATCCTTATTTTGCACCCGTGTGCTCATGTTTGAAGTCCCGATCCCAACAAGGACCGCTTACAGGCTGACAATTTCAAAACAACTACTACTCCAACAATCTACTCACTAACTTTGGAGCGCAACAGCGCAACGCAATCACTACAGATAAAGCCGAAACTTACTTACATGCAGTTTGCACACATACTTCAACCTCTATGTTTATTACAGCTTATCGCTTCTACAATATGTACTCTATGGTTAGCTCGCAGGCCGTGTGCCTGGGCGGGCGGGAGACAAAGGGGAGGGGGGATTGCCCGGCTCAGCGCTCACCTCAAGCAAGCAAGCCTTCAGTCAGTCTGCCTCGGACTGCGGCAGTTAGAGCACGCCGCGTGTCGCCGCTATTTCGATCCACCCGCGTGACACCAATAGACAGTTTTTTCTAAATTAAATCGCGAGTGTTATTGGGGGAAGCGACAGTGTTTTGTTAATTCTGTTATAATCAATAGTGACGTTTGACGAATCGGTGATTTTTCCGATTGTTTTCGCCACACAGCGCGTCAATACGCCCGGGTGATGCGGTACTCGTCCAGTGGATTGTAGAGAACAAATTTTCAGCTAAAGTAAGTTGCGTGTTATTGTTTGGAGCATGCTAGCTTTGGGCCGATTGCTGGATGTAGTTAGATAATACTAAATCTGATGATAAGCTTTGGCAGGTGTTGAGTGGGTAAATTGCTATGTCAAACACGGACTGTGTTAACAAAGGTGGAGTGGATTAACGAGGATTCGCCTGAAAGCTCCCCTTGCCGTCGGAGGCTAATTGGGGAATGTACTTTAACTATTTTCGTAATTGAATTTTGTGTATACTATGATGGAAATTGTTAAAATTTGGTGCGTAAATGAATCGGTGCTCCAGTCTTTTGTTTGTAACAAACACATGGACGATAGAAGGAAAATGTTTAATTTTATTGCAATTCATTAAAAACGTTGTTTTATAGTTTTTCCTGCTTTGGATCAGGTGTACTTATTCAGTTTACTTATTTATCTTATTGGAACAAATGTGTATTACTTTACATCAATGGTAGAACAACTATGATTTCATAGCTATCAACGCATAGAAACAGATATATTTTAATGCCCTATTATTGAAAAGTAGGTAGCGTTTTTATAATATTACCTACCTTGTCAGTTACAACAAAACAAGAAAAACTCACTGCCATTTTCACTGACGATCCCTAGGTTTTAGGTGACCCCTTAAGCTATACCTATTAGGTGACGGTTACGCTCCAGCAACTGTCACCAATCATGCCTTAAGTTTTAAAAAGTATGCAATGAATAAGTTCAAAAACCAGATCAAAACAAAAATGTCACCGACCTAAATTATTTGTGTGTGGTATCTAATGTCCAATACTTACTTATTACCACAGATACTATTTAAATGTTTAGCCTGTGCTTATTACCAATATTCTTCTTTTTTTCTTTGAATACCTCGGTAAGAAGGTAGGTATCTAGAATCCCTTTGTGCCAGCATCGATAAAACTAGCCATAAGATTTTAATAGCGCCGCCTTATGAGCTGACAATGGTAATGTAATGGTCAAATCTTCGATCAATGGTAAAACATAAGATCATTACCTGTCTATAAAGAATTTGATGACATGAGTATAGATAGTATACAGGTATGTATTATTTTACATTGGCTGTTGTCAAAAGACGGCAATTGCTGAAACTCACAATTTCATTTTAAACGTTTTAGTCTACTTTGAAAGGCGTAGGTACTATCTAGACTAAGTGTCTACGATTTTTATTTTATTTCTGTTGTAACATTGGTTGTTTTTGTAGGTATAAGAAGGCATGAGCCTAGCATTAGGCCGTTTCTAGGCTGATGATCTTAAAACAAACAAACAAACGAACGTTCCTAAGCTGAAGTGAAGGTGGACAAGCCACATCGCTTGTAGGACTGATGGCCGCTGGGGCAGAACAGTTCTCGAGTGGCGACCGTGCACCAGAATACGCAGTGCAGGCAGGCCTCCAACAAAGTGGACCACCGATCTGGTGAAGGTCGCGGGTAACCGCTGTAACCGGTAACAGCACAAAACTGGTCATTGTGGAGATCCTAGAGGAGGCCTTTGTCCAGCATTGGACCGTTTCTAATCTGATAATCCTATCGAATAAGTATAATAGTTAACAAACTGCCTACCTACCTGACGCGTGGTGGTTTAAGGCCCGTTCTTCCTATCCATCCATAGGGAAGGCTCATGCCCCAGCAGTGGGAACATAAAATGAGCTGATGTTGGATGGTGATGTCTTGCGAACTTAATTTGCGCATACCAGCGCATAGCTAATCAGGTGCCTATTAGCAAGTTTAATTTACCATTATGTAAACTAAAACTTGTATAGAAAAAATTAGCTATCCTCGTTTGTTACAAGGAGGCACTACTTCAATGCCATACAAAATTATTGTATTGGTTTAAATATAAATGGTAAGGTTCCCCATCGACTGGTACTTAGAGGAGTTTATCATAGGTTGACGATGATGACGATCATCATCATTTTCAGCTCATTTTGATGTCTCCACTGCTGGGACACGAGCCTTCTCTGTGGATGGATAGGGAGAACGGGCCATAAACCACCACGCGGGCCCAGTGTGGATTAGTGATTGTTAACGACTGCTAATGCAGCCGGGACCAACGGCTTCCCGAATGATTTCGAAGCACAGAATGATAAGATAAGATATAGTGACGATGCTGCATCATAAATGACAAACTCCTTATAGGTACGCTACTAGAGGTATGATTCGTAGTCATGGGGAAACCGTATGCTAATAGGTACGACACAAGTCACTTTACTGTGCTCCTAATTGACGTTGACGCTTTTGCGAGCAAAAGCACTTATCATCATTACATTTGTCGAAAATCGTATTCGCTCATGTCGTGTAACGAGCGCCTTTTGTAGTATTTTTTTCTTCTAAGTTATGGTCTGTTAATACTTTTAGAAAATCTTGTGGAAAAAAGGATTTGAAAAAAAATTCTTTCCTTTTTTGACTTTAACCATCTTTTTAATGTTATTACCCGATTTCTCTACAATATCGGCGTGAAACTCGTTGCTGTTGTGTTTCGTCTGGTGAGTGAAAGTACTGGAGGCCCATTTCGCACGCCAGCAACGCATCTGCGATTACTTTGGTTTTGCGGGGTGTCCATGGGCGGCGGCGATTATTTCCCATCAGGTGACCCGCCTGCTCGTTTGCCTCCTTTTAATATATATATATATATATATATAAAAACAATATGCTTTTTATAAACATCATCATAATGGGGCCACGGGCGATTCATATGGATGGAAACACCACTGGGAGGGTCATAGACCACCACGCGGGCCCATTGGTGCTTGTTAACAACTGCTAATGCAGCTGAGACCAGCGGCTTTACGTGCCTGCTGAAGCACGGAGGCTCAAAATGATAAATATTTGGTCACCTATCCGATGACCGGCCTTTGCAAAAATAGCTTAATCTTACCAATTGTAGACCAGGCGCGTTACCACTGCCCCATATTATAATAAAGTGAACCGTACCAACAAGCTATAAGACTGTCGCAACCCATGGAGGGGCTTACTAGAGTAATCTTATCAGCTTAATTAAATATTACAAACCTTCTTTATCTCTATTGGTGGGGCTTCTGTTTCCAAGCTAATACATACAAAAGAGGATTTATTAAAATATTGCTACAACAACAATGCTAGTAGTATTGTTTTGCTTTCGCGAAAACCTTTTTATTATTCTACAAGTAAAATCTCATGCTACTGCGTCCTGAGAAGGCACGTAAAGCCGTTGGTCCCGGCTGCATTAGCTGTCGTTAACCACCACCAATCCGCACTGGGCCCACGTGGTGGTTCATGACGATATGTGTTTCATGTGGTTCATGACATAGGGAAGAATCGTGCCCCAGCAGTGGGGACATAAGAAAATGTGGTGGAGTTGGAATGGAACACCACAGGGACCCAACATTAAGACATGTATGGAAGACTTATTATGAAATGTCAATAGACTATAACAATGATTGTTTGGCATTAAGTCCGCTATTTGTAGATTCGAACAAAGCAGCACGCTAGGATTACGCTTCTGAATTAATAGGAGTACCCATTGTATGTAAATAACTATTGTTTAATGTAATCATGGTCGCATTAATTGTTTGATTCAAGAAAAGTGATAACATGAGCGGTTACATTTCATAGAAAACTTTGTTTGTGTCTTACTTGCATGAGTGGTTTTTAATATTTTCGAAGACATGTGCGAAATGGCTAACAAAACTAAAAATCAAAATTTTGAAATTTACATACTTGTCTGCCTTATAGTAGGTAGTATTTTGCTTAAAAGACGATTAGATCTAGTGAAATAATAGGTCATAGATGCATAAAGACCTGCAGCTTCAAGGTCAGCAAATGAAGTCCAAAGTCTAAATCTAGATATTATTCAATATTAGTCTTAACATCTACTTATTGACGTTAAAGACGATTAACATTTCCAAATAATTATACTTACTATAAGATTGAATTGCTCAATCTACCACCAGTTCGGATTTTGGGAGTGACTTGTTCGTCCCAGTCCTTGATCAGATTCAGGGTAGAGCGAAAATGAAAATAAAACACAAAATCTCTCATTTATCTCAAAGGCGCCAACAAAGTTTTATATTTTGCTTAAAATGGTTTTCGCCTTCTTACTTACATCTTTGTAAGTATTTACCTGTAAAATTTACTATATCGTTGTGTTATCTTTGTGGTATTTCATCTGTAAAGATGAATCTGCATTGCCATTGGTTGCAATAACCGTTGGATAGTTGGCACTGTGCGGCTAAAGCACTCAAAAATTAAAAAGCAGTGTAAAATTCAGTGCTTACGTCCCTTCCCGGTAGCATAATTAATGATCAGTGCAGCCGCCCGGATTGCGGAAGACCCAGGTTCGATTCCTGGCTGGATCAGATAGACATTTACTTTTTTTCACTGTATTTCACAAATATTTCATTCAGCTTCAGTGCAGCAATTAGCACTTAAAAGTAAAAAGTTAAAAAAAAATGTTTTTTATTTATTTTTAAGTATTTGTTTACATGTTGTGGTCGTCCATTACATTTTGTGTATTTATTTGTAATGGAAAGTGAAAATGAAATGAAAATGAAAATGTTTATTTACCAAAAATAATAACAAGCCGTGTTACTGGAGTGTACAATGACTCCCACACTAGGCTAGGCCTGGCTCGTGGGGGTCAATTCTCTAGGGTTAGCAAGGGTAACAATGTGGCTATTCATTACAAACAATTATGATTAACAGCATGATACTGACAACAACAAATAATAGATTTATTAATTATTGGACGGTGCAATGCGCAAATGTATGTAAGAATGAGTTACGCATGTGTGGCTCAAGGTAGCCCTGCGATTTAATCTTGGGATCGGACAGCAGTGATAAGCACCAATGCCGTCCACTACCTGATGGAAGTGTAGGGACATTTGCCAATATTTTAACGCTGTAAAAGAAAGGGCGAAAAGAAAATGCTCTTGCTGAGTCTCTTGCCGCTTCTTCTCAGTACAAGGTCTCCCGACCTGTGTGGACTTACGAACCGATGGCACAAAGATTTCATAATCGCTACCTGTAGCCTAAACTGAATAAATGATTTTGAATTATTGTCTATAGGTACTGACCTAGGTGTTAAATAATCATCTATACATATATTAATACGTGAAGCAAAAACTTTGTACTTACTCGTTTTTACGAAAATTACGCGGACGGAGGAGTATGAAATTTCGCACACTTATAGTTTATATAGAGAAGGCTATCCGAATGTTAATTTTTTTTTTTAACCTTTTGAACGCCAGAGCGCAAACGCATTGGCGCCCCTTCCACGCCAAGCCACAAATTCAGAGCAAATACCTACAAATAAAATAGGAATGCCAACGATCTTATCGATAATTTGTCAATAACCAATTTAATAATTGCTATTCGTCACATATTTTTGAAATAAAATATTACTCGTTATATCAATCTTTATTTGACACTATTTCGTATCATTTAACAGCAGTTACAAAATTCTAAACAAAGTAAAAGTAGACATTAGAACTGCAAACGAATAAATCAGATAATAATAAGGTACATCACTAATCTCGTTCGTGAAGTCATCCGCTGTCGGGAAGACCCGACTATGGCGTGGTTGGCACGACCTTTGACAACTTTCTCGCGTGTGAGGTAGGGATGTGACATTTCAAGTAAACTAAAAATTATAAACAATAAGGTAAAGAAAAGGTTGTCTATTAGAGTACTAATTATTAAGAGGCCTATTACATCTCGACTGTGATTTTTGCGTAAAATGCCCAGTTTCGTATTTTGTAGTAATTTTCCAGTTGTATTTATCGTTTTTATCGAATAATAAATTCATCCTTAGTATTACAAATTTCCACTCTGCGAGAAAAAGCTGAGTTCGGACGGCCGGCGCATCGCATTTTATAGTAATTTTGCAGTTGTATTTATCGTTTTTATCGAAATAGGATTATAAACTCATTATTAAATGTTTATTCCTCATGAAGTAACAATTATTCTGGTATAAATTTTGCTCAATAATATTATCGTAGATAGGAGAAATTCACATCGATCTTAAAGCGATTTTAGAAGTTTTGTAAAATCTAAAAATGTAAAAATGTAAAATGTAAAATCAATGATATCTAAAAATTCCGAGGCAGCTACGAACTATTCGACTATATAAGAGATAACATTCTATTTTTTTTATTTCATTTGTTTAGAACAGTAGTTCAATCTAGGAGCTCAAATAAGTGCCTTCGCGCATTTTATGAAAATCTTTCTCTACTATTTTGGTTTTCATTAAAAAGGTAAGCAAAATTTACAAAAAGCGAGGCCGCTACGAACTATTATATGCCAATAGCTATTCTGCACTATTCAATAAATTTACCTAACTTACCCTTCACTAGCTGTCGTATCTTGCCGACTGTGGCGTGAGGAGAACACCTTTTTTAAGGATTTCGATTAGCAATATTTAATGATAATTTTTGCTAGTGAAATGTAACTAATGGATATATCTTCGTGCCATTTTACAATATATCATTACTGTACTTTTAAATAATAGGAAAAAGAAACACAAAAAAGTTAATTTAGTATATTTATTTTGTATTTTAAAAATTTCGTTTTCTCGTCGGCTATACACGACGGTGGCGTGTTGGGCACTTTTTCATTTGTCGTCCAGTGCCGACCGTGGCGTTCAAAAGGTTAATTATGCATAAAAAATACACAAAATCAACAAATACAACATTACACACACTACCATGTATTTGACACAGACGCATATGTATTTGACACACACGTATTGTTTGTCTTTAATGCGGCCGACATCTATCAATGCCAATCCAAAGTCACATTCTATCTTTTTAATTTTTCATTGCTTAGGATACAATCCGTGCAGCCTTAATAAAATTACGGTCGATTTTTGACCACTGGGCGACCACTAGTACTTATATTATTATAAAGCTGAAGAGTTTGTTTGTTTGGTTGAACGCGCTAATCTCAGGAACTACTGGTTCGAAAAAAGTTATTGAAAAAATATTTTTTTGAATAGTCCATTTATTGAGGAAGGCTATAGGCTGTATTAGCCGCTAGTATGTACTTAATTAAGGGTTTCAACCTAGCTCTTAAGTTTTTAATATCGCATGTGGTTTTGTAACTTTTTATAGCTGTCACTTGTGCATCAGAACAAACAAATAGCGGCATCGGCAACAGTTCTTGCCTATTTTATTTATTGACAATGAACCTTTTGACCACTCAAGATTGATTATCTGTAAAACCTTGAAGATTTTAAAGATAATAATATGAAGAAGGTACTTTAACAAATACATTATTCCGTATGGAATTATTTTATTGATAACACTTGTCAATATGAGTTGTTGTTTAAAATGATGATAACGCTTGAATTGTGAAATTAACTTTAATTCTAGTATGTCATTGTTTTTCCCCGAAGAGGTGAGTTTAGTTGTTCTTCTACTACCACCATTTATGTAGTTTAGTGTTTAGACACAAAATAAGGAGATTGCAGAAGGCAAGCTTAAGGCGACACACTGAAAAATGCACCAACTTTCGGCGAATAGTATAAGACTATAATATGACTCACGAATCTAAAATGTTGATATAGGTAAATTCATGTCTTTATCTTGAATTTGCTTGAATACACGCTTGTATAATTTTGACTCGATCATAATTATTTTCGAAAACACAAAAAAAACACTATTGTTCAAATTACAACAGACTTACTTATGTAATTTTATGCTTGGAAACCAGTTAAATATATTGTTAATATCAATATTCGTAATTTAGTAGCGGCATATTTTAATAACTAAAACCAATAATTTTTTTAAAAGATTTTTTTGATTTTTTTAAACTTGCTTCTTATTTTTGAATTTATGACAGCGCCAGTAAGGATCAGCCTTTTTGAATGATCACAAAGCGAGGTGCGTCTTAAGTATATCGGCAGCGCTGGTACTAAGATAAAACCATTGGAGCTCTAGGCCGGTGGCAATGGGCGCCAAAATGATAAATGCAAAAACTTAATGAAAATTTTGATAACGCCTTATTATGAGATAAATTAGTGATATCATGCTTCATTTGAATTCCCGCTCTACCCTAATTAAGGTCTAGAGCCGGCGCTATATACCGACCTTTATTGACAACAAGCAACGTTAAACTAGATTTAAAATTGATTATGTCTCATTTTGGTCTATATGAAGGTCACATTTTTTTCAACCGCAAATATTTTAAGGATAAATTCAACAACATAAATAAACTATTTTTATGAAAAACCTTAAATTTGTAAACGCTACTTTGCAAGAAAAACGCCAAATGACATTTCGATTAAAAAACACCCCTTACGCACTTTCGGTAGTTTCAATTCAAAGGAGCCGACAGAGAGGCCGCAACGGGTGCTTTTAAACATATTACAATTTTTGTGTTAAAAAAAGTAAAAATAAAAATGATTTTTTTAAAATGCTACTAGGGCCTTATTTCTCTGATATAATTAGTGATGTTTTGTCAAAATATTTGCGGTTGATAAAATGTTACCTTATATTGGGTTCTTACCTATGAAATTGACGTTTTTTTCTCACTTATAATAGGTGTATTACTTCTAAAAGTCAATACCGGTTGTTAATATTATTATACACCTTTAACTAGGACTATGTTACTTAGGCTTCAGTAATAACAATGATTATTCATTATGTGTCTTTATCGTTAAATTTTTTTTTTAATTGACTTCTTTTTTGTTTGTGAAATTGACCTTTTGTTCCATTATAGCTTTGAAGAGACTTGATTTTTTTATTTTTAATGTCTGCTGTCAGCAGCTCAGCTCAGGCTGGATGAGAGTAGCCGCGGATCGTGCTCGTGATCGATGGCGTACGCTTGGAAAGGCCTATGTCCAGCAGTGGACTAGTATTGACTGATGACGATGATATGACTTTATTTAAACACTACGCGTTTTGTAATAACTGTGACTATTAAGTTTAAAGTAGGGCTTGTTCTAAATCCACTTTGATAATTAGCCAATTGGCAAAGGAACTCCACATAAATATTTTGTTTTATTGATCTGTCTGCATTAATGCAATTAATGATCTACGAAGTCAAGATAAATCAAGTGTTTAGTATTCAGGTACAGTTAAATTAACGCGAGATTCTATCATCATTATCATCAGCTCATTTTATGTCCTCACTGCTGGGGTACGAGCCTTCCCTATGGATGGATAGGGAGAACGGGCCATAAACCACCACGCGGGCCCAGTGCGGATTGGTAGTTGTTAACGACTGCTAATGCAGCTGGGACCAATGGCTTTACGTGCCTTCCGAAGCACGGAGGAGTACGAGATGATAAATTTTTGGTCGCCCATCCGATGACCGGCCTTTGCGAAAGTTTCTTAACCTCAGCATTCGCAAACCGGGCGCGTTAACCACTGCACCATCGAGCTACTGGAGCAGCTCTTAAACCAGTCTTACTGCAATATTATCGCAGTTTTGAAAACGAGACGAGTTCACGCGTCTCGTTTCCAGAACCGCAACAATACAATACTGCTTTAATAGCCCATGGTACAGCTTCTAAGCTTAATACCCTGATGATGACCATCGTAAAATTCTGAAGCATTTTTATATCAGTATGAGACATTGAAATGTCCTCTATCTAATCCTTAGTTGCCTAAAACGAGCATCTAAACACTTATCTATTGTGTGAAAAGCTGAGATTGTGATAAGCGAGGTATCTTAAGCCAGTTACAAGACTGGACATTCAATCATAAACATAAAATTCTAATGACACAGTAGATAATATACAGTTTTCTTGATTTTGTATTTAGCTAACTATCCTGGTAGTTATGATTCGTATTTCCCGTGTATCTATTTTTACCTAGTGATCTGGGGTTCGATTCATTCTGAACTCGGTTTGGTTGTTGGTAGGGTTTATTTTAAATCCACCTGGATAGCTACCACCATCTTATTTAAGTCTGTCATCAACGTTAGTTACATTGTTGTGTTCTGATAGTTCGAGATAAGATAGCCAGCTCCTCAGTGATTGAAGGTTCTGGGTAAATTAGGCTTATCGTCACTTGACATCAGGTGAGACGAAGCCAAAGGACTTCCTCTTTGAGGAAAAAGAGTTTGTTTGAGAAGGCCAGCTAAAAATAGCTTGCTTTATTCGAATCGAAGATAGTTGTAAAAAGTTTGATGTTCGTATGTCGATGACATAGTTGTTGGCTTGCTTTGACATGCAAAGTAAAGTGGAAAGTGTTGACTTAATTTGCGCGGGTTGGGTAAAATCTCGTCCGGTATTAAAATAGGTACCTGTTTACTTGGCAGTGCTATAAAAATGATTTCCTATAAATGTTTAGTAAGTTTATGGCTTCTGAATCATCGGTTGGTTTAACGATCAATCTTGACAACTTTTGATTTACCGAGGACTAAAATGTAAGCTTACTCTTAGAAAATAAATACTATAAGAACGATTTCACCGAATATGTCACAAAAATTGTTAAAAAGGTGAAAAAATGTCAAGTGTAAGTTAATTAGTTAAGGTAGGCTAAGTTGTATTATTGCATTTTATTCTTATTATTGCTTATTGCATTATTATTCTTTATTGCACAATGAAATAAAATAAAGTACAAAAGGCGGACTTAATTCCAAATGGCATTCTCTACCAGTTGACCTAAGGGCTAGACAGAAAAATTGGTAAGCGGTGCGACAAAGAACGTAAATGAAACATATACTACATAAATTTATAAGAACTGTAATATACATAATTAAGTTTATTAAATTAAATGATAATAATATAATATACATAGATACTATAAAATAAAAAATAAAAAACTTAAATAAAAATAGACTACATAAACATACTTAAACATAACAGAAGAAAAGATGATTGGAATCTCTTACGTGGGTATTGATTCCTGTAGAAACAGTCTATACACCATTGTTTTAAAGACCAGTTTACTTGTATTGTATATATAAGCATTTAAAAATACCCTTTACAATAATAAAGGGGAAAGGAGTAAAACAATAAATTAAAAAAAAATGCTTAATTTACAACTCTGAAATTTGTATGTAGTCTGTTGCTTTACTCGTACTGCAAAAAACATTGTTCCGATAACATAACTGCCTAAAAAAACAATGGCTGCAAGCGGAAAAGTCAATCAAGATAAACATTATCGCTCTCAAGTGCTCCCAGGCCAAGATTACTGAGGGGCTGACAGTGTCATTGATTTTATGCTAAACCAGATAAAATAGCTGCTCATTTCGAACATGTTTCACTGGGATACGTCGTCGGTCGTTCGGCGAAAACTGAATTTGTCGATAAGCAATTTGCGGACGCGGTAGCTGGCGTTCTATTCAGCCTTATTGTTGAACGAGTAATATAAAGCATTGTACAGCATTGACAATCGCTCACTGTACCTCGCCAGCACATTGCTATAAAGCCAATTTCAACGTTATGATAACAATTCCCCGATCCGATCTGAACCCTTCGGAGAATCTAGTAGGGCACGGGGACACGCACTAGTGCGTGATCGGTATCATCCCCTCTAGAAAACCTCCGAAGGTGATTCGTTTCACATGGCTTAAGGAATCCTTTAAGTTTCCTGCTGCTCCAAAAAAAGCCCGGTGAAGCTGTAAATGCCGTTCGAGGCAATCAGCAATCTCTCTCCAAAAAAGTGATAATAATATCAATAGATGATAGAGACAAAAGCTTTCTCAAACCACATGAGTATCAGTAAAGACTTAGGGACTTTACAAAAAAACTTCAAGCGGACTTCATGAAAGAATTTGACTCTTACATAGCCTTGTTGCATTTGCCAACACGCAGGCATGTAAATAAACGCGTAAAGTTTATTAAACCGGTTATATATCCATCATTTACTCATATTAGCATGCGACGAAATCAAAAACAAATGCAAAATGACTCTTCAATTTCCCGGCAAAAAGTTAAAACAAGTATTTTGGCCCCAAGATGAAATAAAGCGCTTTACTATTTCTAGATATAAATGAGGGCTTAAATAAAGCGATATTACCTATATTATATATATTGCATACGATAAACCCTGATATTTCCCGGATAGTACATAACTTTCTAGCAGCCTTAGAATCTTTAATAACCATACCGAGTAGATAAAAATTGATCAGAACAGTAATTAAAAGTGCTATGAGAGCGATAACAGCCTCGTAAAACGCTACGAGAATATGTATTTTAGGTTGCTTTTCCACCACACCTGTGCGAGGTTACTAAGAAGTGCGCAAAGAAAAATCCACCAATAGAATACCTCTATTTTACGCCGCAAGGAAAAGGAAATTGCTCTATTGGTGGATTGGGAGCTACCTCGCTCAGCTCTGGAAAAGCAGCAGAATATGCAGCAAGTGGAAAACCAGCCTTATACGTGTCAATATTAACCTCTTTGGGTAGTAATATTTCGACAACGATGCTTAAGCATAAGCATAAGTGATAATGTTATACTTAAGTATACTTCGGGTAACATCAGTACACCAGTTAAGAAACTAAATGTCCATAGCGACATTAATAATAATAAGGATTAGGTTTTTATAATGTTTTATTGTTTTTATACTAAAATATTGTAAAAATCTCGTTTTAACACCTTAAACGCCATTTGACCGACAAACAATTGAATTTCTATTGGGCCCGGCAGCGGCCAACCTGTTAAGAAAGAAAATAAATAAAGGAGATAATAATAAAATCTTTATCTGGATACTATGGTCGGCTACGCTCATGGGCATATTAGTAGTAACAAAATAGAAAATTAATAAATAATGATTTTTAATATAAAAGCTGTGTAGTGTATATTATGTTTAGAATTGACATTAAATTTGATAAGGATATAACAATATATAAGTAAAATGCAAAGTAAAATAAAATAAGAAATATAATAAGTGTGCTATCTAGTTCGCTTTTGTTGCCGCCACCTCCAAAAATCGCTTAGGAATACATAGCTTCTGTTCGGCGAGCAGATGTGACTTAACTTGTTTTTTTAAAAGAGAACTTAGAATCCAACTGCCTTATTGGGGGATGGGTGTTGTTCCAACATTTAGTTGCATGATATCGAAAACTTCTAGTGAAGGCAACAGTCCGATGTTGTTGAACCCTAAGTGGCGGACGTGTAGACCTAGAAGCATGATCAAAATATTTTGCAGAGATGTTAAAATTCAATTTTGAAAATAATTATTCTGGACTTTTAAAGCGAGTAATATCAAACAACAGAGATGCTAAATGTTGGTTACTGCGCGCTTCCATGTTCAGTATTGACTCGTTATAAAGAAAGGGAGAAATCTGCCTACGCGAGGGAACATTAAAGCAAAACCTAAAACAGGCATTTTTTACACGTTGAATCAAACGTTGTGATTTATACAGTAGGCCCACAGACAAGATCTGCATAATTGAGCCTTGATAATAGCAATGCCTCAACAACATTAATGCGCGCAGGTTGACTCAATAGATTACGTATTTTGTAGAGCACTTTTAGCCTAAAAAAACATCTCACTAGCTTCTCAATGTGATCCACAAAACGCAACTCGCTGTCAGCTGTTACACTTTTCAAATCTTCATTAAGCAGTTCCACCGCTTGCGGAATTTTATTAGGGTGTTCAGATATATATATAAGGTCACATTTTATCAACTGAAATATTTTGATTTATTGATTTATATATTTATTATTTCAAAGGAGCCGAAACAGAGAGGCCACAATGCCTTCACCGCTTACACGTGCCCCTAGTTTCATTCAAAAAAACCGACAGCGAGGCCGCTCTTAACAATATTACAATTTTTGTTACAATATTACAAAAAAGATGAAGATGATTACGAAGAAGATTAGATGTTTTGTCAACATCTAATTATAAAGTAGTAGTATAACTGGAGGTGGTGAACCATTTGGTATCCGTAACTTTGATAGCTACTGAACCACTTCAAAGACATTATTGCTCAGATGGGGCCTTAAACAATTATTTGGATGGTACGAGTATACTAGTTGCTATATTACTATTAGGACAAAATCTTTACCTGCACCAATTCACCATTATCTTAGCCGAAAGCGACCACTGCTAAACAAAGGTTAAATATTAATTCAAATTCATTAAATGAATAGTCTCATAGTAGGTCTGCTAAGTAATAATCCTCTTACTAAATATTTTAAGAAGTTCTATTAAGCTTCTTTCTTAGGAACTCTAGCTCTTGCTCTAGCTTTAGAAGGAGCTAGATGGCGGAGTGCTGAGTGCAGTGCCGGTCTGCGAATGCTGAGGTTGAGTAACTTTCGTAATGGCTGATCATCGGATGATTGACCAAAAATTTATCATCCTAGCTCCTCCGTGCTTCAGAAGGCACGTCAAGCCGTCGATCCCGGCTACATTAGCAGTCGTTAACAACCGGATTTGTAGTTGTTAACGACTGCTAATGTAGCCGGGATCGACGGCACCGGGCCCGCGTGGTGGTTTATGGTCCGTTCTCCCTATCCATCCATAGGAAAGGCTCGTGCCCCAGCAGTGGGGACATAAATGAGCAGTTTTTTATTTTTGTTATTGATGATTTCTTAATTAAACGAATTACATTTTGAATTTATTGTGCTGTAAATACACTGACAAAGCCTTCATGGCGGCGCGGTGTGCAAATTGGCAAATTGGAGCAACGAATCGAATTTTCATTGTTTTCACTGCAGATAAAATTAAAATGAACATACACACGGCTGCACATCAGACTGCCACAATTTGTCCAATTACCTCAATAGACTTTAAAACTTTATGTATACGGAATATGGCTGAACATTTCAACCGAGTTCTTTCTTTAATAACAAGTATTGCGAGACACCATTTTAACTCAATATGTATACTGTGAGGAGCTCGATGGCGCAGTGATTAACGCGCCCGGTCCGCGAGTGCTGAAGTTAAGCAACATTCGCAAAGGCGATCATCGGATGGGTGACCAAACATTTATCATCTCGAGCTCCTCTGTGCTTCGGAAGGCACGTAAAGCCGTTGGTCCCGGCTGCATTAGCAGTCGTTAACAACCACCAATCCGCACTAGGCCCGCGGGGTGGTTCATGGACCGTTCTCCCTATCCATCCATAGGGAAGGCTCGTGCCCCAGCAGTGGGGACATAAAATGAGCTGATGATGATGATGATGATGTATACTGTACAATTCTCTACTTCGCCATCTTGATCCTCTAGAATTAACTGCAGTTGATGTCCTTATTGCCCTAAGACTTTAAGATTAACCTTATGTTCTGCGTTGTAGCGATCGTTATCGCATTATTCAAAGTCTACTCAACCGCTTAATTAAGCTCTGTAGTTTGCCAATATGTTCATTGATTGTAATCTGGGTAATTGGAGCTTACGTTTTTGGGGCATGTAAACGATTGAGGTTAGGGCTTGTTCTAAGGCTGTCTTGCTCGTTTCCAATTAAGTCTGTCACACTGACAATAATTTCGACAACATTATTGTTAGTATAACATAAAAAATGCGTCGTATACCGACTGCTCTGATTAAATAGGAAAAATCCTTGTTCAACTCCAATAGCATTTTAGCTTTATAAGTGGGTTAACAGGACTTTCATGAAGTGTTAATTGCGCACTATTATATTTAAACGAAAAAATGTTGTTTAAACCAGTTAGATGTAAGAAAGCTGGTTCCTCTGAAGTTCAAAAACTAGTGAGGTTCGTGTCGATCTTCGCAGTTCGTCCTTATTGACACTTACTGTGGGGTGAGATTGAGGTCAAGCGTTACCACCGATGTGGAATATAAAATTCAGTACCACGAAATGTCTATCAGACTTAGTCATAACATTGTTTATTTGTTTGTTCATCATTAAAATGCCAATAAAATTCAGATTTTCACAAGCTTGTTTTCTAACTTTTCAGATAGGTACGATTATGGACATTTTAAGTCCACATTACTTGTATTGTACGAAATTGTCAAATGTTATTTGAGGTTAAAGGTTACGGTTTATTTTAGAACAACTTTTTAGTAGGTTTACTGACAGCAAGTAGGTTTTATTTAGCACGAATATTTACAATATTCATTGAGCTTTAGTGCACACGTCCGATAAAATCGCTGCCATATTTTTTAGTCGGTGAAAATGAAACGTATGAAATTTCTGTTGTTTTGAAACTTTATGTTGCAACGCACACGTCCTACAAAAATCGGTCCCAAAATCGGTACTAAAACCTCAGCGAAAAAATCGGTCGGATTATCGGTACCTAATACAAAAAGTCGGTCGTGGGCGGGAGCCGTTATGTTCAAGAACTTAGGTACAAAAAAGCTGAAGTTGTTGATGATATACAACTTTTTTCACATTTTGTAATACGAAATAAGTACCTATGAGTCGAAGCAAACATGTCGGGATGTTCCGGATCCTTAATCCAGTACAATTATACTATTATTGATCGATAACAGTCAATCGTAAATTGAAATGCGAGCAATTCCAATATGTGAATGCAGCACATATATCATCCCACGCAGCAGCACAACAGGTGCTCGTAATAAAGTACCTACGTCGTAGAAATGTACGGAAAAGTCCAC
This sequence comes from Eudonia mercurella, assembly GCA_963082485.1. Taxonomy (NCBI): domain Eukaryota; kingdom Metazoa; phylum Arthropoda; class Insecta; order Lepidoptera; family Crambidae; genus Eudonia; species Eudonia mercurella. The sequence goes on from OY720045.1 coordinate 5,516,912, forward strand.
AGAAAAATCTTGCCATTTACCCTGATCACAAAATAAGTAGACCCAGAAGGTAAGCTTAATACATATCGCGCTCGAGCAACTCACACATCGACCCCTTGCGCAGACGGATCTCGGAGTAGTTCGGAACGGTCCGAGAGCGTAGCTGTTGCGAGATCCCGTGTCCGTTAGAAGTTGTCTAAGTGTGTGTTGGTCGAGCGCGTTTGTATGAAGCTTACCTTTTGTAGTCTCCTCATTTTGTTCTCTGACTGCGCATAAATTGGAGCGTTGCTTGGTGGGCCGACTCAACCGAGTGTGAACTCCCGTAGGAAGTAAGACGCGTGTCAAATTGAGAGCAAAGGACAATAGCGCGAGCAATCATGTGCGAAGGACCCTTTTCGGAATAAGTATTCGAGCGAAACGTCATTCCGTATATATACATACGACTCAGACTTTGTTTTTAAAAGAGTTTGCTATTGGCCGCGTGAGGAGGTGAGAAACTTTAAGCGTTCTTTAAGCCGTATGATGAAAGCACCGTCAGAGAGTTTCTAAAAGGCCATTGCATTACGCAAGAGTGTCCTTACTAAATGCTCCGTTAGGTTCTGATGGGATCGGGGATCGGATAGGTTGGGCGACGGTCTTCGCTGGTGGCTGGTAAGAGCTGTATGAGAGTAGACGCAGGTCTTGCTGAGGAGTGTGCACGCGGGGAGACCTGTGTCCAGCAGTGGACTAATATAGGTTGATGATGATGAAGACAATAATGATGATCATATATGCACACCCTGAGTGTTTCATTTCACTGTGTGTGTAGTGTTCGCGTTAAACATCGGCTACTGAATCGATTTCTTACATTTTTGTAAAGGTATGTTTTATGTCTACAGAAAAGGTAGGGAAGTATCAGATTGGTATAAGTACCTAAGTAAGAAGTATTATCTGATTCTTTCATTCATGTATTCGATGTTCTTGCGAAGTGCACTATTGTGCTTAAGTTGAATAAAGATTTTTCGTTTAGTTGCTGACGGTATGAAGACATTTACACATGTCTACGTACACAAACACAACATACACGACCCACAGCCTTCCGATTGACATTGCATAATTGCTGCCATCGCAAATATTAAACGTACCTACATACATTCGCTATCCAAGTTTACTTTTCGTATAACACAAGTGTTAACAGAAACCTCTATAGAGTTTCAGCAAACATCCCTGCTGCATGCTCTCTGATTATATTCTGTTTCAGGTGGTTCTATTTTAAACTATATACTCTTAGCAGTAAGAGCGTTAGCGCTTCACCGTTTTATGCTCGGAATTAAATTAACCCCCTCGCAAGGACAGTGTACAGCGAACTATAAGGGTTCACGACTACTCAAAGCGATGAAACAGGTGCTAAGATGAATTCCAAAACACTAATAGGTAACACACAAAACATATCCGCTTGCTGTTTTTAAGAATTCAAAGAGCCTTCTGAGTTCTTTTGTATGAATTATTTCGAGAATATATAGGTAATGATGATAATATTTATTTATTTATTCGGTATTTGTTTATAAATCTCGAAATCTACTAACTGTGCGTTTCTCACGTAATTTTTTACCACGAACTACAGTGCTGTGGAACAAGCTCTCAGCGGCGATATTTCCGGACCATTACGACTTAGGGATCTTCAAGAAACGAGCCTATTCCTTCCTTAAAGGCCGGCAACGCATCTGCGATTCCTCTGGTCTTGCGGGTGGGTGTCCATGGGCGGCGGTGATTGCTTACCATCAAGTGACCGGTCTGCTCGTTTGCCTTCTTCTATGTCGTCTTCTATCTCGTATGGACGAAGAGTTTGAAACATCAGAATACCGACGAGACATTAGTTTCACGTTCGAAAGTGCGTGTCGCACGCGTAAAATCATTCATCATCATCATCACCAGCTCATTTTATGTCCCCACTGCTGGGGCACGAGCCTTCACTATGGAAGGTAGGGAGAGCGCGCCATAAGCCACCACGCAGGCCCAGTGCGGTATAGTGTAACATCATTATTATTTTCTAAATACATAATTGTGACAACGTAATAAAATCAACAACACTTAATAATATCTTTTAACTTTTATATATCTATCGTAACAGTAAAATTGAATAAACCGCTACTTACCAAGGAAATCCTGTCAACCACCTGTAAGGTGTAGATAGCGTCCCACAGGTTGAAAATCACTGACTACCATAAAACGTGCTGTAGGTATTTCAAATCAATTGTATTTGTACGGGACGGCCGTATATCTGTTGCTAGGGTTGCGTCAATAAAAGAAATTCTTCAGTAGAATGAGCCAGGGTTCTTGAGAGGAGATAGCTTCGAGTTTCTTGTCCATCGGAGTGTTTATCGGATCGGAGTGTCCATCGAAATGTGCGTGCTCCACACAGACGCAAGTCTGTAGTAGTCTGTCTCTCGCAGCTATCTCCTTCTCGCTCTGGCAATTTTATTTCTCTCTTCCTAACTTTACAATTTATTACAAAAATATCTTAAATACTAAGTTTTAACGCTATGACATGATAAACTTACATCTAAATAACTTGATTATAGTGTTGTTGTGCCTGTGGAGCATCTTGTTTATGCGAAAAAATGGAAAACAAGTTTTTTGTATAAATACAACCTCACCCCCCGGCTTCAGCGGTACAAAACTCGAGCGCACGAGACGCGCGCCTCTCCCCGCCCGATCCTCTAAATGACACTACACATTTACAGAATACACTAAACATGCACAATAGTTTAGGTCCTAGACACCGTACTCGTAGAACAAGGGTACGAAGAACCGGTTCACACGCGCTCTATACCAGGTACAGACATGCACCTGGGCGCTTCTCTCCTCCTCCACGGCCCGGTCTACCCGAACCGAGGTCCGAGCTCCGCCCTCGGGTAGTTCCCTCTAGAAAACCTCCGAAGGTGATTCGTTTCACACGGCTTGAGGAACCCTATAAGTTTCTCGCCGCCCCCAAACAAGCTCGGTGAAGCTGAAAATGCCGTCCGAGGCAATCAGCAATCTTAGGGCACAGACATGACCTAGGTCTCAACTTTAGTACCTAACGATCTGTATATTCATTTAATGCTACTTCCTAATTTGTTTGCCTAAGTGTCTATGTCCTAACTAGTACCTAAGTCTCCACAGGGCTTTAATAATAAGGCAATGATCAAATGTCTTTATTAATAATCAACAAACACAAATATAAACATTATAGGCGAAATGATTAACCTATTTATACTAACATGGTTATAAAACTGTAACAAACTTATTAATACAAAACTATTATCTATAATCATCCGGAACAGTATTACTATGGGAATAGCTATACTATTAATAAAGTGGTAAAGTTTGTTTGTTTGTTTGTTTGTATGTCGGGGCTAATCTCTGGAACTACTGGTCCAATTCCAAAAATTCTTTTACTGATAGAATGCTGCATTCCTTGCAGGTAACATAGGCTATATTTAAATTTAACAAAAAAAATATTAAAATCTCAAATCCACGCGGATGAAGTCAAAAAGACCCTTGTACTTTTATTTCGATCTATAATGCGTCTCCTATCTACCATTCAAGTCTTTTCGAACACCTGTACCTTTCCACAAAAGTAATGACAACATTTGAACGATTTCAAACTAATTTATAGTAAAGAAATAGCTGCCGCACCTATGGAATACAGGCTTAAAGCAAATGTATGCAATGGAGGGATTGCTCAAAGCGAAAATGTGCAAAAGAAAAAGTGACGCCCGATGGCGTTGGTAAGTATCGATCTGAGAATAAATCTTGATTCTAGACTTAGCTCATTGAACTCAGTCAATCGAACTGACTGAATAGCTTTCTCATAAATGTTGCAGTAGACATAGAATAAGTCATTTATTTGTGATGTTAAATTGTTTGATAGCGTGTAATAAATTCTTGCGCTGATTCATGTCTTTCCATTGTCCTCTATAGGGGTTCTGGCTTAATATTAAAATGGGTAAGGCGAGAAAAAACAATCAGAAGAAAAGTTTCTTGACTCTTATGAAACTATAATACTTGGTACGAGAATCTTGAAGCTTGCCGTAAAATATGATTGAACGATTCTACAACGTTATTTTAGAACTCATGGGACTTGTGCTGTGTTACTCTGTAAGCTTTCAATATCTGCTTTCAATTTCATTCTCTCCATTTTCGGGGAACGGGGATCTGGATCTTCTGAAGGTAAATCGCAATAAGGTCAAATATTGTGCACTTAACCCGAAATCATCAATTATTGTGACCGAATGGCAAATAAAACTCGCTGATATACTCTTACATCTTGTGCAACAAATAGTGCCTATGCTATCTCTTTATCTTATCGTCATCATCGTCAGCTCTTTTTATGTCCCCACTGCTGGGGCTCGTAGATAAGAGAATGGGCAAAAACCACCACTCGGGCCCAGTGCGGATTAGCGGTTGTTAACGACTGTTTATGCAGTCGTGACTAACGGCTTTACGTGTCTTCTTTAGCATGGAGGAGCAAGAGATAATACTTGTTTGGTAACCCATCCAAAGATCCTTTGCGAAAGTTGCTTAATTTCAGCAGTCGTAGATCGCGCGCGTAAACCACTACGCTATCGAGCTCTCTAATACCTATTCGTAGATAATATGACATACAATAGTGCAAAAGTAGTACAGCAATATCCTCGCAGAATGAAACCAATTTGTCAGCTCCGTCGTTGTTAGATAGAGATCTATAGTTGTGTCCACAATGCGACCCAACGGGGAGTCGGGAACGCCGGTCAGACTGAAATCATATCAGAAATGAACGCTAAAGCAAATTAACCTGAGGTTTATTTGGTACGTGATTGGCTTAGCATTTTAAAAAGATAATTGGTAATAAACGTTTTATACTTTTCGGTATACCATACAGATTTCAAAGTAATCTTTTTTTAGAAACCAGTTACCAGTATTTTATGCAGTTTCTATGCTCAAGGTAATTGTTCTACTCGTAGAGATCAAGAAATTTTGTAGAACAAAATTATAAAAGAAACATTTATTCATCTAAATGTAAATATGATCCACAGGGGAAGTTTCTAACCGCATAGATTCGGTAGAACTAAACGAAGATATAGGTACAATAGAATACCAAAAGAAATCCAGGTTTTACAAAAAGAAACAGAGTTTAATAAAAACATAAAGGAGTATTTGATAGAGCATTGTTTTTATTCGTTAAAGGAATTTTTTGGATAAGTAATTATTATTATTCATATTTATTGTTGTTTATTTGTTGTTTATTAATTTGTTGTTAAACACTTTTGTTGTATAAAAAATATATTAAAAATCCCCAAATTGTTGCAATAACCTTACAGGGTCATATTAAGGGACTATTTATAATATTGTATGATCTGTACCATACCAACATGATGCAATAAATAAGTATGACTATGACTATGACTATGGATTTTTCGCCCTTGACCAACTGCTTTACGTACCTTCTGAAACTAGAGATAATACATTTTTGGTCACCTATGTAAAAATTGTTTCACTTCAGCAATCGTAGACCAAACGCGTTTACCACTGCGCATCTAAAGATAACTCTTTTCTAAAAGAATAAAGGTAACAACATTCACACTGTCAGATACATTTTTGCCGTACAAACTCTCACACAAGACCCTCTGACCGAAGATTCGGAGCTCTCAAAATACGTGCCAATGCGCGCAAATGTCACTAATTTTCTACAAAGACTATCGATAATCGAATATTCAATGTACGGAGTAAGCGTAGCATATCAACCTCTTTTGTCGTTGTTTTAACAACGGGTAGGCCACATCTTGATAATATCAAGATGCCTGGAAATATCGTAAGATGGCTCTTACTAAAGAAATTATAAATAAGGGAGGGGGGCTAGTTGTAGCAAGGGTAAGTAGTAACACTCAATTTTCGCCTAGAATAAAAAAAAAATTTAACGGCATTTTTTGCTTAATACTTTTTTTACTATTTGCTCTTCTTTCAAAGGCACAGCAACTATCCCGCCGGACGGCACGCGGCGCGGCGTATCATATATTTTTGTGTGCATTGTACTCCGTTTCTAGCACGTGTTAAAAAAAAACGTACAATTAAATCTTTGTTTTGAGACACATTAAAAGCTTGTATATTTAATCAAAAAATGTTGACATGTTCTCCTGTACTTACATATAGATATATTAAGGTAGGTACTGGAAAAATTTGCTACTTGTACCTATGCAAAAAATATTTTAATTTAATGTAAATTAAATTTGTCATAGCTACCACTTATCTACAGAAATATCTTGTAGCTACATAATTATATAACATTAAAATACTTATTTTATGGGGTGAATATTGTTATAAATATTAATAGCATAGCATACGATGATATTTTAACATAAAAGGGAGAATTTATTGGCATAAATAACAAATTTTCAACATTGTTGGTTACGATCCTTTTCAATAAACGTCTTCCAATTTATTTTCTATTTCAAGCTTATACAAAGTTAAATTTAGTTATCTTTTTGTTATTTCTCATATCACACATAAATCGTCTCATGCATTGGTAACTGCAGTGGCTATTGAGTCACATTTGCCGAGATCAAAGAGCCCATAATTGAAGCAGTATCGCTTGAGATGTCAGCTGCATTTTGGGTCACGACTACCGGTGGTCCATCTTAATAAGCTTCAAACGTAACATTAATAGTTATGGTCAGTTCGAATTATTTTTTTAAGGATTTAGTTCACTGTCAGTTGGCTATGTCAATATAAAAAGATGAAGATTCAAAAAGCTTTCAACAATTTATAAGACATTCCAGTGCCCATCCCAATAAGAAACTAAAATATCTAATAACGATTCGACGATTATATACTATGTCTTAAATACATTATGGGACGCTAAATTAAATATGTTCCAAATGACAGTTATGCCTATCAAAACAGTGCATTAATACTATTAATTTCAAAGTATTATTATGCCATTAAAAGTTATGCTAAAGTAGATTTTTAACTTTAAATGTATGCAAACCAAAGGGATCCCAATTCGAATCATCTATTAACATGGAAAATTGGCAAAACTGCAACTATCCTCTTTTGTCACCAGAACGCGCTGCTTCAATGCCATAAAAAATCTGAACCGAAAACATGAATTGAACGAGTTATTTATGATGCGTTAAATCAAATCAAATCAAATTATTTATTTGTATTAAATGCGGTACATTATAGTGATGGTAAGTGTGAGTTTGAGAATCGCACATTTAGCTAACATGTTAGCATACGAATCTTAAATTAAATTAAATATAATTAAATTGAAATAGGATTAGAATTAATTAAGTATTTGGACACTTGCTGAGTTTCTTGCCGGTTCTTCTCAGTACAAGATCTCCCGCCCAGAGTAGACTTACGAACCGATGGCATAGTGACATTCATAAGAGCTACTTGTAGCCTAAACTGAATAAATGATTTTGAATTTTTGAATTTTTGAATATACATGCCACAAGATTGTATATCAAGCATTAGATTTTAGCAACCATTTTCGAAATGACAACTTAAATCTAGTTTATGGGAGTTCTTTTATATTATTAAGTACTGACATAGATAGGCAATATATATTGTTAAGTACGGGTCTCTATCGGATCGCCTAATTTTTGTACGCCTAATTTGCAATGGCACCCAAACGAAAAGCCTAAAATTTTTTCGCCTAATTTCACTCTTCAGAATCGTGTTTGCCCTAATTTCACTTCGCCTAACTTTTTATCGCCACATTGTCATTTACCAAATGCGTCATTTGGCAGAACAATTCGTAATTCCTAAAGTTTACAATTCCTAAATATTAATTCACACAAAATTAAAAATAAAACATGCAACATGCATGCAGACATGCAGCATAACATGCAGCATGCATGCAGACATGCAGCATGCAAGCAGAAACACAGCATGCGTGCAGCATGCATGCAGATATGCAGCATGCGTGCAGGCATGCAGCATGCAAGCACGCATGCAGCATGCGTGCAGGCATGCAGCATGTAAGCGTGCAAGCAGGCATGCATCATGCAAGCAGGCATGCATCATGCAAGCAGGCATACAGCATGCATGCAGGCATGCAGCATGCATAGTTTCCGTCACGGCTTCGGCGCTGCGGGGCTCCGGCGGTCCCACGCGAGCTTTTCGTCGCAGATGGTTTTCGCTCACCACCGAGGCTTCGGCTTGCTGGCCGGCTTCGCTGGCCAGCCTCAGCCCCGGCGGCGAGCTCAACCCACCTGCTCCTTAGCTCGCGGGCCGCCTCGCCCCTCCGCGCCTACGCGCTTTTATATTGCACTCTAGCGTAGGGCAGACAAGACTACGTGGAGTCGGGTTTGTAGCGATTCGCTTCTGTCAATTTATTTTCTCAATAAAATTCTATGCTTTTATTCCAATACATTATTGGCACATTTCATTTTAGATATGCTAAAATTAGAGCTTTTATAAATTTTGCGAAATAATCGTTATGCCAAAATAAAGTTATGCCAATATAGTTTAGGCTATTTTACATTAGACATTCTAAAATTAGGCCTTTCAATTCTTAGGCCAAACTATAATGGTGGCAAAACAATTTTTAGGCGAAACAATAATTGTACGTTTTAAGTTTAGGCCAAAACGGTTTGGCCAAACCATATTAGGACAAACAATTTTAGGCGAACCGAAGGGCACCCGTTAAGTACTGACCACATCGTCAAATCAAATCTTATCAATTTACGGGATTCTTTGTTGGATGTTTATTATTTGTGAGTATGCGCCATTATCAAGGATTTACCATGGTAGTAAAAAGTTATAATTGTTTTCAATTGAAAATATATTTTTGCCTTGTCATACTCGTAACTGATGTAACAAAATATCGTTTCTCACTGTAACATCTACATACCAACTTGTTTACACAGTCCTAGGGCGAGGAATGATTCAGATGCGTAGGTACGTAGGTAGGTATATGAGCAACGCATAGCATAGTGGTTAAAAAAACAAAAATGGCCGCATTCCCAACACCAACAACACCGTTTATTCACCATTTCCTACCCCTTTGATGGAAATTTACGAGCAGTTTTATCATTTCTGCTGACTATTAACGACTTTTTATTAGGTTTCCGCCATTCGGCACAGGTTATTTTTAACGAATGTCATTCTGGTGCGACTCTGGAGAATCGCACTGTTGGGCAAATTTAATGGCGACTTGCTTTCGAGCGTTGAACCATGACTCTGGCGTTACCGCTTGAAGCTGAATGTTATTGTAAATACGGGAAATAATTAATAAAAACGAGCAGTTAAAGAAATATCGCAGACATATAAATACTTTTATAGATGCATTTTACAATTCTATAATGGTTTCTCCGTATATAAAGGGTTTGGGGAGATAGTAGGTAGGTACATTGATTATAATAACTCATATAAAATACAGTGAAAAAATTAAACGCCCACCTGACCCAGCCAGGAATCGAACCTGGGTCTTCCGCATTCCGGGCGGCTGCACTGACCATTATGCTACCGGGAAGGCTGACGTAAGCACTGAATTTTGTCACTGCTTTTTGATTTTTGAAATGCTTTAGAGCGACATATTTAATTCAGCTTAAGTGTAGCAATTAACACTTAAAAATAAAAAGTAATTTTTTTTATAATAATAACTCAGTTTATTTTTGTCCGAATTGTATCTTTTCGGGTACCAAAACATGTAGTTAAGTTAACATGTTCGGTTTGGTTGGTGGAAGAACTTGTTTTAGGACCGCCTGGCTAGATACCACCATCTTATCTAAATAAGTCGCCAAAACATCAATGTTAGTAGGTAGTTGTGTTCCAACAGTTAGAGATAAGATAGCCAGTGCCTCAATAGTTGAGGATTCCGGTTGAAATGCGCTACCACCTCCGACTTTATCATCACTTAACATCAGGTGAGATGAAGGCCAAGTACTTCATCATCATCATCATCACCAGCTCATTTTACGTCTCCACTGCTGGGTCACGAGCCTTCCCATGGATGGATAGGGAGAACGGGCCATAAACCACCACACGGGCCCAGTGCGGATTGGTGGTTGTTAACGACTGCTAATGCAGCCGGGACCAGCGGCTTTACGTGCCTTCCGAAGCACGGAGGAGCTCGAGATGCTAAATATTTGGTTATTCATCCGATGACCGACCTTTGCGAAAGTTGCTTAACCTTAGCACTCGCAGACTGGGCGCGTTAACCACTGCACATCGAGCTCCTCCTGCTTACGCCAAGTGCTCGTCAAGTGCAGTAAGAAATAAAAAAGAAAATTATGTCAAGGAAACGCTTATTTTTTAAGTTAAGGTACATAAGAAACTCCGTATGCTATTATTAACTCGCGCTCGCATCAGTAATGAGATTGAACCCGACGACATAACCTCATTTCGCCACCCATAATGTTACAGATTTTATTTGGATGGCAGGTCCCATTAAATAAGGCATCATGGCATATACAGGTTAGTTTGTAACATAGTAAATTGAAACGTGCACGGTTATTTTCACAATTTTTCCATAAGGGTGCGCCTTCCGTAAGTGACAAGTGTCATATATTTTATTTGAAATGTCTTCGTCCATATTTATTTGATGCCGCGCGGCCATACTAATTTTGTACTTATGGGGAATAAAAAATAATAATTTAAATAATCGCTTGATAAATCGAAAATGTGAGACGGACGATTTGTAGTTAAGACTTTGGTGATTGTAAAAACAAAATCAGAGGTAAAATAATTTAGATAAACTATAAGATATCAACTAAACGCCCGCCACTCGTTTTCATGATTTTTGTCTAATTTTAAATGATATTGTAGAAAACACTATAGTGTGCTATGAATTTATGGATCGGTCTAATTGTAAACACGTTCCCTTTGATACTAAATATATATTTTGTTTATGTAACACGATAGTATTTTCAATTATATCAACTTAACCGTGATTACACTTTTGGCTTTTTTTGGTCGGCGCACCCTTAAAGGAGAGGAAAAGCGTTGAACATGGTCGACCTACAGCCTCAGCCTCATGCATCAGCGTCTTGCGACAAGTTGCGACTATCCAAAACTGTTAATTTCTTCAATAAATGTTGTAATCATATGCCATAAATATGATATAAATGCCTTATAACTCCTCGGTTAGTGGTCACTCGCATTTGCCAAGCGTAGTGATTAACACTTTGACAGCCGACTATTTTAAAGCGCGCCTTTCCTGGTACGCTGGAACTTTTTGGCGATTTACAAAATAAAAACTATTTGTAATACATCTATATATTTTTTTTATTCATTACACCGGGGTTACACGAAAATCACGTACCACGGACGTCATTTTAAAACAAATGCTAAAAAATTCAATGCCGTACAGAGGACGTGATTAGCGTCCTGAGACGATCCCACCCACCCGTACCCAGTACGTGATCGACTGTTAAAGTGTTAAGCCATTATCTATTAATTGTAGTGATGACTTGATTTCAATGATGGAGGCCTTAGCTTAGCAATGGGACAGTTATATGCTAGTTACTTTAAGTACTTACATCACATCACATTGTACCTACCTACGTCCGAAATGGATGAACTATTGATACTATTTACGTATGTATGTTTGCAACGAATAAACTCAAAAACTACTGGACCGTTTTAAAAATTTCTTTCACTATTAGAATGCTACATTAGCGCTGAGTAACATGAGCTATATTTAAAAAAATGCGGTACAAAGTCCGCCGGGTCAGCTAGTATTGTATACAGTTAAAGAATAAAGAATTTCTATTTCTATTTTGACGAGTATTTCTAAAAGAGAAATAATAAATTGATCCACAAAAAAATTGTAGGCTTGCACCTAAAATGCTAAGTTAGCACCTAAATAGTAGTTCAGGTGCTAACTTTGTATTTTTAGGTGCTAACTTAGTATTTTTGTGGGTTAGGTTAGTTTGGTGATCGATTAAATACGACCCTTTCTAAAACACATAAAATTCAAGTCTATTGAAGATATTACTGCAATTTGGTAAACAGTAACTACATTGTGAAGTTGCTTTAACAAAGTATTTTTAACTTTCAGTAATGACTACTCGTAGGTGGTAAAAGATAAATTCTATCGATAGAATTAATCCCACCTCGCGATGGTACTTTCACTTTTATGTTTTCAATTTACTCGACATCTAGAGCCGTGGGGAGTTTAATACCATAGGGTGTCCTTTATGCGTGACCCTCTGACCAATTCTAGCTAATAGGTACAAGTAACTGTATTAAAATATAGAGTGTCGGTTTGTTCTTCTAGCACATCGAAACGGAGCTGCGGATCGACGTGATTTTTAAATAGAGATAGTTGAAGTATTCGTGAATGACATAGGCTGTTTTTTCTATCAAATTTCTCAATAAACCAATTTAAAAAAAAACTTTTTAATGACTTATAAAAATGCAGAGATTTATAAAGTTAGTAGAACCCATATAAAAAAGTATCTTAATAACAAATCCTGTGCGTCAAAATTCATTGAAGATGATTAATGCTCTCTTTGATATTGTAGTCGTCAACACTGACGCACGCTTAGAGGAAAATCGACATTTACTACATAATTCTGCTATTAAAAATTTAAAATTCAAATTACAAGAATGTATGTAAGCTTAATTATTTAAACTTGTTCGATAATTCCAGTTTGTTTCTTAACTTAATCTACATCGATCAACTATTCAATCGATGTTCAGGTACTTATGATGTAGGTACTATGACTTTACTACTACTTCGAAGGGTTCGTCTCAGCCTATTATGTTGCAGCTTAACATGTCACGTTCAAATCAAAAAATTTATTTGCATCAGTGTGACAAAAAAAACATATTTTTTGTCTTTGATCTTGATGAATCTTTTACTTTTCATCGTCGTTGTGCGATTCATGCCGTGGTACCACTCATGGTATGAATCGACGAAAGACCCGTTATTTTACTAACAATAATTAACCCAGGAGGGCTTTTTGTCATGTACATTTAATTTAAATATTTATATAAAATACAGTGAATCAAACGTCCACCCGACCCAGCCAGGAATCGAACCTGGGTCTTCTTCAATTTTGTCACTGCTTTTTGTTTTTTTTAATGCTTTAGAGCGACATTAGTGCCATCTATCCAAAGGTATTTGCAACCGATGGACATGCAGATTCATCTTTGCAGATGAATACCACATATTGTCAACACAACGCTATAGTATTTTTTTTTATTTTTATGGGTCGGGTGGGCGTTTAATTCACAGTATTTTATATAAATATTTAATTCAGCTTAAGTGTAGCAATTGACACTTAAAAATAAAAGTAAAAAATTTACATTTAAATAAATTGTTAAATAAGGTGCTTTTCAAATTGTGTTTTTTTATCTTAATGAAATACGTTTTTTATACAGATAACAAAACCTATTTTAAGGCTTCGCGAACCTTATTGTGTTGAAGTATATTATAAAGAAGCCACACAAGAGAGACTATTAGCCCACAGTTGGAGGACATCTTTTATTTATAGGTCTTTAGTGTTTAATTTTCTAATTATTTTTCTGTTTTTTTTTTCAAGTTAAGTTAAGTAATGTCTCTTTTTCTTGTGTTTAGAAATAAATTGTCACAATGCTATATTTAAAATGTTCCAATAATTTTTAACGCAAATTTTGTTGCGAACAAATTATAAAAACACAAATGTTGAAAAAATTTCCACGAGCAGGATTTGAACCTGCACCCTTCTGACATTCCGGGTCAGGTGCTCTTCCAATTGAGCTATCGTGGTTCTAACCAGCCCGCCGAAATCATTCAACACTTTTTACTTTGAAAGCCAAAGGCGTTGAATAATTTCGGCGGGCTGGTTAGAACCACGATAGCTCAATTGGAAGAGCACCTGAACCGGAATGTCAGAAGGGTGCAGGTTCAACTCCTGCTCGTGGAATTTTTTTCAACATTTGTGTTTTTAATGCTGTATTTAGTTACAAGATAAAATTTTACTACAAAAAAATCAACCTGCCTCAGGACGCTCGAGTGGGAGTCGAACCCACGACCTTTGGATAACCATGTCTAATGCTCTGACCGCTGACCTACCGAGGCCCCAGAAGACTCGTTGAATTTTTCTAGTAGTTTGTGATTTACGGTGCAAGCCAGCGGTATTACGTCACTGAAAGTTACACCCTCTCTCTCTCTCCTCGACTGAGTCGAAAGAACACTTTTGCAAGTAATTGACAATCGATAAAGACATAATTCCTTACAATATTTATATTAATTTGAGTTTTGCATTCACAATGCTTTATTTAGATACAAGATAATTTTTTTTTATATTTTTAGTATTAAATGTGTTCTTTTTTCACTAGTCGAAATTTTTTGTAAGTTAAGGGTCTCTAATTATCCACTTTGCCAAGAAAAGGGTTTAAGTAACTATCGGTTTAGTTTAGAGGACGAAAGACCTTGGTTAGCAACGAAATATAAAATCAAGTGCCATGAACTTTGTATTTAAATAATTATTTAACTTCTTTTATATTTTTAAAGTGACTCCGTTAAGGTAAGTTTATTCATTTACATCATTACATCATCAGCTCATTGTATGTCCCCACTGCTGGGGCACGAGCCTTCCCTATGGATGGATAGGGAGAATGGGCCATAAACCACCACGCGGGCCCAGTGCGGATTGGTGGTTGTTAACGACTGCTAAAGCAGCCGGGACCAACGGCTTTACGTGCCTTCCGAAGCACGGAGGAGCTCGTGATGATAAATTTTTGGTCACCCATCCAAAGACCGGCCTTTGCGAAAGTTGCTTAACCTCAGCACTCGCAGACCGCGCCATCGAGCTCCTCGATGAACCTTGTATTTAAATAATTATTTAACTTCTTTTATATTTTTTTAAGTGACTCCTTTAAGGTAAGCTTATTCATTTACATAACGTTAGTTGCGCAAACTGCATTAATTAATTCCAAGGAATTAACTTCTCATCCCTCGAGGCGGCATCTTGCTGTGATATAGCTAACTACATTTTAATTAGCTAGCTAAGATCTTAGCTGTAGATTGCAGACACTATGAGGGATATGGAAGCTAGAAATGAGTTATGTATGTAGTGCAGTCGAGTGTGCGCCGACCAAAAAATGTCAAAAGTGCAATCACGGTTATGTTGATACAATAGAAAATACTTTCGTATTACATAAACAAAATATATATTTAGTATCAAAAGGAACGTGTTTACAATAAGTCCGATCCATAAATTCATAACACACTATAGTTTTTTCTACAATATCATTTAAAGTTGGGCAAAAATCATAAAAACGAGTTGCAGCGTTTAGTTGATTTACCTCTGATTTTGTCTAAACAATCAACAATGTCTAAACTACAAATCGTCCGTCTCACATTTTCGATTTATAATAATAATAAAATCATTTATTTCGGACAGGGTCCATATAGTGTTAGTAACAATAATCTTATAAGCTATGTTAGTACAAAAAAATATTAAACGTAATTTTACTGTCTTTGGCGAGCTGGACGCGAGTCGAGAAGCGGTTATTTAAATTATAATTTTTGAAATTAACACGTTAAATTCCCCATATAAAATTAGTATGGCCGCGTGGCGTCAAATAAAAATGGACGAAGACATTTCAAATAAAATATATGACACTTGTCACTTACGGACGGCGGCGGGCGGGCGCACCGTTAATGATCCGTTAGTTAATTACCGTCATTTATTTATTTAGGTTAGTACACCAAACTCACACACAGGGTGCCAAGTGCGAGTTTCACTCGAAATTCGATCACGTTAACGAAAACGAGAATATGTATGGCAAAATCTTAACTCCACTCGTATGTCGCCAGGAGGCGCTGCTTCAATGCCATACTAATTTTCGTTTACGTAAACGTAATCGAATGAATACGGATAGTAAACAAAACTCACACTAGGCACCCAGAAATCAAATCATAAAGATGTAATTCTGTAAACCGATTAATATTGTAATATAATTTGGAGCTCCTGGGAAGCAATGTATGGACATCAGAGGTTTTGGAGAAATATATTTGCATACGCTTTTGGAGCTCTTGGGAACGATTTTAGAAAATAATATTAATATATTTTTACTCTTGGAGCGCTTAGGAACAAAATCTTAGAGCGGGCGGGAATAATCCTTATTATCATCATCATCTTCATTGAACAATATTGGCACTCGGCTCGAAATCCGAAAACTTTAGTTAAATTCCTATCTCGGGGCAAAGAAACTTATGAGCAGGTCGGAATTAGGTAGAGTTATTTATGTACTTACACTGATTTTATACAGCGAAAGAATAAAGTGGATATGCCCCAAATCCCGAGATTTTAACCTCACGAGTCTAGGCTAGAAGCAAAAGTATTTTCGTATTTATAAAAAAGGTGAAATATATGTATGAGAATTTGCTTAAGACTATTAATTAGTAAATACTAATAAAAATTGTATGTTAATTATCTTTGTTTTATTTGTCTTATCTATTTTTGAGGTTTTTATTATTATTTATGTATTTGTAATATTGTTGGCCACACGGGATTGTCCATTACAAATCCCGGGAAGATCCATATTAATATAAACATTTCGATGCAAGTACTAATAACTCTACCTAATTCCGCCCTCTGCTTATGAGCGAAAAATATTTGCGTAGTGTTGGGTTTGTGATCATCAACCGTAATCTAGGCTTAATCACCACGCTTGCCGCAAATGCGGCGAATTTAGCAAATTTAGATGAGAGTCAATATTTACACCTAAGAAATTTATTTAATGCAAATAAAGTATTATATTCTTCCATTACACGCAGACAAAGTCAATGACAACTAGCTAGTTCGCGTCGTACATCACTTACATCTATCGGAATTTAATTTTCTCCATCTTGCACTAGATTGCAGTAGGTCAGACCTTAAACCTATATAAGCGTTAAACCTAATTTAAATATAGCATCGTTATTGCTTATATAACTTAGTTTTAATTAAATCTCGTAGATGGCATTGTTAAATGGGGTTAATGGTACATTGTAAGCTCTATTTATTCTAATAAGAAAGTTCAATGTGTCCCCCAAGGTTAATAAGATGAGATAACAAATGTTTTATTGAACACCATTAGCAACTTTAAAAACAATGAAGACTAGAAGAGGATTAATTAATGCCATTCGGTCATCTCTGGCACAACGAACCCGTTCTGCAATTGCTAAGGTTAAGTAACTTTCGCATTGCCGGTCATTGGATGGGTGAACAAAAATCATCTCGAGCTCTTCCGTGTTTCAAAGACACGTAAAGCCGTTGGTCCCGGCTGCATTAGCAGCTGTTAACAACCACCAATCCTATTCATCATTAGGGAAGGTAGACGAAAGACAAAGCACTCGGTCCAACAACCGGAGGTCCTGTATTTAATTACCAGGTTTTACAAAGTTTGTTTTTAATATTTGCGGCGCATTAATAGCCTTTGTCATGTATTGTAAATGTAGTTTTTGACAAGCGTGGTGTATAAAAGGGGAGCCCCTTCGGTCGCATAATCTATTTCGTCATAATGTAGTTTGGCGTAACATTTTCAGCATAAAGTTTTCTCGCATAAATTATGATAAGCAGAGTGTTATAAACCCATAATGGTTTCATCGGCATAATTTTAACTTACTATTATTGTCTTAATCATAATTTTAATCAGCATAAATGTAAAGAACATAATTGCTATACGTCTAAAGTTTTTGAAGTTTATTACTTGGTGCATTATTTTTATTTATTATAGACAACAGAAATACTTGCTGCCCTACTCCTGTAGGTCAAGTGATAGGTTAGAAATTGAAGACATTCGTAAAGCGCAGCTTAGCGATTGTCTTAAATTTCGAGGTTATTTTTTTTATTAGACCTTCAGCGCCGTAATTATAATACAAAAATAATATCTTTTTTTGCCATGCCATAGGGTGAGATGCCAATAAATGTTATGATTATTAATCGTTATTGTAAAAACATTTATGCATGAACATTTGATGCTGATATATCATTATTGTATAAGAAGTTATGTAAATAAAGTATGCCTAATGATTTATTCTGAATGAATGTTATGCGAAACGAAGAGAATGCCAAAAAACGTTATGCAGCCCTAAAATATGCCTCTTTAATAAATATGGACCCGTTTAAAAGCCAATACCAAAAAAAGTAACGTTGACTCGAATTTAATGATTTGGTTGCCTTTGCTCAGCTGTGGGATAGAATATTACTTAATTACTTTTTAAAGAGCTAGTGTTAGGTACTTAAATACATTAACTTACATGATCTGACGACCTCCCTAGCCAGTGGCTTGCACGCCAGACTTTGAGCGCTAACTCAGAGGTCCCGGGTTCAATTCCCGGTCGTGTCAATAGAAATATAAATATGTATTGTGCAGGAAACACGGTATATTAAAAATGATAAACGATAATTTGATCCACATGTTTCGCTGAATATTCAGCATGCAAAAATTTGTTAACAATTATATTACTTAAATTAATTAATTAAATAGATAAAATAATTAGATTACTATGTCAACAAAATTAATGTGAATTAATGATTTTCCAATAGCAATATCAATAAATACCTAGCCTAAGAACTCTTCAACTGTGTAGAAACACTTATCTATAAGCCACTTCGAGAGTTGACTTTTAAAAGAACTCAATCGTAAGTCTTTAATGGTTTTAGGGATCCGATTAAAGATCTTTATGGCCATAAACGAACATTTTTCGTGGTAAAGTTGGCTGCCACACTTGGGCACTAGAAGTCTAGTCGGGTCTCTAGACGAACATTTTAAATTAACATTAGCTCTTTGAAATCGTTCTGGGTGTTTTCTTACAAAGAGTCCAATTTCCAGAATATAGAGTGAGGATTCAAGCGGTTCAACACTACATATTGCTCGGGCACACTTTTTTTGAGCTGAAAATACTTTATTTTTATGTGTGGAGTTTCCCCATAATAATAAGCCATATCTAAAGCACTGAACTAACGTAACCGTGATACGCTGCCATGGCAGTTTTTTCACATGCCAGACTTTTTAACTTTTTCAATGCAAAGATAAATCGATCGAGTTTAGTGCAAACTGATTTTATGTGCGCTTTCCAGTTGCAATGCTTATCAAGTACTAAGCCTAAAAATGTTGTTTCAGACACTTCCATAACACCTTCACCATTACAACTGATATTCAAATGTTGTCGTTTACTTTGGTAATTTGAAAATTGTACAACTTTTGTTTTCGTTTTACAATTAGATTGATTATTGATGTAGGCCACTTCGTTAAGGAATATACAGTAGAATTAAGATTATCTTCATATGGTATGTTTTTGCAAGTATCTGTTACTACAACGGAGATGTCATCAGCAAAAAGAACTCATCGATATCTGGTCACATCTGGTCATATCTGGTCACATCGAGGTCTGGTCACATTTGTAATGTCATTAATGTACAGAAGAAACAAAAGCGGACCCAGTATACTACCTTGAGGTACGCCTGACATATTGATTTCGTAGCTGGATTTAAAAGTACTTAATAAAAGATCTTCACCAATTCGCATGATTTCAACACATTGTTTTCGATTGTTTAAGTAACTAGCTAACCATTTCATTGCATTTCCTCTTATGCCATAACGATCACACTTATTTAATAAGGTTTGGTGATTAACAAGGTCGAATGCCATTTCCATATCAAAGAAAATTTCCGTAACACGTTTTTTCTCGTTTATGTTTTCAACTATATTTTTAATTAATGAAAAAGCAGCTAGGGTCGTTGATTTTTTTGTCTGGAAGCCATTTTGCTCTTCTACAATAACATTAAATTTATTTAAAAAAATTATCACAGACTTTAGAAAAAATTGGGACCAAAGTTATAGGTCGATAGTTAGATATGTCCTCTTTACTACCCTTCTTATGAAGTGGTCTTACTATTGATAATTTTAGTTTCTCGGGGAATATGCCCTGCCCCCCAACCGCCTAACACTCTCGCTTTCAATCGCTTTGAAAGCGAGGCCCTCGCCTTGCTTTCTAATATAATATCGAAATATAATATCGTATAATATCGAAAGCTATAGCCTATAGCTTTCGATATTGCTTTCATATTGCTTTCATATTGCTTTCGAAAAGACAAGATGACGCCTCCTTCTCGCCTCGCCTTTAAAGCGATCGAAAGCGAGAAAATTAGGCGGTTGACCCCCTGGTCAAAAGAGAGATTTTCACTTTTCTTAATGATATGTTGATACGGCATCATATCCGACGGTCCGGGTGTCTATTAGAATACAGATTTTTTTGATATCGAATTTCATTTTACCGAAAACTATTCCACGATTTTTAATATACATTTTTTTCAATTCATCAAATAGTTAATCATCGCTGTTTTATATCATCGAAAAACGTTTCTTAAAAAAAATCTTTTAAAGTTGTTTTGTTTACCAGAAAAACGGTATATCGTACTTGCATTTCATAATAGTATTAACTTATCGATGAAACTATTCGTAAAAACTTATTACAATATGTATCGGAACCCATAATACTTTTTCACTTAACAACTTTTTATCGCAGTAACGTTTCATCGAACGATGCATTCGCCTGTTGACGATAAATTGTGTTGCGGTCAGTTCTATATTAATATTTTATAGTTATTCAATCAAGAAAGAAGCGAGTACTAGTAAAAAGGCGTGCCAAGTATTACAAGATAACATGCACGCAAGCATGCAGCATGCAAGCAAGCATACAGCATGCAGCATGCAAGCAAGCAAGCAAGCATACAGTATGCAAGGAAACATGCAGCATGCAGCAGGCATGCAGCATGCAAGCAAGCATACAGCATGCAAGTAAACATGCAATATGCAGCAGGCATTGTTTCTGTCACGGCTCCGGCGCTGCGGGGCTCCGGCGGTCCCACGCGACCTTATCGTCGCAGATGGATGTAACGCATGGATGGATGCATCCACCTGCTCCTCAGCTCGCGGGCCGCCTCGCCCCTCCGCGCCTACGCGCTTTTGAATTGCACTCTAGCGTAGGGCAGACAAGACTACGTGGAGTCGGTTTTGCAGCGATTCGTTTCTGTCAATGATTTGACTTTAGTAGCGCAATAGTACAGAAATCACAGCGTGTTAACTTTTTTAAACAATATTAATAATTTAAAATTAATTACTCACATTGATGATGATAAGCATTGTATCCCGTAAAGTAAAGAACAAGGAAAATGAAAAACGTCAAGTTTAAAAAGTATGCATGAATGAAAGAAATGCCTTTACTAAGTAGTTTTGCATTAAATTCCGTTTAAATATGTGAACTTTGTTAGTATTTTGTATTTTCGATGTACAATGACTTAAGTGAAGTGAAATTTTATGTAACCGACTATTTTGCGAACTGAAACTTACGTGGTAACAAAATTATAAGAAACGAAACATCGATCTAACAATATATCGATGAAATATAAATAAAACGAAAAAAAAATACGATGAAGTGAGTTTAGTGATAAAAACTATTTGAGAAAATAAATATGCGACGTAATGAGATTCGCGGAATTGTTCATTAATAAATAAAAACATCGGTGAATAGTGTTATGTGAAATGAAATTCGATCTAATTAATTGCGATAAAGTGACGGTTTCCCCCGACGGTCCTTGTGTTGTTCAGCGATTTAATTGTTCTTATGATTTCATCTGCTGATGTTGGCATTAGAAAGATGCTAGAACTCACTGTGTTAATAGAAGTATAATCTGGATGTACTCCTGTATCTGATTTAGCAAATGAAATAAAGTATTTGTTAAATATGTCCGCGATTCTCGTAGCGTTACTTACCACGGAACCATTTGTGCTAACAGATTGTATAAAATTATCAGTTGTAATGTCATTTACTTTATCTTTAATTATGTTCCAGGACGCCTTACATTTATTTTTAGCACTGTTTACATAATTATTATTTAAGTTTTTTCTAGTTCGAATCACACATGTCATATCGAAAACGAATTTTTCGATATTGTGATGGTTCTGGGTGGTTGTGGTACCGTCGTTGATTCTGATTTCCATTATACGAGTGCTTTAGCTACTTGCTTGGGATGCTTGTATTCTGCTTGTATGTGATGTTGTCTAATATATCTCATCATCATCATCATCATCAGCTCATGTTATGTCCCCACTGCTGGGGCACGAGCCTTCCCTATGGATGGATAGGGAGAACGGGCCATAAACCACCACGCGGGCCCAGTGCGGGTTGGTAGTTGTTAACGACTGCTAATGCAGCCGGGACCAACGGCTTTACGTGTCTTCCGAAGCACGGAGGAGCTCGAGATGATTTTATTTTTGGTCACCCACCCGATGACCGGCCTTTGCGAAAGTTGCTTAACCTCAGCACTCGCAGACCGGGCGCGTTAACCACTGCGCCATCGAGCTCCTCAATAATATATCTATTAATTTTAAATGTATATATAAATTAGGCTATCTAGCAAAAACTTTGTGCCCGTTTTTACGAAAATTGCGCGGACGGAGGAACGTGTGAACAGATATAATAAACACGTCATTTCAATTACTACCACTTTCGGTGTGACCCAAAAACTTATAATACTACCTACTACATAAATAACTTATTACACACGATTGGACCATGTAAAGTCCCACAAAGGGTTGTAAAGCCGCTCTCATATATAGGGCGTTTTATTGGCGCATTTACGACAGAGGCGGAGGCTTTGTCCGCGGTTAGCGAACGCGATGTACCTATCTAATATGTCACAGAACAATGCTAGCATAGTACCTACCGTAGTAGTGGCATCAATTTTCGACACAGGAAACCAATGTTCGACATCTTTCTTTGCAAAAAATAACATATATATGCATTGAAGTTTACTAGGTGGGGTCTGATATGTAGGTTCGTAAGTCGTCGATGCGACACACGCTGTTGCGAAAAAATTTTCAAGTGGTACGCCCTTCCGAAAAGCCGTTGTATCGAAAACCGCTGTATCGAGTTTTGATCACACGACTTGAGGAACTTTTAAGGGGCATATTTAAGGGGTATTTCGCCACTACTAAAAATTCCGGTGACACTGTAAAGGCCGCCTGGATGCCTATTGTGAGTTTTGTTTACTATCCGTATTCATTCGATTACGTTTACGAAAAAAAAAATTTGTATGTCATTGAATCAGCGCCTCCTGGCGGCATACGAGAGGAGTTAACAACTTGCCATACAAATTCTCGTTTTCGTTAACGTGATCGAATGGCGAATGAAATTCGCACTTGACACCCAGACAGACACTCGTGGAAACGATAAAAAGGTTTATCGAATAACATCATTATGTTATTTCATTGAATTCCATTGAATTGGTTGATTTTTACGGCAGCTTTACGCGTTCGCACAAACGGACACGACATTTTTTATTATATGGATTACCTTAACAATTTTTAATTGACTATGACAATTTTTTAAAATATATTATCCTAGCACTTTACCCGCGACTTCGTCCACGTTGAATTCATATTTTTAAAATAACTTTTGTAACAAAACTTTTTTTCCATATTTTTGAAAAAAAATTTTTAACAAAATAATTTTTTTCCTATGTTACCCGCAAGGAATGTATCAATCTATAAGTGAAAAAGTTTTTGGAATTGGACCAGTAGCTTCAGAGATAACCAAGCTCAAACAAACAAACACAAAAGGTTACTTTAACTATTCATTACGAGTAATATACGAGTATATTTTATATTTGTGTTGTAACCGTCTTAAAAAAAGTAGCAGGTTCTCAATTCGTCTGTATTTCAAAATTTAATTTTAAATTTTAATGCTTAAAATAATGCTCGCCGTGGCTTGGATATAATAAGCCAGCTTGGATCCTTGGAGCTTTAACTTGAATTTGCAGCAGCCTTTTTTTTGGGTGTGTTTGCTCTATCTCCACAATAGCATCATCAGTGTTACCGGACTTTTTTGGTGGCGGCAAGAAACTTAAGTGAAACGAAGCACCATGGTGCGAATCACCGAAGTCCAACAAAGACATTCGCCGATTCATACCATGGTACGAGCCGTGGTTCGAAACAGCCAATCCAAAAAGTGTCCTGCGATTCACACCGTGGTGCGAACCAGTCGTGGTGTGGATGGATGAAGTACTCGAATAGGATTGGATCGGACTTTTTTATTGAAGTCATAGTAATGATATGGTACCAAAATAGCCATCGACTTCCGACAGGACTATGCTTCGATGAAGCCACTGCCACCACGTGACAAGGAAATGGCCAATACAAATCGCGTGACGGCCAAGATGGCTCATTGTCTTAATCTAGACGCTAACGAGTTGCTACTACTTGCTATTGCGGCGGGGAAGTAATCGCACATTGCACAAAATAAGGAGACCCACAGAAGGTAAACTTAAGGCGACACACTGAAAAAATGCACCAACTTTCGGCGAATAGTTTAAGACTAATATGACTCACGAAAATGTTGTCTGAAATGTTGATATACGTAAATTCATATCTTTATCTTGAATTTGCTAGCTTAAGTACACGATTGTATAATTTTGACTCAATCATAATTATTTTCCAAAACACTACAAAAAAAACCAACGAGCCTTACAATAGTCGCATATGATGTGTAACATTTGACATCTCACTTTTTGGAATCAATATTACAATAGGAAATAGATTAGAGAATTTATTAACAATTACGTATATTTTTTTACAAATCATTAAGAGAATGCAGTAAATACTCATTAGAAGACATTTAACGTATCAAAATGACACAATATGTCACTTAAAATAATAATATGTCTTGTTTTTTATTATCGATTTTAAATGCGCACTTCCGACTCCGTATATTTTCTTTTTCAAATCATAAAGAGAATGCAGTAAATACAATGAGTATTTAGAAGACATGTCACACTGACACATCATATCTGCCGCGCAATTTATGAACTTAGTAAAGAACATGTGAACAGTTTCGAGAAAATAGATCATAATGTCAGCACCTCAAATATCATAATCACAAACACAGTAAGTTGTACTTAATGCGTTCATAAATTGTGGTGCAGTATCACACTGTTGCGATCACATTTCTACGAAATCAATCCCACAAATATTACTACCTACAACGGACTTTGGGCTTAAAGTGTCGATCACTGGTGGCTGTTACGGGCTTCCTGTTACGTAATTCCGTCCCTTTTCTACGAAGTCACTCCCACAAATTATAAATATAGAAGGCGAGCGGAAAGATGTTACACATTAAAACAACACTATTGTTCAAATTACAACAAAATTACTTAATTGATATGCTTGGAAACCAGTTAAAGGCAAACGAGCAGGCGGGTCACCTGATGGGAAGTAATTGCTGCCGCTCATCCACCCGCAAAACCAAAGTAATCGCAGATGCGTTGCCGGCCTTGAGGAAAGAGTTGGATCTTGAGGAGGAAGTAGGAATTGGGAGAGGGGAAGGGTGAGAGATGGGCCTCCGGTACTTTCACTCACCAGATGAAACACAACAGCAACGAGTGCCTTTTTTCACGCCGATATTCTGTGAGGGTGGTATTACGCCGGGCGAGCCAGCCCATTTCGTGCTGCAACGCAGCGTGGCTCTATCACACAGACAGTGTAGTGACACATGATACAGTGTATACATTTAACACCACCCAGGGGTCACGTGTAGAGTCTCAAGGGTAAACCTACGGACGCGAGTAGCTTTAACCCCCAAAGCCCCCAAATCTCGAAACAGTTCTAGCGCAGCCCTGCGAGGTAGTCTATGTGTGCGTTACTCGAGTGCGCTTGCATAAAGCTTACCTTCTGTGTGTCTCTTTATATTGTGGCCATTGCGTTTATGCTCAATTGCCTTGAATGAGATGTAGCGTAAATGTCGCAGCTCGATTGTATAATGCTGCTCTTCGGAGTCACCGTTTCACTGTCTCAAATATCCCATCGCGCACAAAAAAATTCGGTGACTTGTTTTTTTTTGTCGTACCTCCAAAAGATAGAATAGTCTACCAGCACACGTTTTCTCTCCTTCCTATGATATGGGGTCCTTCAAAAGAGGCGTGAAGAAGCACCTTGTGGGCCAGCAGTGAGGTTAAGTGATGCTACGTTTGTTTTCACGCTGCACCAGTTATCTTCGCGTCTGGACTCCATTTCCACTTAACATCAGGCGGGATGGAGTCATTTTCCGAGCTATCTATAAAAAAAGACTGCTTTACTTAATAGCTGCTTAAAGTACACTAGGGTTTATTTCCCGTCTACCCGGGTACGGGAACTCTCGGGAAAACTACCTTTCCTCTACCCGGGTAATTTTGGTCCGGAATCCCGGGCAGTCGGGAATTTAACACGCCGCGCGCCGTCGAAAAATAAGTCTGTGTTCTATTTGCCTATCGAATTTGTGGGTGCAGTAAAGAAAAAAACATATTGTTTTGAGGTTAGATGCTTACTGTGTTGTGTATTTAAGTTATTTAAAGCAAAATTGTACTTAACAAATCGTTGCAAGTGATAAGGTGGGTGTAAATGTAAATAATGTACTGTCGCATAGAATGAAGCTAAGAGATATTTCTATGTTCTGTTTTCTATTTATGTTCAAATGCAGTTAGGGTAATTGTTTGTATTGGATAAAGTTCTGTCTGTACTAAATTATTATTTTCGATCACTAATAGTTTGGTAAAAAGCGTTTGTATTGTAACTTTTAATTAATCGTATTCTAATTATTCAATTTTTTTTTAGAAAAAAATGGACAAACCTTATATTTATTATTTTTTTTTATAATATATTTCCTTAAATCCTTTTTCCATCATCCATCCATCCCATAATATAAGAAGATGAACAGTAAGAATCTAGGAATTGTAGAAAAAACAGAATTCCCCGGGAACCGGTTTTTCCCGGGAACAAAAAAATAAGCTCCTGGGTCCCGGGAATAAAAAAAGTCCGGGAATTCATAAACCCTATAATACACACGCCTGCACACCAGACTACCACCACAAACACACAAATTTTTTCAATACACTTTGAACTTTATATTTAAGGTAATATGGTTGAATATAATATGTTGAAGATTTCAGATGAAACGCACTTCCACCTTCGGATTTATCATCACTTAACACGGGGTGAGATGAAAGCCACGTGCTTACCCGTAACACAAGACTTTTTTTTATTTTGTGCCCGTAAGTAGTAAAAAAAAAACATTAAGACTAGCCGCTTTATAAAGCGCCTAATTGACGTTTAGAAGTTTATCCTTTATTACCCTTCAATGTAAAAATAAGTATTCAGAATTCCAAAAGAACTTGTCTGATCAAAAGAATTGAAGCGACTTTGTATATTAACCTAAAGGAAGGTTATGAAATATTTTATGTTATATCTCCGAATTTAACGAAGAAGATATATTTAAAGTACCTATTTTTCCTCCACCAACCGCTTTTATTTGCACATTTTAAAATAGCAGTTTCTATTAGAATGGGCCCATTCAAGAGTTTAACAAAAACACTTTATTAGTTATTGGCGTTAAATAAATACAAAGAGAAGCATTGACAAACATTTGGAGAAATAGGGGTTTTTTTTTGGAGAGAATTTTCTGATTGCCTCAGATGGCATTTTCAGCTTCACTGGGCTTTTTTTAAGGGCGGCGAGAAACTTAAAGGGTTCCTCAAGCCGTGTGAAACGAATCACCTTTGGAGGTTTTCTAGAGGGAACGCCATCACGCACTAGTGTGTGTCTCCGTGCCCTACTAGATTCCCCGAGGGTTTCGGATCGGATCGGGGAAAGAGAAATAGGGGAGTTTATTTATTTATTTGGTAAAAGGTTCACCAACAATACATATACACAACATTGTGAGCAGTTACACAGTTATAACATTTCTTCCTAACAATGTTAAAGGTGTATAGATGTATAGATGAGAGAATAGATGTTTGTTTGGTCTTCAAATACCTACGTCGGAATGTATGGGTTAGGATGAAATTTAGAGTTGGAAGATGGAAGGTACCCTGGCTTTGAACAAGCTCACATTAAATCTTGAGGAACATCTTATTCTATTAAGACATTTGCTTGGAATATCAAGCAGTTATACATTATTTAACTACTGGTATGCTGTGGTAACTTGTAAATAGCTAGCATTTAAGTACAACTTACCACGCTATTCGCAGAGTATCAAAGATATCTACGTATTATAGCAGTCCGAATTTTACAAAAGCGAGAATGCGTGCGGAAGTTAGTATTATCGTATCTATAAAAAGAAATCCCAGGTAACTTTTGTTAACAAAATACATAAAGAAACGTGTCTACACAGAGGTATATTTTACCAATACCGTTCAGGGTTCTTCAATAAACGACAAGCAATATCAACAATACGTAAGGGCCCGTCCGAAATAGCTAGCCACTTTGCACAATGACCGGGGAAATTGAGTTTGCCCCGTACAGATAGTATTGACCTTAACTGGCAAACAGTTTGAGGTAGCGATGTTGGTTTTGCACTCTCAACTGATAGATAACTTTTGGAGCTTGTGCATTATTCGGTTACGTAGTTTGTCGATGGTTGAAACATAATTCTATTTCAACTTTCTAACAGAATATTTGCTAACCAAAAACATTCTGTCATTAAGCTATATTGAATAAATAATTTTGAATTTGAATAAAATCCTCTAGAAGTCTTGGGATCGATGGTCCAACTATGGTACGTCTTGTATTTTAGGTACCACCACCTAGCTAGCTAGCTACCACCGTTTTTCCTTGGCCTGTTGCACTAAAATTATTTTAATAGCAGTATTATGTGTCGTCATTTTGTGATAATATAGAAAGATTCAGTGTTTCGGGTTCCACCCGGGTGGAGTACTGAAGATAAAATTAATGTCTATTTAACCGGATCGCTTAAATAAAAAATATAGGAATTGTATCGGCTGCCGGGAAAGCAATGCCGACACAACGACGGGAGCTGAAGGATTAAGGAGCTGATGAGAGATGGATGATGATATATAGGACTTATTTGGCGAGCTGGCGTTGACGGCGTAGCCACGACACGAATGTCGTGGAGATAGATGGAGCTGAGCCGGTAGAAGTCTCTTATTATTTCGCGCACACACACACACACGCGCACACGCACTTTATGAAGGGTGTACCGGCCGGCAGGCAATTGACGAGTAGTTCTAGAAGGTTCTTGAGCGGAGAGCTAATCGAATCGGCTTGTGCTGAACGACGCGACGTCACGGGCGGGCCGATCGTTTTGAACTCCGTGCAACGAAATGCACGCCGTACGTCCTTGGGGCTGAATGAAGGTCGCGCGGTCTAATCAACACATTCGCTCCGCCGCCGTCGGCTTGTGCGGCGTATCTTTTATTTGAATGTGTGAACAGCGAATGAGACCGTTGCGTTTCTGGCGCGAACAGGAATCAAATTTGTAAATTTGTACGTGTCATAGTAACTATTATTCTACTAATTTAAAAAATATAAATAAAACAATGTAAGTATATTATGTAAAATATATTTTAATTTGGAAAACTATTAAAAATAACAAAACTGCATTGACTGAATTTAAACAACCACAATAGCCTAATTGTTGATTTTTTTAATACTTTTCCGAGTAACTCCGCCAGCAGCAGCTCGTCAAAAAGGTGTAACAAAAACCAAATCCCGCAAAAAAAGTTACAGTATGTCACAATAAAAGAGATAAAACGACAATTGGGGGAAAGTGGCGACCCGTGCCGTCGAAGTGGTCTCTCGACGTCAAATGAGGGCAAAAAGGTCCGCCCGGAAATATTTAGCCACTTCTGACAATGACCGGTGAAACATGATTTTGCTTTTTTTTAATTTACGCCTTGTGGGCTTGGCCTATCTCACCTAATGTTAAGTTATGATAACAACGAAAATGGAAGCGCGGTTAACTTCTGAATTAACTATCTTATCTCTAACTGTCGGAGCACAACAATGCTACTTACATTGTTGTTATGGCGACATATTTAGATAGGGTGGTGGTAGCGTGCCAGGCAAACCATAAATCAAGTCCTACCACCAACCAAACCGAGTCATCATCTCAGCCAAAAAGACGCCTACTGCTGGACAAAGGCCTCCCTCAAGGATAAATAATTTTGATGGGAATTTGCCATAATCGCCACACTTGACAGACGGGTTGGCAATCGCAGTAAGGTGAGAATAATCACAGAGAGACGCTGCTGCCCATCCTCTGGAATGGTTCCATAGTCGCCTTCTACGACACCCACGGGAAGAGATGGGGAGGTGCAATTCTTTACCCCCGACACCACACGGGGAAACCGAGTACAAACATGTAACTACCGCTCGGCTCGGCCACTACCACTGGCGTTTTGCGACGCGTCGAGCGGATTTGTAGTCCATTGCGTTCTTCATATCACCGTTGACTATGACTGTCGTAGTATAACTTGTAATGAACCGGATTCTACACGCCGGCGTCGCGTCGTACTCTAAGCTCATGCTCGTGGCTGAGGCCTTACCTTGTTTTGCGAAGGGCTGTCTTGTATATGTTAAGTGCGAGCTGACAGGTAGCCCCCGTTGGAATGATATTGAGGTTTTTAGTAGTCATAATATCATAATCAATAGATTCATAAATAAAGTAATATTTCAAAGAAGTGCTTCGGAAGGCACGTAAAGCCGTTGTTCCCGGCTGCATTAGAAGTCGTTAACAACTACCAATTCGCACTAGGCCCGCGTGGTGGTTTACGGCCCGTTCTCCCTATCCATCCATAGGGAAGGCCCGTGCTCCAGCAGTGGGGATACAAAATGAGCTGATGATGATTATAATTTATTCCTATATACAGGGTGGAAAAAAATTACCGTGGTTGGAGGAAAAGTACCCTTAATATTGATGATGGCAAATTTTACTGAAGGGAAACATTCCTTTATTTTCAAAAATAATAAAAACTGCATTTAAGATTTTTGAAAAATCTCCTGTTTGAGCTGGGAATCGAAAGTACCCACTAAGTGAAAAATATTTTTCTTGGTATTTCTTTAATTTAAGATACTATGTTGTTTAAATGAAATTGATCCTTATGAATGACTCTTTCGGTTCCATAGGGAAGGCCCGTGCTCCAGCAGCGGGGACAAAAAAAATGAGATGATGATGATTTCAAAGAATACAGCTTCTGGAGACACTTGCTTACTTGCCCAGCGTTCATAGACCGTGTTCGATCATAAACGGTTATGCACTAGAATTTTATATGCACGATGCACGTGTAACTTTTATCTTCAGGATTTGAAATCGCATTGAACCCGTTTTATGAGGAGCTTTATTGTTTATTTATAGTTTGAGAACTTAGATATACCTCGCTGAGTTCTTGCTGAAAACTGTGCAGATCGATTAGCACTTAACAAGAGTTTATTACTAACGATCAACTCGAAATTCAAGTTTTAACGTTGTAAATGCGACACCGTCAATCGGTATAACGTTAACTAGGATAAAAAAAAAAACACAAATGTTGAAAAAATTTCCACGAGCAGGATTTGAACCTGCACCCTTCCGACATTCCGGGCCAGGTGCTCTTCCAATTGAGCTATCGTGGTTCTAACCAGCCCGCCGAAATTATTCAACACTTTTTACTTTGTAAGCCAAAGGCGCCCATTCAATGTCAACAACTACCGTCATTAACATCCGATCATAATATTTTTACAAATATTAAAGATCAGTTAAGAAATAAGCAAGCTATTTTTATAAAATGTTCAAAATGATTTTTAAAGCAAATTTTGTTGCGAACAAATTACAAAAACACAAATGTTGAAAAAATTTCCACGAGCAGGATTTGAACCTGCACCCTTCCGGCATTAACTTAGATTTTAACGGGGTAACGCAAATAGTATTTTAGGCATACCGTTTTCATATTTGACGTGACAATTCGACCTAGATGCACCGGCCGTGGTCCAGTGCTGACTCAGTCAGAATCATTTTTTTTGTTTTAACGAACGCATAAATTTGTATAATCATCATCGTCATCTCAGCCAAAAATACGTCCACTGCTGGACAAAGGCTTCCCTCAAGGATAAATCATTTTGAGGGGAATTTATAATAATAATAATAATTTATTTATTTATATAGACAACAAAGATCCATTTTTGTTAGTAACAATTTGACTTATAAATATGTTAGTAAAGTATTTTTAAACATTTAAAATAACATTAACATTAAAATTACAACACACTAAATAATTATGTATACTATATCTTGTTATACTTCCCATGTACTGTACTACAGTGGTTTAAGTACTCGCAGTCAAACCTACTTGCAAACACTCTTAGTATACCGTTGGGGCTGGCCCGGATCCTACGCCCCAGGGATGTGCACCTCTTGCGCATGGTGGTGTAGAAACAGTCTACCCGCGCCTCAGCGAACATCCCCGAAGCGCTGCAGAAACGGGGCAGCCCCACCAGCATTCTAAACGCATTATTAAACTGGACTCGAAGGGCGCCGTACTGTTTTTGTGTATAATTAACCCACAGGCTGCTTGTGTAAAAACTAGTGCAGTAGGCTCTAAAAAGACAGATTTTTACGCTAGTTGAGCAGCGAGCAAACCTGCGGGCAATCATGTTTGCTCTCACAGACAACGCCCTCCGCTCCCTCTCAATGTCCACATCATCTTTTAGGTCGGAGGCTAACCAATGTCCGAGGTATTTGAATTGATCTACTTGCTGTAGCTGCGTACCATATAACTTTATGGCAGGAATTGGTGACGGACATTGGCTGCCCCCGGCCCGAAAGACCATGCATTCACTCTTTTTAATGTTATATCGTAAGCCATGTAGGTGCGCATACTTTTCACAAATGCTTATCATTTTTGATAAGCCGCAGGCTGAAGCGCTCAGCAGCGCCATGTCATCCGCATAACTAATGTTATTGACCGCGACTCCGTCAATATGGCATCCGACACGAGCCCTGCTGAGCTCCTCTATGAGCGCGTTCACGTACAGGTTGAAAAGCTTGGGAGAGGTCAAACCCCCCTGCCTCACCCCGCACTCCAACCTGTACGGCTCCGAGTATGCACCCGACCACCTTACGACATTGACCTGGTGTTGGTACCAAAACCTAACTATGTCCTTTACTTCTCTAGGCAAATGTATAGCTTCGAGTTTTTGCCACAAGATGTCGTAACTAACCAGGTCAAATGCCTTCGAGAGGTCGAGGAAACAGGCATAGACGGGTGTTCGTCTTTTATTGTAGTATTTGACAGTCTGCTTTAAACTCAAGATAGCTGCCTCTGTTGAGAGATCTGATCTGAAACCGAACTGGTTATCATGTAAATCCAGATGTTGATCTAATTGACTATTTAACAGACTGTCAAACACTTTCGCTATTATGGTGGCCAGTGAAATAGGTCTATAGTTAGACTTTTCACTTGAGTCGCCTGTTTTATTTTTCACAATTGGCACCACCACAGTCTTCATCATATCGGCTGGTAGGTATGTGTGTCCTACACAAAGGGTATAGAACATTGCCAACACTCTAGGTAGGTGAGGGCCCGCATTCCGCAGGTGTTCGATACTGAGTCCGTCATGGCCTGGAGATTTACCGCGCGACATAGCCTCTACTGCCTTCCGTACATCATTTGCTGTAAAGCCAGTACCCCTCTCCCGCCCACACGGCCCAGCATCGTTCACCGACTGCGATGGTCCCAATGGTGATTTTACTGTAAAGTGAGCCCTAAACATGTCTGCTATCCCCCTACTGTCACTGACACCATCCACACTCACAGGAAGGCTCGGCTTGTTATTCAGCCTGTTAGTGGATTTCCAGAAATTACGAAAGTCGAGTTTAGAATGATCTGCTGTTATCTTGTCCATCTTTAGCTGCTCACTGTGGTTCTGACACCATTTAAGACGCGACTTAAAGATTTTACGATATTTCTGCATTTCATCGTAAACACGACCTCTATCTGGTTTTCCATGTAGGACCCACATCTGGAATTTACACCTAGCCTCCCTGTGCGCTTCTCCCACATGCCTGTTCCACCCCACTACAGGCTTTCTTTTATTTAATGTATTAACATTAAGATTATGACTATCAGTCGCTGCCCTACTCAACACACTAACTATCTCACAATATAATTTATCAATAACCTGTTTATGATTAACATTATTACATATAAAATCAGCACACTTTAAAAATGTATTAGGGAAATCAATTAATTTTAATTTGTTATGACATAATTTACTGTACATGTCAATTTGTGGAGGTTTCCTCTCACCCCACACAACTTTGTTAATAACATTGTTTTTTAAACTAATAATTTCAGGTTTAATTTCACCAAAGTCACATTCTATAATCAACGGAAAATGATCCGACCATACGACATCATATTTCGGATAGACATTAAGGATCGACGCTGCGGCCGCCCTGGTTACGACGCAGTGATCCAACCAGCGTCTAGACCTATTTGACTCGCTAATGAAAGTATATGTATCCGAGTTGAGTCCTAAAACTTCAACGTCTGCACATAACCAATCCTGTTCTACACTAAAACATGTTAATTCGTCAAAAAAGTCTTCATTTGGATGGGCATTAAAATCACCAAGCACATAAACAGATTTGGCATTGTTATTGCTTATAATCGCACTCACCAAACTGAGACAATCCGTAAACTCCGCTTTATTTTCCACTTTGTCCGTCGGCATATAAACACTAAAAACCATAAACGACTTTTGATCCATAGTGATGCTTATAGCACACACACGCGGATTAGCGGATTAGCGGATTAGCGCCAAGCGTGGCGATTTGCCATAATCGCCACGCTTGGCAGGCGGGTTGGCGATCGCAGTAAGGTGAGAATAATCACAGAGAGGAGGAGCTCGATGGCGCAGTGGTTAACGCGCCCGGTCTGCGAGTGCTGAGGTTAAGCAACTTTCGGAAAAACCGGTCATCGGATGGGTGACCAAAAATGTATCATCTCGAGCTCCTCCGTGCTTCGGAAGGCACGTAAAACCGTTGGTCCCGGCTGCATTAGCAGTCGTTAACAACCACCAATCCGCACTGGGCCCGCGTGGTGGTTTATGGCCCGTTCTCCCTATCCATCCATAGGGAAGGCTCGTGCCCCAGCAGTGGGGACATAAAAATGAGCTGATGATGATGATGATGAATCACAGAGGGACGCTGCTGCCCATTCTCTGGAATGGTCCCATAGTCCTCTTCTACGACACCCACGGGAAGAGATGGGGTGGTGCAATTGTATAATGTTTTAAAGTTTTTAGAGTTAATATTAATACTTATTGTTAATACTGTTTTTACCGGTGCTTATATAGCAACGGCCTCTCCCAATTTCCTGCAGATCGATTTTTACTTTTACACCAAACAATCCTTTTTAGTTGAATAATTCAGATTCAAATTCTATTATTCAGTTTAGTCTACAAGTTAGCTCTTTTGAATGGTCACTATGCCATCTATTCGTAAGTATGTACATGGCGAGAGACCTTGTACTGAGAAGAACCGCCAAGAAACTCAGCAACGTCATATATTTTCTTTTCTCCCTTACAGCGTCAAAATATTAAAATATAGAAGGTCACTTTCCATCTATACTATTAATATATAGCTGAACAGTTTGTTTGTTTGTTTGTTTGGTTGAACGCGCTAATCTCATGAACTACTGGTTCGAATTGAAAAATTATTTTTGTGTTGAATAGTCCATTTATTGAGGAAGGTTATAGGCTATATTACATCACGCTATGACTAATAGGAGTGGAGCAGCAATGAAAAATGTTGCAAAAACGGGAAAATCGCTGATTAACACGGGTGAAATAAACACAAAACATAAAGGACAACAACATGTAGCTTTATATAATTTTGTTGTATTTCTAGTATAGTGCTTTCTCTAAAAGTGCATAGCTAGCCAGTATATACTATACCAGTAGGGTTGTTTCATGCCCATTGAGCTTAGAGCATTCATAACTGCTCTAAGCCATTGAGTATAATGTGATCTAGAAGCACATGAGAAGTGTGAATCTTGGCGTGCACTCATCTATACAAGTGGACGATAGGTCGGTGATACCCACTTTCCCTATTAGCCGATCCTGTGTTATTGCGTAACTAGCCGTCAACCACAATTGCTTTATTGCCTACTGTTACTTACGCATGTGACACACGGGTGAAACGGTTGACAAGTAATAAAAAACAAATGGTGTTTTATGTAATTTTTTTTGTAATGAATGTAACTAGACTTAACAATACAGCTGATCAATATATCCCTTACAAAAACACAAATGTTGAAAAAATTTCCACGAGCAGGATTAGAACCTGCACCCTTCTGAACCACCCCAACACGATAGCTCAATTGGAAGAGCACCTGACCCGGAATGTCAGAAGGGTGCAGGTTCAAATCCTGCTCGTGGAATTTTTTTCAACATTTGTGTTTTTGTAATTTGTTCGCAACAAAATTTGCGTTAAAAAAAATATATTTGAACATTAATATATCCCTTGTAAATGAGTTTACCAACAGTAAGGAAAGATGAGAAATCACACCACGTAACTGACAGTAGGTAGAAATTAATTTCTAACACCTATCTCTGTATGACCACTGTCCCTGCTTAAGGTTTGTAATTTCAGAATAAAATAATAATGTGAATATAAAAGCATGTAGGTCAATAAAGTTATTAAATTTAATGTACAGACTTTACAAAACTGTCAAATTTCTACAATACATTATCAGCCATATGTTTTAGACATAAAGTTCAAAGTCTGCTGAGAAAATTTGACAGTTTGTGTGTCTGTTATGCAGGCCTGTGAACTGTTTAAACTCTAAAAAACAATATTGGAAAAAGATTGGCGTTAGCAAACGTTTTTGAGAACTAGTGGACGAAATTTTTTTTTAATAATGACAATTTTTCACAATTGACTTAAATATTCAGCCGGGTGAAGATTGTAGGTATATTTAAATATTATACAATTAACGTACAATACTTTGGCAAGAGTGTAACACGATATCTGTATTTTACTAGTGTGACTTTAAATGTGAAGTAAAATTATATTATCTTTTTTATCTTTCCAAATTAAAAAATACTTATTTAGTTATTTGGAACCACCACAGTTAATATATAGGCCCTCCCATGTAGAAATCTTTCTCCTATTTATAACACTGCATTAACAACTAAAATATGCAATTAAAATCTTACAAATTTTTAAAAACATTTTCCATTGCTCGTCATCCTACAGACTGATATATCAGCGTGCCCACTGGACAATGTACGATCGATGACAGACTAGAATATTTAAGTGCAGCTTTACAAGACACTGTTCTCCAAGGATGAGCGCGTTGTGACTTTTGTTTCTACTATGGCATTAGTGTGTCCGTTATGTCACCTTTAATGTTACTAACGTGACTATCACTCTGAATATACTGTAAGTCGGTCTTGTTATTCTATATGAAATGAGGTCACATTATTTTTATAGCGAATAGAGGATACGTACTGACTATCTTATCTCTAGATGCCAGAATACAACAATGCTACAAATATTGATGTTATGGCGACATATTTAAAACAAGTCCTACCACCAACCAAACCGAGTACACAAACATGTACCCCCCGCTGGGGATCGAACCCGGGACCTCTGGGTCTAAACCGGTGGTCTTAACCACTAGACCACAGAGGCGGGTAGGTATACACAATATCTTATCTAAACCGGTCGCCATAGCAACCATGTTAATAGTATTACAATACAGTATATACAAGATAGCCAGTTTCTCAGTGGTTGAAATTGAAAATATCGTAGTAATAGTAGGTACGCTTTCATATTCAGCTTTATCATCACTTAAGGGGGTGCAGCGCGGACGCAAAACTGCGAGTTTCAAGTTTCTTCATGATAGCGAGCGAGCGGCGCGTGGCAGTGGTGTGACAACGGGGCACGACTACGAATACGCACGCACACTAATATCTGTACAGAGTAGGCTGGTGATTTAATTAGAGCAATTTTTACTTTCGTAAAATCGTAGGCGTTTGGGTAAAAAATAAGAAAAGTCTTAATATTTTCATATTCATATTTTTTTATTGAAAAATAAGACAACAGTGACCTGCGGAGTATCAATACAAACATTTTGATGTCGGATCATTGTTTCATTTGTGCTATATTTACAAAGTTTCTGGAGAAATAAGTTATTAGATATCATTATTTTACGTATTGTTTATGCAGTTTCTAGGTATTTGTTTCAAATTCCAAGACAACCATGACCTTGTGAAAGGATCAAGCTAACCTACACTAGTCCTTTTAATGTATAAGACCTATTCAGCGCCTAGCACCAGTGACTTAAAAACACGTAAATTTTAAAATTCCGCGCTGCACCCCCTCAAGTAATGAAGCCTAGTAAATAAAAAAGAGCACTAAAATAAAATAACAACGCAAAAAAATACCATCTAACTTCAAACAGCAAGGCACAGTAAATGATCTATTATATTACGCTGTTGTAAGAAAACATGTGTAAGCGCGTGTGTGTATGTCAACCTCATTATCGAAATGGGTAACAAACAGTACATAGCACATAGTAAAACATTCTTAAGCCAAACAACTAGGTACTCTCTTTACATTTGTAGCTTCCATAAGTAACGACAATTCGCTTAATGCCCCAACCATTACCCTGAAACATACCTTGAACGCTCTCATTTGGACGCAAATAGAGTGAGGCTGTAATTTATTCCGAAGAAACGGTGCGCCCATCAAACACAATTTTGGAGACATTCGCTCAGGCGGCGCGGCGGCGGGCGGGCGGAAGGAAAATTTGAGGGCGCGCCGCGTCGCGAACCTACTCGTTACTTGTGAGATGACTTAGGTATATATTAGTAACACTGCTTATTTTTAATGTATTTTCTTTTTCGTTTACTTCTCGCTTTAATACCTAAACGTCTCTTGTTCAGTTTCCTTTTTTTTTTTTTGAGAGAGTTTGCTGATTGCCTCAGATGGCATTTTCAGCTTCACCGGGCTTTTTTGGGGGCGGCGAGGAACGTAAAGGGTCCCTCAAGCCGTGTGAAACGAATCACCTTCGGAGGTTTTCTAGAGGGAAAGGCATCGCGCACTAGTGCGCGTCCCCGTGCCCTACTAGATTCTCCGAAGGGTTCGGATCGGATCGGGGGGCGGGACCACCCGAGGGCGCCTCTAAAGGCTCGGACCTCGGCTCGGGTAGACCGGGCCGTGGAAGAGGAGAGAAGCGCCCAGGTACATGTCTGTACCTGGTATAGAGCGCGTGTGAACCGGTTCTTCGTACCCTTGTTCTACGAATACGGTGTCTTGGACCTAAGCTAGTGTGCATGTTTAGTGTATTCTGTAAATGTGTAGTGACATTTAGAGGATCGGGCGGGGACTTGTAAGATGACTTAGTTAGGTATATATTAGTAACACTGCTTATTTTTAATGTATTTTCTTTTTCGTTTACTTCTCGCTTTAATACCGAAACGTCTCTTGTTCAGTTTCCTGGTCGGACAACGTGTGTTTCAGATGTTTGTTCGTGATCACCAACCGCTATTGGCAAGCGTGGTGATTAAGCCATTAAACAATAATTGTACTTATAGCTTGATTTAAATTATGGAGGCTTTTGCTCAGCACTGGGACAGTTATATGTTATATTATAGGTACTTTACTTTACTTTCACTTTAATGAGACATATAAAAATCGTTTAATGGAATTCACACAAACAATTTAACAATACGAAAGATAACAATAAACACAAATGACAATGAAAAGCAAACAGTTACCTACAACACATTTGTATTAACATCTCGGTATTTGTTTTCAGTATTTAGTATGAGAAATAAAGTGTTTTATCTATCTAGAGGAGCTCGATTGCGCAGTGGTAAACCAGTTGCAAATGCTGAGGTTTAGCAACTTTTGTAAAGGCAGATCATCGGATGGGTGACCAAAAATTTTACATCTTGAGCTTCTCCGTGCTTCGGAATCATCATCATCAGCTCATTTTATGTCCCCACTGCTAGGGCTAGGGTTGCCAACCGTACTCTAAAATAGAGTATTGTACTTTATATCATGTAGGCGTAATCTATAATCTATAACACTAATAGAGTATGCTAAAATACTCTTTTTTACACAATGTTTTCATGTAATATT
The DNA here is from genome assembly GCA_963082485.1 of Eudonia mercurella. Classification (NCBI taxonomy): domain Eukaryota; kingdom Metazoa; phylum Arthropoda; class Insecta; order Lepidoptera; family Crambidae; genus Eudonia; species Eudonia mercurella. The sequence continues at coordinate 5,556,783 of OY720045.1, forward strand.
ATGCGAACTCATTATCAGAACTCAAATAAGTCCAAAAGAGCTCTTGATCCATATAAATTTACAGTTAGAATGTTTGGACTCATGCAATTCTTTTAAAAACCATAAAAAATTGTTATGTGCTGCAAAATGTACAAAAAATACCTTTTTAAAAATATAAAATAAATGATACTCTTTTTTGTAAGTCCGTACTCTTTATTTACCTCCTTTGAAATCAGATATACTCTATTTCTTCTAATAAAAGTTGGCAACCCTAGCTAGGGCACGAGCCTTCTCTATGGATGGATAGGGAGAACGGGCCATAAACCACCACGCGGGCCCGGTGCGGATTAGTGGTTGTTAACGACTGCTAATGCAGCCGGGACCAACGGCTTTACGTGCATGCCTTCCGAAGCACGGAGGAGCTTGAGTTGATAAACTTTTGGTCACCCATCCGATGACTGGCCTTTGCGAAAGTTGCTTAACCTCAGCACTCGCAAACCGGGCGTGTTAACCACTGCGCCATCGAGCTCCTCGTTACGCGTAGGTATTCCTGCTTCGGAATACATACCTACACGTAAAGCCGTTGGTCTCGACTGCATTAGCAATCGTTCAACAATCCGCTCTGGGCCCGCTTGGTGGTTTATGGCCCGTTCTCCCTATCCATTCATAGGGAAGGCTCGTGCCCCAGCAGTGGGGCACAAAATGAGCTGGTAATGTATGTCATATATCTATTCATCCTTGCTCAAGTCGTTTATATTTTTTATCAAGTTAAAACTCGTTAGCCAGTTTCAATTATGCAACGCAAAAGTTTCGCAAAGTTTAAACTCTCATTTTTAACTCCCGATCCAGAATGAGAAATGTTACATGTTTGACGTTAGTGTTAATTGTTAATTGTTGTACTATCAGTGGCATCTTATCTTTTAAACAGATGAATTGCTTGAATATTTATAATTAAAACCTTACCTACCTGCTACATTATTAGCAGTTGTAAACAATCGCCCTAAACGTTCTCCCTGACGTGTTTCAATCCTTAAGGAAGGCAGCATTGGAGACATAAAATTTACTGATGATGACCTGATGAAGCCTTACCGTTACAGCAGTGGTGCCCAACCTTTCTCCTACCATGGACCCCTTGCACAAATTTTTTTGAGAGCAAGGACCACATAAGTTGTTCTTAAAAAAAGTTTTATCTTTATTCAAACCTTTAAGGGTAACTTACGCTTCAAAAAGTATTGGTAGCGTAAGTTCAGTAGTGACAGTTTGTCTTCATACACTTCATGCTACCAAAAATGCTAATGTGAAACGTTCAGTGCCTAGTGGTACTCCTCTAGGAACGCCATTATACATATTGTTCCACCCTGGGACCTAAGAATAAGCAAATAGATAGAGTAAGTGACAGTTCAGGAATTTAAAAAAAACATTGTCCTGCCTTTTTAAAAATAGTTCAGTGTTTTTAATTATGTTCTGTCCCACGGACCATTACCCATGCTCCCATGGACCATCTGTGGTCCGCGGACCATCAGTTGGGAACCACGCTTTATAGCAAGAGTTTATAAAAATAAGAGAAGCAGTTTTGACTTCTTGACGGGAAAGTGAAGAGTCATGTCTGCGGTTTTGTTTTATTTTCTAAAATTTGTGTTATATCGAATATTAATGTGAAATAATGGTGGATTATTAACCGTCAAGTTTTCGTGAGTGTACATGAGTGTTGGCAAATAAAACAAAACAGTGCAACGTCACTTTACAAATTCTCTCGAGAAGTTCTCCCGAGGACATAATGTCTGATGTGTTATTTGCCGTGTGGCCACCCCAGTCTCATCAGATATTCATTAGTGATAATTTCGCCGCTTAACGCAAATGTTCGCTGTTATTTTGGCATTACTACAGCAACCAGTCTAAGTGTCTGGTACTTAAAATATAAGTTCAATTTACGTAACGCATTTACGCGCCGATGGTTAAGTGTTGGCTACTTAGCGTCTTTTTTATTTTATAAAAAATATTTGTTTAGATAATTTTTGTTTTGTAAAAAAAATACACATAGTATTTTTTTTAAAGATGATACATCGCTATAACTGGGTGAATAAGATACTTTATTTTAAGTCACGATTTACACACACACACATGTGAGCACATCATCATCATCAGCTCATTTTATGTCCCCACTGCTGGGGCACGAGCCTTCCTTACGGATGGAAAGGGAGAACGGGCCATAAGCCACCATGCGTGCCCGGTGCGGATTGGTGGTTGTTAACGACTGCTAATGCAGCCGGGACCAACAGCTTTACATGCCTTCTAAAGCACGAAGGAGCTCGAGAAGATAAATTATTGGTCACCCATCCGATGACTGGCCCTTGCGAAAGTTGCTTAACCTCAGCACTCGCAGACCGGGCGCGTTAACCACTGCGCCATCGAGCACCTCATGTGAGCACGCAATCACCAAACACTCATTCACTCGCTCACTTGCTCGAACTCACACTCACACTCACACATACTTACTCACCCACTCACTCTCTTTCTCACTGAAGCACTCAGTGCATTAACGCATACACTACCTACTCAATTCGTCGTTGTTAGTTCTAAAGGATCAATAACGGATGCTTTTGTCCTGCAGCGCGACAGTATTCTATAGGGATAGGCTTACCTTACTTATCTAAAGTTTGCCTTATATGAGTGTTCTCGATACACATACACACTCACACACACACCCTTTTCTGTGCCCTCGCTCACTCCCGCACGCGCCCACTCACATACACACACGTCCATACGCACGCACGCTCTCACTCACTCGCTCATTACTCAACGCGTTAACGCATACACTACTTACACATTTTATCGTGATAAAACAAACCCATCTAATAACAAGAGCCAAAACACCGGCGTCCTCCGCCGTTTTATATTCATTACTTTTATTAGCAGTCATTTGCGTCGTCACTCCGGAATTACGCTGATGACCGACGCCATAACTTTTCTATTCCAACAAGTATTAATAATGTCGGCGAGTTTCTACTTTAGAGTAAGGTAGGTAGCGATTTTGTCATCATAACTTTTTTTGATTTACATAATAATTAGGATTGCTTTGCGCGTTTATGGAACATCGGCTTATTTGAAAGAAAAAAGAACACGTTTAATTGAACACAATCAAGAGACAGTAATCAAATTCAATGTAACTAATGTGTGTCTGCCAATGCAAGTTATACCCATGAATGATGTTAATGGCAATATTGGCAATCAATCAAGTCAGACTTCGTTATATCTGCTCCGTCAAATATATAAAAAAACTTGATTGAAAACTTCCATGACATCTGAATGATCGATCTCTTCGGGTAAAACAAAGAATATAGCGGACTTTAAACCCTAAAATTTGCTCCAGTGCTTTTATTTTAAGCCTTATTTATTTTAAGCCCGGTTTATGGGGGAGCTCTATAAATACATTAACATTCCTAATATAATATATTATTATTATTATATTTGTTTTTTTATACGAAGCACGGCAAATGACTCCATTTCACCTGATGTTAAGTGAATATGGAATCCAGATGCGACGACAACTGGTGCAGCGTGAAAACAACGCAGCATCAGTTACCCTCACTCTGTCGGCCCCTTGTGTGCCTCTTCACGCCTCGATTGAAGGACCCCATATCATAGGAAGGAGGGAAAACGTGTGCTGGCAAACTATTCCATGTTTTGGAGGTGCGATAAAAAAACGAGTCACCAAATTTCTTAGTGCACGATGATGATGAACGTCGCAGGTTTAAAAAGGTACGCCTTGAATGCCTGTACTTAGTCAACGTTAAAAATTATACTACTTACTTGGTAATTTCAGAAAAACAATTCGCCGTTATAAGTAAAGCACATTGTCAATTACAGGAATTACTGGAGTATGGTAATATCTATATAATCCTGGCTAAGAATATGGCGGATAGGGTACCGTTCATAGAACCCCGGATAATTATGAACATAACTGATTAACACCAGATGGCCGAGATATAAAGGTTTTTTGTTACTAAGAAAAATTGTAAAGTGACAACCCTACTTCAAGCTGATACGTTGTTCTTGGTCGTCAACCGCGTGGTCAGAGATAAACAGAAATCGAAACATCGCAGGAACACACTAAAAAATAATTAAAAAAAAATTGAGTGTTTTTATGAAAAAGTAAATCTACGTAAATATGATTTTGCATGTTATCACAGTATTTTCTATGCTTGGTTGCATAGCTATGTTTCGGGAACATACACCTACTACCAAACATATTGTATATCTGAATTCAAGTAACACATAAAGTAAATGAAGTAGATACAAGTCATGGAAGAAGATAAAAAATACACACAATCATAAATAAGATGAGTTCCTACACACAGATAATTTTATAAATAATATATAGTTTACGAAACTCCCATAACACACTGCGAAGCCGTATTGGACCTAATACTGAATAATTTATTTACGCTACTCGTATACGAAATTATATATTTATGTGATAAGTTTGTTTTTCTTGGTAGAAAAGGTAAGGTAAGGTAGCCATATTATCTTAGCTAACATAGACGTCCTGGGTTCTGCCGTAGTAAGGCTTCATGCTACCAAACCGCCTCTGTGGTGTAGTGGTTAAGCCCCAGTCTTAGACATAGACCCGGGACGGGTTTAATTTCCAGCGGGAGATTTACGTGCTATATACTGGGTTAGGTTGGTGGTAGGGCTTGTTTTGAGTCCGCCTAGCTAGTAGCTATCGCCCTGTAATCTATACATTTAATAAAAAAGCTAAAGAAGGTTTGAAAGTCTGTACATGGAAGATATTCGAAAATTTCGTTGGCTGGGGATACTTAGAATCGAGAACAGAACACGTTCCAACAGTTTTTAAAATTTTTATCTGTTTGTCTGTTTATCTGTTCATTTGACCGCGCATCACGTGAAAATGGCTGAACGGATTTGGATGAAACTTTGCACATAGACAGACCATGACCCGTACTAGAATATAAGATACTTTTTATTTCGGTAACAGGTTCCTGTGGAATAGAGTAGTCTTTGCGAACCTAATACAACAATGTTAGTAGCAAGGTTGTGTTCCGACGGTCAGAGATAAGATAGTCAGTTCCGCAGTAGTTGAGGATCACGAGTGAAGTGCGCTTCCACCTTTAGCGTTACACACTTAACATCAGATGAGGTGAAGACCAAATAAACCTATAATTTTTGATGTTCATCATCATCATCATCATCAGCTCATTTTATGTCCCCACTGCTGGGGCACGAGCCTTCCCTATGGATGGATAGGGAGAACGGGCCATAAACCACCACGCGGGCCCAGTGAGGATTGGTAGTTGTTAACGAGTGCTAATGCAGCCGGGACCAACGGCTTTACGTGCCTTCCGAAGCAAGGAGGAGCTCGAGATGATAAATTTTTGTCACCCATCCGATGACCGGCATTTGCGAAAGTTGCTTAACCTCAGCACTCGCAGACCGGGCGCGTTAACCACTGCGCCATCGAGCTCGAGAGATTTTTGATGTTACTTCCTACAAATTTAAGATGGATCATCCAAAACCGTACAACATATGTACAGTCCTAATTCAACGGTGGCGTGACAGGCGATAGATTAGTGAACCTCTTGTACCAGTTTATCAATACATCCATCAAAGTAGATTAGTTAACACAACATATTGATATGGCCGCTTCAAATGGTCTCTAAGGCCGAGCGCAATTGGATATTATAGGTTAAAAAATACAAAATACAAAAATATTTATTTCGTTACTAGAGTAAAGATACATTTACAGATTTTTGGGGACTTCTTTTAGACATACGTATATATCTGTTGCAGAAGACCCCCCCGCTCTTCCATAGCCATAAACATTTCCAGTTTTTATACGTAATTTACATATGAGTGGTGTATGTGTGAGGGTGCGTGCGTGCGTGTGTGCGTATTATAATATTATAGATGTACACTAAAAATATATATTTTTTTTAATATATATACGATATATTTTAAAAGATCTTCCTTCTCTCTAAAGTTTACAGTTTTTATCCAGTTAAATAATATAATTTTAGTATTCAGTACATATGTATTTTTTTCGAATATATATTTGTAATTTTATTTATTTAATGTACAGGTGTGTAGATAGTTTCTTAATTTGATGTCCCGCAAATGCTGTCTTGGTTGGTTTCGTTCGTTCTACATTTTTTAATCTCTTTTTTGTTTCTTTGAATCGAATTCTAATAATTTATGCCTTTTTAAAACTATATGTAGTATGAAAAGTTTTCTTACTGAAACAGCTCCACTTATAGCATAAAATTCTTCAGTAGGGAATCTACGCCGTTTGAAATACATCACTTTTAACAGGGATCTTTGAAATTATAGGTTCACCAACTAGCTGCCTGTAACTTTAGTTGCTATAGCGACTATTTCACAGCACATTACATTTATACAGGTATTGGCAACCTAGTTGTCAGTTTTACGAATAGTTTTTTGACTTGTTGTTTTGGTTTTCAGTATCGTTTTCAATGTATGTGACGTTTTTCTAGTCTTGTAGTGATTATACAACAGTACGAGCGCAGCAGGAAAAGGGCTGGCAAGTATAAATGGGTTATACGATGTGTAACAGAAAGTTGTGGTAAAAATGAAAAGATCCAAAGTGTATCCGATCTAGGTCTTGTATGCTGAGTTACTAAGGCAAAGCTGAGTTACTAAATTTGTGATGCAATTTTTAATTAAATGTTTCTATTGAGACGTCAAATCAAAATAAACTATATTAAAAAATAATAATTAACTATACATATATATGTGGGACGCAGGCAGAGGATAAAGGGACCGTCTTCAACACAAACGTATTTATTTCGTATTTTAAAGCACCTAGTACAAGTACAGCAACCCCGATACTTTTTCTCTCGTCGTCCATTAGTTCTATCCCTCATCCATCCGTCAATCCCTCTTTCACCCATTCATCCCGTCTCGCTCTTACACAAAGGCAAAGGTGACTGGAGTGTTCAGCCTACATATTATGTTTGTTTATTTATTAATATTTATTATTTATTTATAGTGTTCGACACATTTTTCACCGCCAATAAATAACATTGGTCGTCATTGAATTTTTACGGCATAACAGTTATTAAAGCAAGTAGTCGGTTTATCTTCTTCTTCTTAGTCGGGCACTCTTGGCAGAGTGGTCGTGGTTATGAGTGGATCCTGGTGAGTGGTGGCTCTCGCATTGCGTCTCCATTCGACTCTATTGGAAGCTTTGTGAGAGCAATCGGTCATTGTGGATTGAGTGAGGGAGGTAATGAGATCCGTCCATCGGGTTGGCGAGCGACTACGCGATCGCTTGCCCTCGACTCTGCCCTGAACTACAATCGCTCCAATGAGTTCTCTTTGTGAGTTATGTGCCCAAAGAACCTTAGTATTCGCATTTGAACAATCGACGACAATCTTTCTGATGTGAATTTCTTTAAGGATCGATGCGTTGGTACGGCGAGCAGTCCACGGAACCCTCAGTAGACGTCTCTAGCACCACATCTCTAGTGCATCGATTTTTCTCCCTTCCTTCAGTCTCAAAGTCCACGTCTCTGCTCCGTAAAGAAAAATTGGAAAGACGAGACTTCGCATCAATCGCACCTTTGTGGAGTTGGTTATTCTGCGGTCTTTCCAAATTTTTGCAAGCATCTCGACTGCAGATCGCGTAACAGCACAACACCTTCGTATCGTATAGTCGGTATTTAAATGATGCTAAAGACTAAAATCAATTGCTGACCACTATTTTTAATTATTTATTTGTTTATACATAGGCACAATAACGGACATCAAACAGAAAACTTACAATAATAGCATTGACAAAAAAATAAAAGTTGTGCCCAATTAGAATTGCGCACAACATTACCAAAATGGTTGACAACTATAAGAAAAAAAGGAAAAAAATTAAGTTAAAATTAAAAAGTGTTAAAATTAAATTTAAATTAAATTAAAAGTTAGGTACAATTCTTATACAAAAAAATAATAAAAGTCCACCTATTATTTCCTTAGTGGCATGTCAATGAGTGATCTCTTGAAATAAAGATCACTACAATTGAAAATATCACAGAGAGTGCTTTCATTAAAGTAAGTACACATTCTATTTAGGGGATTATTTTTAGATACATTGTTCTTAGACAAGGGTATGCTAAACAGCTGAGGGTTGCGCACAGACCGAGTTGGCGAGTGATTAAAGGGAAAAAATGTCGATAATTGGGTCTTGTCGAAGACTGGTGCCACTAACTTACCTCAATGTAAGCTGAGGTCGATCACACTCGTTTGTATAGATCGCCTTAGTCACGAGCTCTCAGGCGATGAATCGCCCGCAAATTGTTTCGACCGCGGTCGAGTTGTGGCCTTCTTTAAATTGTAAGGCCCATCATTCGCCAGAACTGGATACGTTATCGGACAAGATAGCACCTTGTCAAAACTGTTGTAGGTCTTTTCATCCGAAATAAAATAACTTTATCACATTTTGAAAAATACAATAAAATATAACAAATAAATCCTCTTTTTATTAAAAATAATTAATAAATACTTCATCGAATTTAACGTAATGGACATAATTATAATAAGTATAAAAAAATTATAATATCAACAATACCTAACTTTTTAATCCAAATAACAAAAAATCCAATTTTATTTTATTAATTACGTAATGTAATCAAGTAACTTTCTTTAAAAAAAAATGAAACAAAATCTTTTCAATCGAACCAACTTAAAACATCGCAATATTCATCCTCAGGCGTGTCGTCACGAACAATGTGTAGTGTGAGCAACTATTAAGTCGCGAGAGAAAATTTTAAGCCGCAACTTCTAGAAACCGTTCGTGAGAACCAATACAAAATTAAGCAAAGTATTCTAATTAATCAAAGAGGATAACTTAGTAGTATATAATAGCATTTGAAGCTATATTGTAGACAGAAAATATATTTATTCTTCTATGTTCATAAATCTCCAAAGATAAGTAGTATACCAAATAGGTTTTTTTACGAATTCCTTTTTTATACATATAATTCGGCAATATTCGGCCCGCGTGGTGGTTTATGGCCCTTTCTCTCTATCCATCCATAGAGAAGGCTCGTGCCCCAGCAGTGGGGACATAAAATGAGCTGATGATGATGATGATGGTAAATGGAAGGCTCCTGCACCAGCATTGGGAACAAAATGAGCTGGTGATGATGATGATGATGTTAGATGCATAAATAACAATATCTATAATAATCAATTCAGCAAGCAACTGACAGCCATGAGCATGAGCTTAGTGCGACGTGGCCGGCGTGCGGATTCTAGTTCATTGCGCGCTTTATAGTAGAATCTTGCAGCTAGAGATAAGATAGCCAGTGCCTCAGTAGTTGAGGATTCTAGGTGAAGTGCGCTTCCACCTTCGGCCTTATCATCACTTAATAACAGGTGAAATGAATGCCAAGTGTTTAACCGTAAGATATAAAAAAGAAGGGCTTTGTTCAGATGCAGCCAGTAATAAAGGCAGTAGGACATTCCACCAGACAATGTAAAAAAGTTCTGTTAAAACGTCCAATTATCCGAATGGAATATCTGCAAATAAATTGTCTCGCAAGAGTCGAGGGGGCAAATCTTTGAAGGTTCTTAGGGGACAAGCTTTTTCAACTTTACAAAGATACGAACTAAGATAATATAGACCGGTCAAATGCGAGCCTATTTCACGTGCAGACGGTTTTGAATATAAATATATACCAATATCTATTTTGTTATTTTGTTTTCTTGGAACGTTTGTGGATGCACATGTTGACAGTTTTTCAGTTAAAGCAGGTTCTCTGGTGCGACGGGTTCGGGGCTGCCGCAACAGTGTTATTGGTGTTATGGAGCGTATACTTAGCTAATGGTGGGGACTGTCCATTGATTGGCCAATTAGTTTTTAGAATTAAGTAGACTAGCGGCCCGTCTCTGCTTTGCACGGGTGGACAATTTCTTTTTAATATAACTTATGTTACTCAACGCTAATGTAGCATTCTAATGCTGAAATAATTTTTTAAATCGGTCCAGTAGTTTTTGAGTTTATTTGTTACAAACATACATACAAAACAAACATACCTACAATACATACATACAAAAATACAAAGGTTTCCTCTTTATATTAGTATAGATTACTAACATTGAATATATGTTATTTGTATACTAAACTTTGATCTTTGTTGTCTTTTAATCAATAAATATTAATATTATTATTATTTAAAAAAAAATATAATAAACGGTACTGTTACTTAAAATTAAATATTTTATACTGAATAACTCTCGTGCATGCATGCATGTGACTAAGACAGATAGACCGACTTTTAAAAGCGCATCTTATATGGGTTCCATTTTCTTCATCTGATATACGAAATTCAAAAGCGACGCCATGTATACTTTTTTGTTTCTATGACTCTGTAGCAATAACGTTTAACAAAATTTAATATATTTTTCTTTTGCCCGCAGGTATTTTTATTAGAGTGATCCACAAAGAAATGTGGGACACCACCAATCACAGCTACTTCCCCTCCAAGACCACCCACTAAATCAGCCATGACCTCCGAAGAACCCATCGATGCGGTCGTCAAAAGTCCAGACGCCAAAAAAGCTGACGAATGCGCAAAATTCGCAGAAGAATTACCTGATACCAAAAAAACAGCAAACCAAAAAGAAGATCTCAGACAGAAAAGATCCCAAGAACTCATGAGACTAGTTTACGAGCTACCTGAAGAAATTAAAAAACCTGAATACCACGAAAACAACAATATGTTGAAAGAAAACCCACCAATCACAATAGTCGAGATCAAAGAACAGAACGGCTGTGAAACTGAAATAGAAAGGTCATGTGATGACAATGATGTTTACCTCCAAGTGTTAGACGGGTCTAGTCCAGAAGACTTAGGGAATAAGGTTGTGTTTGACGTGTTAGCTACAAATGAACTTATTATGCAATGTGCTGATGATTTCAAAGAGGTTATCGAGCGAACTTCTCCGTGTGACTGTACAGATGAAGATTTGCTAGAACTTAAGAAGATTTTGGATAGTAAGCCTAAAGTTTTGGAGAGGTATTTAAGGGAATGTGCTTCTTCGGACGAAGTGAATAGGATTCATAATATAACGTCGTCTGGTCCGCTGTCGCCAAGGCCGCGCCACGAGGCGAGGAGTACGTCGGTGACGTCAGACCTGTTCCAGCTTTGGCTGTCGTCGTCGCCGGTAAAGGTAAGTGCTAATAGGATTCAATGGCCAAGTTTGAACGTAAGCGCTAATTAAATTGGTTGACAATGCGAATAGGCTATTCAATTGAGATTTATTGTGACAATAACATTACAAAGGCCTTTTAGGTCTATTAGTGGAATAGCGAGTGAAAAACGAGACATGATATTTATCGTTAGTTTCTTGAAGGTTACAAAACATCTTAGGACTCCATAAATTGGATATTGATTTGTTTTCGTTGTGCGTTGCAAAGCGAGCTGTTAGTATTTTTCTGATTACTTAATTATGCGCGCAACGTCATGTATGCTAATGAGTTGTTGACGGGTATCGATGATCGAATATTAGAATGGAGTCACTTATAATACCAAATTATATATTTTTTAAATATTTATGACCAGCCTTTTTGTCTCTACTGATGGAGCACGAGACTTCCTTAGGAATAGTAACATCACAGGGAGAACAGGCCATAGACCACCACACGGGCCCAGTGCGGATTAATGATTGTTCATCATCATCATCATCATCATCATCATCATCATCATCATCAGCTCATTTATGTCCGCACTGCTGGGGCACGAGCCTTCCCTATGGATGGATAGGGAGATAGAGCCGTATACCACCACGCGGGCCCAGTGCAGATTGGTGGTTGTTAACGACTGCGAATGCAGCCGGGACCAACGGCTTAACGTGCCTTCCGAAGCACAGAGGAGCTCGAGATGATACATTTTTGGTCACCCATCCGATAACCGGCCTTTACGAAAGTTGCTTAACCTCAGCACTCGCAGACCGGGCGCGTTAACCACTGCGCCATCAAACTCCTCTTTACCACTGCGCCATCGAGCTCCTCAACAAATATGTACCCCCCGCTGGGAATCGAACCCGGGACCTTTGGGTCTAAACCGGTGGTCTTAACCACTAGACCACAGAGGCGGTGAGGTTCGATAACTACGGCTTTAAGAACCTTTAGTTTCTCGCCGTCTACAAAACTACGGTTATGCTATAAAGGTCATTTGTATGTTTTATTATAAATCCTGTTGACAATCCTAAATAAATAAATCAATCAATCAAGGGCTAACTAGCGAACACTTTAATTACATATAATTTATTTTCCTTTTTGCCTACTTTCCAAAATAAAATAATACTCGAGGCCATGTTAACCCACTCAAAGAGTGACAAGTGTTTTCTGGTTCGTATCAAACCTAGCTGTTGTTCAGTGCTTACAATCAATATTAACGGCGATAACGATAAGAATCGTTCAAATGATGTAACAAAATGTACGCCTACACTAACACGCACGCTATTGTAACCAGACATCATGAAATAATATGCCAAACACGTTTTTGCATAACTGTGTAACATTTTTATTTCTATACTAGCTCACCCGACGGACTTCGTACCGCTTTGAAAGTTTCCATCACTGAGTTAAATATATATCAATGGTTTCCATGACAACAAAACAAACAAATCATTTTGTATTAAACAAATTTAATTGTCGTTTTTAGTATTTTATTTAATATAGCCTATGTTACTCAGCGCTAATGTAGCATTCTAATAGTGAAAGAATTTTTTAAATCGGTCCAATAGTTTTTGAGTTTATTCGTTGCAAACATACATACAAAAATACAAAGGTTTCCTCTTTATAATATTAGTATAGATAAAGGGTATTAACACCATTAACCAGTGCTCTATGTATATTTATAGCTTATAAGGACATTACTTTGACACTGGCTAAAAAATATGTATGTTTTAATGGTGCTCCCATTAATATAGCTTAAACTGAAGAAAATGTTTTGTTTTTTTTCTAATAAATTAATCAACTTACCAATAAATTAACAGCAACCGTATAAAAGTAATATACAATATGATCAGTAGCATTAGCACGTTTTAACAATTTACGAGACGTTATAGTATAAGGATAAGACAGAGATAAGAAGATGTCAGACGCTTAAGGGGGTGCAGCGCGAAATTTGAAAATTTACGTGTTTTTAAGTCACTGGTGCTAGGCGCTGGATAGGTCTTATACATTAAAAGGACTAGTGTAGGTTAGCTTGATCCTTTCACAAGGTCATGGTTGTCTTGGAATTTGAAACAAATACCCAGAAACTGCATAAACAATACGTAAATTAATGATATCTAAAAACTTATTTCTTCAGAAACTTTGTAAATGTAGCACAAATGAAAAAATGATCCGACATCAAAATGTTTGTATTGATATTCCGCAGGGCACTGTTGTCTTATTTTTCAATTAAAAAACATGAATATGAAAAAATTAAGACTTTTATTATTTTTTACCCAAACGCCTATGATTTTACGAAAGTAAACATTGCTCTAATTAAATCACCAGCCTACTCTGTACAAATATTAGTGTGCGTGCGTATTCGTAGTCGTGCGCCGTTGTCACACCACTGCCACGCGTCACTCGCTCGCTATCATAAAGAAACTTGAAACTCGCAATTTTGCGTCCGCGCTGCACCCCCTTAAAAATATGCAGCACCGTTTTCCGCAGCAGCTTACGACAATAATGCTATAAAAATGATCGCTATTAGGTACAAAATTAAACAAATTGCGGTAGGTAATGTCTTCGAATTATACACTTGTTGAGTTTTTCGGGTCTGGATTCGTTTAGATTTACAATCCTTGATAAAGCGGACCGTTTCCGACAACTAGTCAGATGGAAAGAACTTAGTCTCTTAAATCAGTGGCAAGTAAAATATATAATAATTAAACGTTGTTAAGTTAGTAGGCCGCATTAGCAGTCGTTAACAACCACCAATCCGCACTGGGCCCGCGTGATGGCCCGTTCTCTCTATCCATCCATAGGGAAGGCTCGTGCCCCTGCAGTGGGGACATAAAATGAGCTGATGATGATGATGATGATGATGAAGATATTAGTAAGTACAATTATACAAAATATGACATATAGCAAAAACTTAAAAGTTTCATTACCATCATCATTGTGGTATGAATATTAATGCAAAATAGTGGTGGATTCGTGAGCGTGCATGAACGTTGGCAAATGAAACAAAACAGTAAAAACAGTAAGTATAACGTCACTTTTCAAATTCTCTCAAGAAGTCCGCGTGAGATCTTAGTAAAGCCCCACATATTTACTGAGATACTCAAGGTGTTAGGGGGTATATCATTTCTCACTTTGCATTACTATTATCGTTCATCATCATCATACAGGAAGGAAATATTGTTTATTTATACCTATGTATACTTGTAACAAAAATTACTTTGACACTGGCTAAATGTCACGCACGAAGCCATCAATAGAAGAAAAAAATGGCCTTTAGACCATGAAGCTGTTTAAATCTACAGCTTCATGCTTTAGACCTACTGGCAGACCTGGGAGACTATTAAAATCAGAACGCATATCCTCCCTACAGGTCTAATAGACAAAAGTGGCCTTCCATTATCTGCCGGCCGTTGTGTCAGTGATATGATGTCAATAGTTTTTCGCACTAAAGTGGTTACCTGTAAAAGCTTTTTAGAGTACCACACTATATCTCGACGACCTCCTTGGTCGAGTGGCTTGCACACCGGTTTTCATGGTGTCGCTATCTCTGAGGTCCCGGGTTCGATCCCCGGTCGGATCAATTTAGAAATACCTGTTTTTCTTATTGTTTCGGGTCTGGGTGTTTCCTATGTATAATAAGTATGTATTTAAGTATATTAAGTATGTTTATCCGTTGTCTAGTTAACCATATAACGAGTTTCTTAAGGAAGCTTTTCTTGGGGCTAGATAATTGGTGTGAGTGTGGGAAACATTTATTTATTTATTTATTTATTTATTTATTTATATCTTTTACGGTACTCTGATTGAATTGATAATAGTGTGTCAAAAGCCTAGTAGGTATGAAGTTGAAAATGAAATTAGAATATGTTTATTACTTGAACAGAACAGTCTATCTATCTATACATATAATCTATACATATAATAAAGCTAAATAGGGTCGAAAGTCTGTACATGAAAGATATTCGAAAAAAAGTTGACTGGGTATACTTAGAATCGATAACAGAGCACGTTCCAACAGTTTTTAGGATTTTTGTCTGTTTATCTGTTTATTTGACCGCGCATCACGTGAAAATGGCTGAACGGATTTTGATGAAACCTCGCACATAGACAGACCATGACCCGGACTAGGATATTGGATACTTTTTATCCCGGTAACAGGTTCCTGCGGGATAGTGTAGTCTTCGCGAACGAAGTCGCGGGCGACAAGTAGTTATTAAATAGTTTATTGTTAAATGATTAAATGTATTTAGTCTCTCTCACATCTTTGCTTCTTCTTTCTCTCTTCTTCAGCCTATAGTCACCCACTGTTGAGTGTAGGATTCCTCATATGCACGCCATCTTGTCCGGTCTTGGGTTTCAATTCTTCCCCGTGACCTTTATTGTGATGTCAACCGCACATCTAGCTTTCTGGCGCCCAACGCTTCTGGTGTCAGTCCGTGGTCTCCACTCCAGCACCTTCCTGCTCCACCGCCCATCGCCACTTTCTTTGCGCAGTGGTACGCCCCAATGGATTTCTGGTGGTGTTTTGAGTAAATAATGTTATATCAACATGGGTCCAAAACTGCCTTATTAACTTAATTAATTTCTGGAAACAAAAAATTTTTATCGATAGTACTTCCTTGTGAACGAAGCCTTAGTCAAAAGAGTAATTGCTACACATTAGACAACTTTTTTTTAATTTCATTTATCTTAATACGTAATCAAAACTTTTTGCTGTTTAAACTCAACTTTTAATAAAAACTTATTCGTAGTAAAATGTACTTGTGTGTGTGATTACGTCATATACCCTTAAGATTTTTCAACTTGTGAATTACTCAAATAATTTAATATCTCGAAAATTAGGCTTTACCGAGCCATATTTGTTTTACTTTTTTTGGTCCAAATAGGCACTAAAATCGTTGGTTTCAATTTGTCCGTTTTTTTTTTTATTCCCACCCTCTATTATATTTTATTATAGGTACAGTTTGTTATTGTTATTAGGTACTGTTTTTACTAATGGTAAATAACACTCGTACTACCCAGCACGCAAATGTATCACTAACGCTTTGCCAACTAAGAGTAAATAATATGGCTATAATGTAAAACATTTTTTCTCAACGGGTCTTTATACGTCATGCCGTTTGACATCATTGAAGGCACCCCGCGGACGCTCGTAAGTTTAGTGGTGAATTTTATTACTGTACAAGCTACATGTTTCATGAGAAAGCGTTGACTTCAGGTAACGATCGCGATTGCTAAGCAACTTTCAAAATGGCTGAAACGCGGATGGGTGGCCGAATACCATTGCTCGTGTTTTTTATTTAAATATTTTAAGCTCCTAATTAAATTATTTATTTAACAAAAACACAAATGTTGAAAAAATTTCCACAAGCAGGATTTGAACCTGCACCCTTCTGACATTCCGGGTCAGGTGCTCTTCCAATTGAGCTATCGTGGTTTTAACCAGCCCGCCGAAATTATTCAACACTTTTTACTTTGAAAGCCAAAGGCGCCCATTCAATGTCAACAACTACCGTCACTAACATCCGGTCATAATATTTTTACAAATATTAAAAATCAGTTACGAAGTAAGCAAGCTATTTATAAATGTTCAAATAATTTTTTTAACGCAAATTTTGTTGCGAACAAATTACAAAAACACAAATGTTGAAAAAATTTCCACGAGCAGGATTTGAACCTGCACCCTTCTGACATTCCGGGTCAGGTGCTCTTCCAATTGAGCTATCGTGGTTCTAACCAGCCCGCCGAAATTATTCAACACTTTGCACGAGCACCTAACTCGTGGAAATTTTTTCAACATTTGTGTTTTTATAATTTGTTCGCAACAAAATTTGGGTTAAAAAAAAATTATTTCAACATTTATAAATAGCTTGCTTACTTCTTACTAAGCCTACTTCTTCTTCTTACTAAATAGTAGGAATCTGTTATTGGCATTAAGGCGAAGGGTAAGACACACAGCGCCGCTAATGGATTTAATTTGATAACTGCTAAAGTGGATTTTTTTCAAACATTGCGGACCTTCCGACACTAGGCAAACATCTATTATTTAATAATTGTGCACTACTTTTAGGTTTGTTTAGTATGTATTCATTCGCTAACACCAACAGTGGGCATTGTTTGTGAATAAATGCGATAGCCCGTTTTGTGAATAAACCACGCAACAAAAAGTAGTGCACAATTATTAAATAAATACTATAGATGCTTTCCTGTTGTCGGACGGTACGCAATGTTTAAAAAAAGATCCGGTCCGTTAGTAATTGTCAAATTATCAATTGGTGGCGCTAGTGTGCCTTACCCTTCGCCTTAAGGTATGCATTCAAATGTAATCATGACCAGCTCATTTTATGTCCCCACTGTTGGGCCACAAACCTTCCATATGGTTATCTATAGGGAATATAGGGAGAACAGGCCATAAACCACCACGCGGGCCCAGTGCGGCTTTTTCGCTGTTAACGACTTTTAATGAAGCCTTTTAATGTGCCTTATGAAGCACGGAGGAGCTCGAGATGATACATTTTTGGTCGCCCATCTGCTAACCAGCCTTTGCGAAAGTTACTCAGTAATCGCGGATCAAGATAGTAACTCAAACACACATCGCATCCTTCCTTAACCTTATCAAAAAAAAAGTTTTTCCCGTTTGGAAAAAAATCTTTTTTTTTTTTCTAAAACATGAGAAAGTAAAGTAACGTCTATAGTACGTAACTTATCGCTTCGTACATACGTACCCTTGTGATTTTTCAATACAACAGAATGTCGTATCAAAAGCGCTATAAAGGAACTTTTCTGTTCTATTGTCGTCCCTTTACGGAAAAATTACTCATTGTCGATGTTTCTTTAGAGGTGCGAACTCTTTAAAAGAAATATAAAGTATCATTCACTTCCTAATCTTTTGTATCTAATATCAGTTCTCAGAAAAAGTCTTGTCATGAGAAAGTTGTATATAATACCTTAGTCAAAATAAAAACAAATGTAAAAAAAAATTATGCGGGTAGATTCGCAATAATTTCAGTGTGTCAAATTGAGTATGGAAAAGTGATCAATCTTACTTGCAAAGATCAAAACTTAGTGCACCTTTTTAAACGCAATGCGCGTACGCGTGCACGAATGCAAGATTTGTTATTAGTTAAAGTTTATATGGAGGAGTGCAGATTGTTTTTACCATTGAAAATGGTTATCAGATGCAAATCGCCTAAGACGTATTTTTGGCCATAGCTCCGAGGATTTTGGGAGAATCGAGATGGAAATAATACCAAGAGTTGAGGAATTTATCGAGACACGAGTGAACGCTTGAATTTTGAAAATCGGCTGGAAACTTTTTTGAATTTTTGAAAAAATGAAATAAAAAACGGGTTTTTTGGGGGGTGTTTGTATACTAAATTGTAAATATTTCAAAAAGAAAACCGACTTAAGAAAAAATGATAAAAAGGGTCCTAGGGTATTAGTTTAGCTACAAAATGGCGAAAAAATTTTGAAAATCGGTTAATAATTGTGACCTATAGGTGGTCCCTTTAGATTTGGTATTGTAGAAATGGTGTTAAAAGATGTGGATGCAGGCGAGAAGTGCATTCAAGTTGGAATTGTGTTATTTAAAATATAATGTTTTTTTCGTAAATTGTTTTATTCATTTTCAATGCTCCGATTCTTGCGGGGATTGTGAATTTTTTTATTATTATTACCTACAGGTAAAAAGGCCAAGTCTTCATCTCATCTGATGTGAAGTGACGATAAGGCAAGGTGGAAGCGCACTTCACCCGGAATCCTCAACTACTGAGGCACTGGCTATCTTATCTCTAGCTGCCGGAACACAATAATACTACAAACATTGATGTTATGGCGACACAAGACGGTGGTAGCTAGCCAGGCGGAAAATAAGCCCTACCACCAACCAAACCGAGTACACAAACATTCCTGGTTACACAACATACATACATCACAACATACATTGCATACATTTCCAGTGGGGGTACCCCCGCTTCGAACCCGATCTTCGGGATTGAAACCAAGTCATCGCTACAGTTGAGGGGTTCGGAATAGTGGCGATAATAATTACATAGTAATTAATCCAATAATCATTCCCCTAAATACGTATTTCCTTGCTTTGTATAAATATGTTATTTTGTGTTTGCGGTAATGCTTTATTATTGCAATTTGGGTTATACCAAAATCCAATTATCGTCAGTCATTGTGATGTCCGGAATTGAAATTTCAGTTTGGCAGCATCGAGGTATCGATTTACTCGATTTAGGCCACTCTTATCGATGCTTAACCTCGAAAGAGGAACTGTTCAAATATATCTCTAATAGGCTATTGGGTAACACACATATGCTAGTAATTGGCTGTAAAGTGATCAAATACTTACTTGTATTACACTGCTTTTATCATTTGGACGGATGTGAACAGAATCCAGGAGCCTACAAAGTTTAAAGTTTAATTTTTTTCAAACTAATAAGTACGTAAGGCAATTTTAATAAAACTTTCTATGCTCAAACAAAATGCAGAGATGTCTTAATTGTTAATAGAAAATATCTAAAAATAGGTTTATTATATATTATTATTATATCAGCCATAGCTGTCCCACTCCTGGGCAAAGGCCTCCCCACACTTTTTCCCCACCTTCCGGTCCCCTGCAACATCACGCCATTCCTTTATGAACCTATCAAGGTCGTCCCGCCATCTTCGTCTTGCTCTACCTGGTCGCCTTTACGCATTTTGTGGGGTCCATTCCGTTGTGATCCGCGCCCACCTCTCGTTCGGCATGCGGTAGACATGACCAGCCCAGTCCCACTTCAGCCCGGCGAGCGGCCCTTCGAGTTACGTCAGTTATTTTCGTGCGAGAGCGCAGCTCTGTGTTTCGAACACGGTCTTGTCCTTTTACTCCTTAAATGCTGCGCTCTATCGCTCGCTGGCACACCCTGAGCCTAGACTTCGAAGAAAAATAGGTTTATCCCGCTAAAATTATGCGATTCAAAATTTTTTGTAGTGGAGAGGAGGAGGAGGGAGGCCTTTGTCCAGCAGTGGACGTCTTTTGGCTGAGATGATGATGATGATGATGATGATGATGATGATGAACTTCGCATCGCATTTTGGTTTAATAAAATTTGAACTTATAAATTTATATGAGACACCGAAATGTATGAAGGATTTTAAAGTATGGGATATAGTGCCGTTTTCGGTGACGTACATATTATTAACGTCAATGATTGCTTAGAACTGGATTTTTTCTTCATTTATTAAAAAGTGCTTGTGTCGTCATTACAAGACACTTTAGATAGATAGATAAACACTTTATTGCTTACATTATAATCAGTGATCGGAATAGGTAGAGCTATTTTGGTTCATTGACCGCAAACGTATATGTTAATATGGATATACCCCGGGATTTCGACTACAATACCAGGATTTTAAAAATAAAAAATAAATAAATGAAGGTAACAGAAAAATGTAATGGATCATGTAACGACTTCCACTGGTGATTGTTTCGGAAATGTCGCGTACTTCACTGTGTTTTTGTCCTTATACCTCATTGTAAGCATCACGCGATGTGTGGCTTCGTAAGAATTGCCAAGTTTTAGTTAAGTAACTTCCAACTCAAATGAAATCCCGGGATCAATTATGAAACTGCGGGACGTAGGGCATGTCCATATTATTACATCGTATTATATTTCGTATAGAAGTACCAAAAATAGCTCTACCTATTCCGATCTCTGATTATAATACACAATACAAATAACAGAAAGTACTACATACTACTTTTACTATTAGGCATGATATTTTTTCTTTTAAGCTGACAAATTATTATTGGCAATAAACACCTACCCCTTACTAACTATCCAATATGAGATCGAGCGCGCGAATACCAGACACAATAGAATTTTAATTGTTATCGGCCACCTAGTGGTCGCTCGACGCTTGGAGGGTTATTAGACAGTGTTGAAAAAATTCCACGAGCGGGATTCGAACCCGTACCCCATGACACGCCGGGTCAGGTGCACTACCAACTATGCTATCGTGGCTTAATCCAACTCGCCGAAATGAATCAACACTATCTACTTTTACTTTGTTAGCCAAAGGAACCCCATTCAATGTCGACAACTAAGTCATCAACATCCGCTCGTGGAAATTTTTCAACACTTTGTCTTTTTTCAAATTGTAATTTGTTCGCAACAATATTTGCGTAAATTATATGTCATCATCATCATCATCATCATCATCAGCTCATTTCATCACGAGCCTTCCCTATGGATGGATAGGGAGAACGGGCCATAAACCACCACGCGGGCCCAGTGCGGATTGGTGGTTGTTAACGACTGTTAATGCAGCCGGGACCAACGGCAAGCCCTACCACGAACCAAACCGATTAAAAATATACCCCCCGTTGGGGAATCAAACCCGGGACCTCTGGGTCTAAGACCAGTGATCTTAACCACTACACCATAGAGCTGGAAAGAGTTATGTTAACGTGAAACTTAAGTTAAAGTTCCCAGGTGTAGGAAAACATTGATAAAGAGAATTAACTCCCATACTATAGACCCAACAAGTTTCAAGTCCCGAGTCAAGTACGCAACCTCCATATTTTATCCAGCAATGCTGAAATAAGGTTCATGGAATGGTTTATTGGCTGCCCTTTTCCCAGGTATCGCTACGTTCTCGCGTGTGAGTTGAATTATACTCGTAGCTATACGCAGAGAGGTAAAGTATATGATGAAGCCTCCTTAGTGCCTTGCTAAAGGTTCTCATAAATCGTTTGGATTCATTGCGGGAAGTTACTGAGCTGACATAGCTTCGCGTTAAAGCTAATTACTTTTATGGACTTTTTTTTTCTTAATTAGTGGCTTGATGTGCTTTCCACATTTAGCCAGTCTCAAAATTATAAAGATATTGTATAATATTTTTTTTAATTAAATTATTATTGATTATTAGGGATAATAGTAGTATATTTTTTACTTTTTATTTTTAAGTGTTAATTGCTACACTTAAACTGAATTAAAGCATTTCAAAAATCAAAAAGCAGTGACAAAATTCAGCGCTTACGTCAGCTTTCCCGGTAGCATAACGGTCAGTGCAGCCGCCCCGATTGCGAAAGACCCAGGTTTGATTCCTGGCTGGGTCGGGTGGGCGTTTAATTTTTTCACTGTATTTTATATAAATATTTAATTCAGAAATAATAAAAATAAATTAAATTAAATTGTTTTCTCTAAAAAGGTTTGGTTTACATTCATTAGCGGCCGGAGTCTCCTTTAAGCAAAAGATACCTGTCCCAGGTCACTCCGCTCTTCCATTACAATAACTTAGCTATAAAATTATACAATGAATTTAAGAATTTAATAATAAATGTGGAACTGTGTACGTATGTGTGTGTTTGTGAGTGGGTGTGTGTGCGTGTATGGAATGTGTTATTTCATCTGATCGGAAATGATAAGCTATTAATGATATTCCCCCCAAACCCTTTGAGTATCTATTGAGTAAGATGCGGACTACCTCAGCGTAATAGCCTGGACATCCAAAGAGGTAATTTATTATCATCATAATCGTCATTATCACACTACATTAGTTCACTGCTGGACATGGCCTCTCTAAGTGGTAATGTTGGCAGCATTTTTTTAGCCAGCAGCCTTCAGTGATTTTTACATCTCTATGAAAGAGTGATTTGCGTCGTATAATCTGTACTGGTATTGTATTCGTATTGTTAGTATAGTTTACAATAATTTTTCTGATTCTTTTGTTGTACACTTAGCCATAGACAAAATATATTTACTACCAATGAAATAGAAGTATGAAATAGTCCCCATAGAAAGGACTACCTAGTTTGGGGACTACTAGTAATAATGTATACGTACTGTTGTAACTCTTTTATTTGATTCAGTTTCCATCATTGAGTTAAATATCTATCAATGGTTTCCATGACAACAAAACAAACAAATCATTTTTTATTGGAAAATTAAATTGTCGTTTTTAGTATTTTAATTAATATATTTTTTAATATAACCTATGTTACTCAGCGCTAATGTAGCATTCTAATGGTGAAAGAATTGTTTTAATCGGTCCAGTAGTTTTTGAGTTTATTCGTTCCAAACATAACATTACAAAAATATACATGTTTCCTCTTTATAATATTAGTATTAGATAAGCATTTTTATAATTTTATTTTTATTAGAGTTCCCATTATGAGTCCACAGTTGGAAGGCATCTTTTATTTTTATTTAAAGTTGTAATTGTTTGTTGTGTTACTATAATTAAAAAAATGTTTACATTTCTACTGTATATATGTTTGTGAGTTGTAATACAAGATCCTTGGTGAAATTTAAGAAACGCAACCCAGAAAAACGGTCAAGGACAGACCCATTCCATTATTTCCAAGCCAATTCTCTCTTTCGCCTCGACCGACGAATGGAAATCATCAATAAAGCGCTACGCAGATAGAGCAACTTTGATCTCCGTTTTGCGGCATCAGGCAACTCGCAACAATTTGTTTCCATATAACCTATAGAAACTACGTAGATATAACAACTCTAGTTGCAAGTTTTGATGATCGTCAACAGTTTTCATAGAATCAGTTTCAAATTGCCACAACTATCTTCATGATAGGGTTCTCTGCAATAAGTAAGTAGAAGCCTGGATGCCTGTGGTAGGTGTTGGAATGCCGCACTGAGGAAGGCCAAAGGGAAGATTTTCCTCCGAGCTGGGTGGTATAGCTCGGGGACCGAGGTCCAACGGATGTTAGTTGGAGGTGCTATATATAGCGAAGGAGACGGTGAAACTTCGCTACCGCGATGCAGGCTTCCCATACTATTTTGTTGTCGTAGTATGGGCGACGTCGTTGGTATGCGTTTGTAGCGCCATCTGTTGACACAGTTGAGAAGGTGTTTGCTTCATGTCAATGTGCGGCGTATGCGGTAGGTGGAGCCGCCACACTTATATTGTGATCGTAAGATACATACAGGTCGACTTTTTTTATCACCATCCAAACCTTCTGAGATGACTCCCGTGATACAAACGAACAACTTTGACTATTGGACTAACTTCCTAACTCGAAAAAAAAATCAGCTGTTCCTTACAAAACATCAAAAAATTTCAAAATTCATTCGACCAAATTGTATGGAACAGCTGATTTTTTTTTCGAGTTAGGGAGTTGGTCCAATAGAAAGAGTTGTAAGTTTGTATCACGGGAGTCATCTCAGAAGGTTTGGATTGTGATAAAAAAAGTCGACCTGTATTTATCTTTCGATCACAATATAAGTATTATCGTGAATCTCATGTACTGTCGACCTGTATATTTAATTATGTGCGCGCAACTGTTTTTGTACTAGCTAGTAACTAAAGCACACAACACAACACACAGGTACACCACTGTGTAACAGTTGCTGGTTTCCCAAATGGCATATCCTGACTGTTGAACATGGATTCGCAAAATTTGATTAGAATTTCGGCAACCGTAAACTGGGCCTTTTTGTTGCTGCTACTGGCAAGCTTTACCGAAAACTTTTAAGTTTTCTAAGTGGACCGGTAGTTTCAACCGACTCTGTGGTGTAGTGTTTAAGACCATCGGTTTAGACCCAGAGGTCCCGTGATCGATTCCCAGCGGGGGGTACATATTTGTGTACTCGGTTTGGTTGGTGGTAGGGCTTGTTTGTCCGCCTGGCTAGCTACCACCATCTTATCTAAATATGTCGCCATAACATCAATGTTTGTAGCATTGTTGTGTTCAAACAGTTACTAGCACTAGCTGAGGATTCTGGGTGAAGTGCGCTTCCACCAATTGGCCTTATCATCACTTAACATCAGGTGAGATCAAGGCACTGTGATTGCCTGTAATATAAAAAAAAAATCTTCAATTAACTTGATAGTTTCTGCAACTAAAGATTCTCTCTGCGGAGCGCCTAACTTGCTGCACATATTTCTTCTGATTAAATCTGTTGTGGCACGCCACCCGGTCTGAACAGATTTCTCTAGGGGTTGTCACAGTTTGAGCTTCGCGTATTGTGTTTATTATTGTTTTCATGGTCGCTATGGAAGGTAAAAGTTGGTAGCTTATGAACAGGGTGTGGAGCCGAAAGGGGCGGCGGGAAGTGTCAAACTTTAAGAAATAAAGTTTGTCTTAGGAACCATGTCGTCGATTTTAGATTCAGTTTTAAAAAATTGTTTTTATTGTGGACAATATTTTTTTTTATACGTAGCACGGCAAATGACTCCATTTCACCTGATGTTAAGTGAATATGGAATCCAGATGCGACGACAATTGGTGTAACGTGAAAACAACGCAGCATCAGTTACCTACACTCTGCCGGCCCACAAGGTGCCTCTTCACGCCTCGTTTGAAGGACCCCATATCATAGGAAGGAGGGAAAACGTGTGCTGGCAAACTATTCCATGTTTTGGA
Organism: Eudonia mercurella; assembly: GCA_963082485.1. NCBI lineage: Eukaryota > Metazoa > Arthropoda > Insecta > Lepidoptera > Crambidae > Eudonia > Eudonia mercurella. The sequence goes on from OY720045.1 coordinate 5,582,351, forward strand.
GGTGCGACAAAAAAATGAGTCACCAAATTTCTTAGTGCGCGATGGAATATTTGAGACAGTGAAGCGGTATTCCTTACAATCTACACTATCTATTACTGGAACTTGCAGCTTGCATTTATTTTATAAGGTTTGACCGGGTTTGATTACCGGTTGTTGTACCTACTTAAGAATTGGTAACGAAATTATACTTTTTTTTTAAATGGCATGGTTCTTCGGGCATCCCCTTACTGGTCCATTTGAATAACTCAATGAGTATGTAAAGGTTTATTTTTATCTTTATAAATAGTTTTAAAATAACTTGACATTCATTGCAGGACTGTGGTTTTCTTGTTCGTTTCGCCCGCGATAGTGTCAAAGTTTCTGGCGGGAAAGTTAGATTTATGGCTTCGCACGTTTGTGCTTTCGCCAGATGCCAGCGTGAAGTTTAGTTTGAAAAATATTTATTTAATCTTTACCTTGCGCAAGTTTGAATAGCAAAGAAGCAAGTATACATTATTTAATTATTGTTCAATCGGGGAAGCCATTGTCCAGCAGTAGACAAAGACGTCTACTGATGGACAAATAGTATCCAATTTGGCTAGGATAATGGTGATGATGATGAAAAAGTTTAAATTATACCACGTAAAAAGAAGGGATGGAAGGAGGTTGTTGGCGCAGTGGTTAATGCGCCCGGTCTGGAATGGCTCTCTGGATTCATAATCTAAAATTCATAATCTAAATTCCGGTACCTTGCCTCACAAAAATTCAGATTGATCAGTAGTCTCGTGATTCCCGGCACACGCAAGCGTCTCTATGGAAGATGAATTAATACTAGTCGCATTGCTTTTGGCTCTACATATTAAAAAAAGAAATGCAAACGCAAACACTGGATTCATTCTTCAAATGTGAACAAAGTAAAGGAGTGTCAGTATCACATTACGGCGAAAAAATTAATAATAAAAAAATTGGTTGTCTGTTGGTTTACTAACGATAGTTGAACGTGACAACGTCTTAAGAAGGTGTCGGGAGGTGTTGAAGGTGTCGGGGGGTGTTGGGGGTACGTACCGTGGTGGCGATGCCGGCCACGGGCTTGCACAGCAGCCTGCAGCAGCCCGTCGAACAGGTAGGCGGGAGGAGTTGGGGGTGTCGGGAGGTGTTGGGGGTGTCGGGGGGTGTTGGGGGTACGTACCGCGGTGGCGATGCCGGCCACGGGCTTGCACAGCAGCCTGCAGCAGCCCGTCGAACAGGTAGGCGGGAGGAGTTGGGGGTGTCGGGAGGTGTTGGGGGTGTCGGGGGGTGTTGGGGGTACGTACCGCGGTGGCGATGCCGGCCACGGGCTTGCACAGCAGCCTGCAGCAGCCCGTCGAACAGGTAGGCAGGAGGAGTTGAGGGTGTCGGGAGGTGTTGGGGGTGTCAGGGGGTGTTGGGGGTACGTACCGCGGTGGCGATGCCGGCCACGGGCTTGCACAGCAGCCTGCAGCAGCCCGTCGAACAGGTAGGCGGGAGGAGTTGAGGGTGTCGGGAGGTGTTGGGGGTATCAGGGGGTGTTGGGGGTACGTACCGCGGTGGCGATGCCGGCCACGGGCTTGCACAGCAGCAGCAGCCCTTCGAACAGGTAGGCGGGAGGAGTTGATGGTGTCGGGAGGTGTTGGGGGTGTCCGGGGGTGTTGGGGGTAAGTACCGCGGTGGCGATGCCGGACACGAGCTTGCACAGCAGCACGGCTAAATTTCTACTCAGCCGATTGTGCTTCTTTGTCGCTCGTTCCGCGCTCTCGCTTGCACTTCAAGCCTTACATGGAACGCCTCAGAGCGAGGTAACGCCGAACTTTTTCGTGCGTGCAGCCGGCTCTATCGAATTATAAGACGTTGTCACGTCAAAAAATAAATAAATAATTCATAATCTGATTCCAGTATGTGTGTGCCGCTCTATTAAAATGTATGGGAATCCGCGCGTTATGAAAATATAATCCTAAATATTCCGATCCGGAATGCAGAACGCTCGTCAGTATCATTCTTACAGATCGATCGGAGAAATTCATAATATGAAAAAATCGGAATGTGTGTGGCGCATACTGATACTGTATGGTATTCCGATCTTTCTAAATTAATAATATGAATTCAAATTATGAATCCAGAGAGCCATTCCGGATGTGTGAGGCCAGCCTAAGCAACTTTCATCATCATCGAGTAAGTAAAATGTATAATTTCGAGCTCCTCCGTGCTTCGGAAGGCACTTAAAGCAGTTGGTCCCGGCTGCATTAGCAGTCGTTAACAATACCAATCCGAACTGGGGGTTCGCGTGGTGGTTTTGGGCCCGTTCTCCCTATCCATGCATAGGGGAGGCTCGTGCCCCATCGTTAAGGACATAAAATGAGCTAGTGATGATGATGAATAGACAATCTTACTACATGTGCGTGCGAGCATCAGTCTGACTGCATGCTTGCCTGATCAGTGATTTAAGAAGAAAATAAAACAAAGAGTAAATTCTATCTTCCTTTAACCACAGAAAAGCCTGTACCGCTCAACTGGGGCTTTAGTAATTGCCTCTGGGAAGCAGCAGTTTGCTTATCTGATGCCAATTAATCCGGTGCGGTTAATTTTACTGATGTTTTCCTGTTTTCTCTGCTGATTAAATATACTGGGTCGTTTCGGATTGTTTCCTTAACTCCTATTAAGTATTTAGGTTAGAATGTTCAAATAATTTTTAAACATTTTATAAATAGCTTGCTTACTTCTTAAATGATCTTTAATATTTGTAAAAATATTATGATCGGATGTTAGTGACGGTAGTTATTGACATTGAATGGGCGCCTTTGGCTTTCAAAGTAAAATGTGTTGAACAATTTCGGCGGGCTGGTTAGAACCACGATAGCTCAATTGGAAGAGCACATGACCCGGTATGTCAGAAGGGTGCAGGTTCAAATCCTGCTCGTGGAATTTTTTTCAACATTTGTGTTTATATTTAGGTTAGTTAAAATTAGAACAGAAAATAAGATTTATTTGGCTATTCAAACGAAATTATTTTTGAAACTTTTTATATGACGAATACTGCCGCAATCAGGGATGGCAACTAACACGTCTTAAAACCTATATTTATGTATTTTATTTATTTATTTATTTATCAGTGCTTACTGTGGACTTACAGTAATATATTATTATACACATAGAAGCATAAATTTTACATTATGTGGTGGCGTGGTGGTTTAGGGCCCGTTCTCCCTGCCAAACCATAGAGAAGTCTCGTGTCCCAGCAGTGGGGATATTAAATGAGCTGATGATGATGATGAATACTGCTACGAGTATAATAGCTCGTGCCCCCTGGTTGCCTGCTGGACATAAAGTCCCGTTATTTCAGTCGATTGTACCTACAGCAGTACACAATAATACTGATTTTCGACTGAAATAAAATAAAACTGACTGTAGAATTAGGTAATAAGAAATGCACATTCATAACCATTCTCAGTCGGAATAATCTAATACAAATGCTAATAATTAACATGATTATTCTTGTCCAAATTCTACTCGGGGGAAGGTCACAATTAGTATGCCGCGCTGGCTTCGCTGCGACCCTCCGTTGATTAAATCTTTATTAGATTATACGCCAAATATAATATTTCAGTGTTAGCTATGGCCACAAAATAAGGAGATTGCAGAAGGTAAGCTTTCATACGTGACGCGGTCGAGCTACGTACACGTCATAGACTCTCCCACGGACACGAAATCTCACAACAGCCCGCAACCACAAAATAAAGAGGACCAGAAGGTAACTTTAATACATACCGCGCTCGAGCAACTCACACATAGACCCCTTGCACGTACACGGATCTCTTAACAGCTCGGTACAGTCCGCGAGCGGCTGTTTCTTGTCCGAAAGAGGGTCTATGAGTGCGTTACTTCTGCAGTTACCTTATTTTGTGTCGCAACATTCCGAGCGCAGCTGTTGCGAGATTCCGTGTCCGTGAGAGCAATGGAGAGGACAATGCTCGAGGTTTCTCTGCGTGATCGAATCAGAAATGAGGAGATCCGCAGAAGAACAAAGGTAACTGACATAGCCCGAAGAGTTGCTAAGCTCAAGCGGCATCGGCAGTGCGCAGGGCACATTGCTCGCAATACTGATGGTTGCTGGGGCGGAATAGTCTTTGAGTGACGACCGCGTACTGAAAAGCGCAGTGTGGGCAGGCCTCCAACAAGTGGATCGACGATTTGATGAAGGTCGCGGGAAGCCGCTAGTTGCGAGCAGCACAAAACCGGTCGTTGTGGAGATCCTTGGGGGAGGCTTTTGTCCAGCAGTGGACGTCTTTTGACTGAGATGATGGTGATGATGATGATGATAAGAGGTTGTCTATGTGTGCCTTGCTCGAGCGCGTTTGAATAAAGCTTACCTTCTGCGTCTCCCTAAAATTCAAAAATTCAAAATTCAAAATTATTTATTCAGTTTAAGCTACAAATAGCTCTTATGAACGTCATTATGTCATCGGTTCGTAAGTCTACTCTGTGTCAAGCTCTTTTGTCCCTTACAGCGTAAAAAATATTGGAAAATGCGCTGTCATAAAAGGACACTTTCCATCACAAATAAAAACACAAAATATTAAGGACAATCACAACATGTTAGAAAAACAAAAGAGAAAAAATAATAATACCTATCTAAGTTTGCAAAATTACATCATTTTATTTTGTCTCGCAACAGTCCGAGCGCAGCCGTTCCGAGATTTCGTGTCCGTAAGAAGTTGCCTGTGCGTTGCTCGAGCGCGTTTGTATGAAGCTCACCTTCTGCAGTCTCCTTATTTTGTGCCGCAACCGTCCGGGCGCAGCTGTCCCGAGACTACGTGTCCGTGAGAAGTTGTCTGTGCGTTGCTCAAGCGCGTTTGTATGAAGCTCACCTTCTGCATTCTCCTTATTTTGTGCCGCAACAGTCCAAGCGCAGCCGTCCCGAGATTCGGTGTCCGTAAGAAGTTGTATGTGCGATGCTCGAGCGCGTTTGTATGAAGCTCACCTTCTGCAGTCTCCTTATTTTGTATCGCAACAGTCCGAGCGCCGCCGTCTTGAGATTCCGTGTCCGTGAGAAGTTGTTTGTGCGTTGCTCGAGCGCGTTTGTATGAAGCTTACCTTCTGAAATCTCCTTATTTTGTGCCGCAAAAGTCCGAGCGCAACCGTCCCGAGATTCCGTGTCCGTGAGAAGTTGTCTGTGCGTTGCTCAAGCGCGTGTGTATGAAGCTCACCTTCTGCAGTCTCCTTATTTTGTGTTGCAACAGTCCAAGCGCAGCTGTCCCAAGATTCCGCGTCCGTGAGCGGTTGTCTATATGTGCGTTGCTCGAGCGCGTTTGTATGAAGCTCACCTTCTGCAGTCTCCTTATTTTGTGTCGCAACAGTCGGAGCGCAGCCGTCCCGAGATTCCGTGTCCATGAGAAGTTGTCTGTGCTTTGCTCGAGCGCGTTGTATGAAGCTCACCTTCAGCAGTTTCCTTATTTTGTGCCGCAACAGTCTGAGCGCAGCTGTCCCGAGATTCCGTGTCCGTGAGAAATTGTCTGTGCGTTGCTCGAGCGCGTTTGTATGAAGCTCACTTTCTGCATTCTCCTTATTTTGTGTCGCAACAGTCCGAGCGCAGCTGTCCCGAGATTCCGTGTCCGTGAGCGGTTGTCTATGTGTGCGTTACTCGAGTGCGTTTGTATGAAGCTCACCTTCTGCAGTTTCCTTATTTTGTGCCGCAACAGTTCGAGCGCAGCCGTCCCGAGATTCCGTGTCCGTGAGCGGTTGTCTATGTGTGCGTTACTCGAGCGCGCTTGTATAAAGCTCACCTTCTGCAGTCTCCTTATTTTGTGCCGCAATAGTCCGAGCGCAGCTGTTCCGAGATTGCGTGTCCGTGAGAGGGTGTCTATGTGTGCGTAGCTCCGAGCTACGTCCCACAACATGGCCTACTTCAGTAAATCCAGATCCGTCGTAGATATGGCAAGAGAAGGAGGTTGGCCCGCCTCATTCCTTCGTTAATGAGGAGACGGTTAAGGATAGGGAATCTTTTGCCGTCGCTAGCCTTAAGACGACTGGAGTGCCCAAGCTTTCTCGAGGTTTCTCCCCTGGCAGGCCGCCTTCAGCAGCCGCCGCCTGCTTCTGCAGTTCTCCTGCTGGGGTGAACTCCGGTGATTGTTTATAACAGTCCTGGATTATCTAAGCGGCACGGATAGGAAGTGCAGCCTCATTCCTCCGTTAATGAGGTGACGGTTAAGGATAGGGAATCTTTTGCCGTCACTAGCCTCAAGACGACTGGAGTGCCCAAGCTTTCTCGAGGTTTCTCCCCTGGCAGGCCGCCTTCTGTGGCTGCCGCCTGCTTCTGCAGTTCTCCTGCTGGGATGAACTCCGGTGATTGTTTTTAACAGCTCTGGTTTATCCAAGCGGCACGGGAGAGGAAGTGCAGGAATTTCTGTTGGTATACCTTCCTTTTCAAGGGGATAAGTGGTAAAGGTACCACATTACCATCTGCGTCTACCCGGGCGCAGTAGTATAAAAATGCATTTTTTCCTATATTCAAAAAATTAAAGATGGGTCTGGGGGGAGGGGGCGCATATTCATAGTAAGCCTAGGGCTGTCAAAACTCTAAATCAGGCGCTGGTAGTATAAAGCTTGCCTTCTACAATCTCCTTATTTTGTGCCATAGCGTTCCTAATGCGGGTAGCCTATGTAAATAGATGGTGTTGTTTTAAGGGTTAACCGCTAAATTCTGTTTTCGTTTGCCTTTTTGATAGGTTTAGCGTTAGTTATTGAAAATATGGTAAAATCGTTGGCCGGTATTGTGTTTTGTGGTTTAAGCTGCTTATTAATGTGACTAGGCACGTTTCCAAATCACCACGCAAAAAGCAATTGTTTTTTCACTACCCAGCATTCATTGAGGAACTTGTTTTAATGTTTAAGCTGTTCTTAAATGCTATAAGTATTGATTTCATAGCGACAGGCTTAGCCAAGACGATGATAGCTAGCTAGGCGGACTTAAAACAAACTACCAACCAAACCAAGTTATGTATTAATTATTTATTATACATATACATAAGTACTTATTTAATTATAAATTTTACTCCATTTTTTAAATTCTACTCTTTTGTAATTTTTTTATTTTGATTTTCTGCACAACCTTATTTATTTTAGTAGCTTATATTCTCTTCTGCGTCTCCACTAGTCTCTATCCTGATTGTATTATAAATTTAACTGAATTGAATCTACTCTCCCGCTTGGTGCCGAAGCCGAGACCTCTGAGTCCAAGCACAGAAGAAATATAATAATAGTAGTTGTTTAAGACCGGTCTCACCAAAACACCGATTAAGCGGCATTTCTAATCTATGTATATCTATGTTGTACCAAGTACCTACTTTGCTTTTAGAGAAATGTGTAGGTTAGTATGCTATTCTTATTTAAACGCCAAAAAGGCGGAGTACACCAAGTTTACATAAGGATTTGAGCTCTAAACGTACCTATTTGCAAAGCAATCCGTCTCGTTCACATCAACCGAGACGCGATTTGTGAGTGTGCGATCACAAAATAAGGTGACTGCAGAAGATAAGCTTTATACTTGACGCGCTCGAGCAACGCACACATAGACAACGCAATAGTCGGTGCGCTCGCAACAGGTCTTTCTTCTGTGGCAACAGTACGAGCGCAATTTCTTTTTTTTTTGAGAGGTTTTGCCGATTGCCTCAGACGGTATTTTCAGCGTCACCGGACTATTTTGGGGGCGGCGAGAAACTAAAAGGTTGCTCAAGCCATGTGAATCCGTCCATCAGTTTATTTATTTATTTATTTATTTATTTATAAAGTTTAGATATGAATAGCCTCGTAAGACTCACAATTTTTATTTGCGTATTAAACAAAGATGGCGTTCAGACCCAAATATAAAAGCAATACATGTAGAAACCAGCCATCTTTTACTTGTACAAACAAATATATTTGACGTAAAGGTTTTCTAGAGGGACCGGCATCACGCACTACTAGATTCTCCGAGGGGTTCGGATCGGGTTGGGAGCGAAACAACCTAAAAGCACCTCTAAAGGCTAGGACATCGGCCCAAGTGACCGGCTCCTGGGGGTCCGAACGCAGCTGTTGCAAGATTGCGTGTCCATGAGAGGTGTGTGCGTTGCTCGAGCACGTCATTAAGGAGCTCACTTTCTGCAGTATCCTTATTTTGTGGTGCGATGTTCCAGCAGATTTGTGGAGGCAAATAAAGTCGAAATCGGTATTCCAAACAGCTTGCAAAGTTCAAAAGCTTGTTTCTTCTTTAACAGATAGTGAATAAATTGTATTTTATTGACGATATTATAATTAACCTATGAACATTCCACCCACGACTTCATGTATCTAACGCCGTATTTAAACCGCATCATGTGGTCCAGGAAAGTAAAATCGTCGTTGAGCCTCGGTAGCTCAGCGGTCAGAGCATTGGAACTGTTATCCAAAGATCTTGGGATCGATTCCCATTCGAGTTTCCTGAGGCTGGTTGATTTTTTCTAGTAAAATTTTATCTTGTAACTATATAAAGCATTGTGAATGCAAAATTCAGAAAAAAAAATATAAAATTAATAATAATAATAAGTACCTTGATTGACTAACGAGGTTACCGCCATGTGGGATGTGGATTCAACCATTATTGTACCGATAGTCGTTTCGGCAAACGGTCTTTTAGCCAAGAGCCTCGATCAACACCTAGAGAGGCTCTCGCTGAAAGGTTGGGTCAAGGGTCAGATGCAAAATAAAATTTAAAAATTTAAAAATTCTAAGAATATCTACATTATTTTATCTAACTTTATCTTTTACAATATCATCTACAATATCAAATCAAATGATGATATTGATCTTCAAAAAAAATCTCCATTCATAATGACATTTAAGTCCATTTTCCTTGAATCTCTTCTACGAAACTGCTGACGTAGATAGAAAAAATAACTATATCTTTTTATGATACCAGTTCGTAGCAAAGGGTTCGCTGGGCTGTTATGTGGGTAAAATTAACCTTTAAAATATACAATGTAACAGCAAAAAACACCTAAAGGCAACGCTGTTGCAATCTAAAAGGCAATTTCCGAAATTGCTCATACCGCTCTGCAATATGTAGTTAGAATAAAAGTTCATATCGCGTCTGTTTAGTTCCGAGCTATAAAGATAATACGTACTCAGTGCCCCAAAATCGAATTCCACAGAATAACGAAAGCTAACTTTACCCTACAGCTCAGCGGTTCTCAAAGTGTTCACGTCCTACGTCTACGGTTGTCATGAGGCGGTCCGTATGCCACCTTAGTGGTTTATAAAAATAGTTGCAGCTATCTATGGGTGTACTCCAAATGGTTTATCAATGTTGTCGGTCGCCCCATTACTTTTCGGATTTAGTGGTTAAATCATTGGTCTCAACTCAAACTTAGGGTGATTAGGAATCACCCAGGGGGCCTAGAAATGGCTTATTAACAGCAGTCAAAAGTTTATTCTTCTTCTTCTTAATCGGGCACTCTTGGCAGAGTGGTCGTGGCTGTCGATGGACAGGGATGCGGCTCGCCGTCGCCACTCGCTTCCAGGGCGGCCGCACGTCGCGCGATGTCTCTCCACTTCGGTCAACTTACTGCGTTGCGAGTACACTGCACTGCGGTCGACTGCGTAGTCTTCCTAATAAGGTCAATCCAACGAGTCGGAAAGCGGTCTTGTGGTCTCTTCCCTTCTGTGTGGCTAGTTACGTTTACTCTATTTAACTGTAAAAAAAAACTCTTGCACAAACTATTTGGCTATGGCTTACTTGACTATTGATGAACATACAATTTTTTTATGAAAAACTTTCAGTCATAATACATTGCTTACACAAAACGAATGTCTTTTTACAAATATTAGCAGCTGCACTCTATGTCACAAAAAGCATAAATAAATTACAATAACTACATTTTTACAAAGTAATTTTAAAACTGGCACCCTGTTGAATATATATATTTTTTTTTATAAATAAAACGTTTCAATAGCCAACCAATTTACTTAAGTTGAGTAGAAACTTTTGAAACCGACACCCAGATGAAGTTACCAATTTAATTTAAGTTTTGTTAACTAAAACGTCTTAACTATAGTTGCAAAAAAAACCGTTTTAAACCAAAATCTGTGACTTAAAACTCTTTCTAAATTTGATAAAACCGTTCAAAATCACGACTACGTGAAGTGTAGTAGTTAGTAATTATTACACTACGACGTGAGTCATGAGTTTAATCATTTGAAACAAATTTGAAACCAGTTTTAAGTCAAAAATTTTTTTTAGAACGGTAACTGTAGTCTCAACCATCAACAAATTTAACTTATTCGTCAAAGTTTGACAACCGCAGTGCAGCCAAACCAGCCCGCCGGATGGCAGGTCTGAATATTAAAATTATTCACCGCGCTCGGGGCTCGCAGCGTCCAAATTAGCCTTCTCAACAGATTGAATTCCTTATTCCTGAAAATTTTGGGATTGCTTTACGTGATCTACATTATGATTTTTTTGCGAACTGAATAACTAAGTAAATTAACCTACTATTCTTTTACCTTTACCCTCTATCATTGAAATGAAGTCATTGCTACTCGAGCACCACGATTGCCAAATGCGGGTTGGTGATCAAAGCCCCGGGCTATGCATTGAAAACTCCAAAACTCATTTTGGACAAAGCTACTCAATCTTTATAACGAAATTTTTCACAATTTTTTTTTCTGTTAGAGAATTTGCTGTTTGCCTCCGCGTCCTTTGACGGAAGATAAACCTGCACTAGTCTAGTCACCCTGATCTTCGCTGTGAATGTTTCAGCATTTTCGCGATGTCAATCTGCTTTTGAAATGTCCGAGTTCTATTTCCAGTTAATTTCTTTCGCCTTTTCACATTGCAGATGAATGGTCAATTCAAATGTGTTCGCAGTAAGGTCTAACTAAAGAGTCTTTTCAGTTCTTAAATTCAAGGTAAGCCTTGATTGGCATTTAATAGAAGTATGATCAAATTGTCTGGTAAAAGACGTGGAGTCGGGTTCGTGGGTTAGGCCCCTGGTGTGTGACGCCCCGTGGTGGAGGCACCCGATTTCGTTTTGGTGCGATAAAATCATCCATACGATTTTACTAAATAGAATCTATTTTTAAAGTGGTCTCGCTATAAGTAGCGACAATTTGATCATACTTCTATTAAATGCCAATCAAATAGTATTAAGTGTGTTTATACGTGTAGAGGGTGTGTGTGTGAGTGTGGGTGCGTGAGGGTGTGTGTGAGGGTGTGTGAGTGTGGGTGTGTGAGGGTGTGTGTGAGGGTGTGTGAGGGTGGGTGTGTGTGTGTGTGTGAAGGTGTGTTGGTTGTGTTAAGTCACCGTAACATATAAAGCATTTCTTCGGTTCTTGGTGAGAAAGAGAAAGAGAAAATATTTAGAGAGAGATATTTAAAAAATATAGGTGTAAACTACGAACAAAGTACTGCCTACTAGCAGAAGTAGTTTAATGTGAAATAGGCCGACATACTTTGTGTTTCAAGCACTGATTAGCTACACTGTTAGGGGAGTGTGGACTGTTACGAAGCATCAATTGGAAGAGATAATAGCTGTCTTACTGTCAGTACTTCGCAATTTTTGTTGTTAGGTTTGAATCTGAATTCTGTCAGCCCTAATCTTAGCTGGTATCTATCATTTATATACGACAGTAAAATTTAACTTTTTTTTTTAATATACTTTAACCCCGACATTTGTGGGCTAATAGATATGGCTTTTTACCAGGTTGAAAACGCTTGTTTGTCATTTTTGTCGTAATGATTATTAAAACAGTATTGAAATTAAAAGACTGAAAGAAACTAACAGTTACCCTTTCAATTAATGTAACATCTATTGTGTTTTCAACCTTTGCCTCGGTAAATTTCAAAAGTGTTAGCCTAGCAACTTGTTTCAACAAAGCCTTTTATACTAACAGTTAACAACCCCGCAATCGCGGTACGCTAAACGCAAACACTCACCAATTCAGCAAAGAGAACTACACAAATGAGTTCATTTTAAACAGCCTTGAGTCCTCAGTAAATGCGCAACAGCAAAGGGAGTGAGCCAACAATGGCCGGGGCAACCGGCTTACTCCACTTTCCCGCCTCTTTTGAACTAACAAAATGGCGGACAATGTGTTCTCGCTCGCATAATGGCTGAACAACTTTACCTGGCTTAAAAATACGTTGCCTTTCCGATTGTTTAATGCTTTGTGTCTTGAAATGGAACACTTTATAGTACAAATCTTGCCGGGTCTATTCAGCAGTTCTGCAGTCAGATTAACGAACTGATGATAGTGACATTCTTAGCTACATTTAGACCTAAAATTGTTTTTTTTTATACTTTATTGTGATTTTTCTAATACAAAAAACTATATACTAACTAGTTACATCGCTGTCAGCGGTCAGGGTGCCTAATGTGAGTTATGTTTACTATCCATATTCATTCGATTACGTTTACGAAACGAAAATTAGTATGGCATGGCTCCTGGCGACATACGAGAAGAGTTAAAGTTAGGCCCTACAAATTCTCGTTCTCTCTTCGTTTTCGTTAACGTGATCGAATGGCGAATGAAACTCACACTTGGCACCCAGTTCTGTAAACGTTAGTATCTTGCCGGTTCTAGTTAATACAAAGTCTCTTTCAATAGACTTACAAGTTGATGGAGAAGTTAAATTCATGTAATAACTATCATTTTGTAAGTCTAAACTCTTTTTAAAACTTTATCAAACATGATTAATATATGTAAGATGACTAGCTGACCCTGCAAACGTTGTTTTGCCATATAAATTACTGCTGCTCCACTCCTATAAGTCATAGCGTGATGTAATACAACCTAGGTTATAGCCTTCCTTAATCAATGGACTATTCAACACAAAAATCAATTTTCAATTCGAACCAGTAGTTCCTGAGATTAGCGCGTTTAACCAAACAAACAAACAAACAAATAAACTCTTCAGCTTTATAATATTAGTTTAGATTGCGATTTTTTCAAACAACTCGTTATAAATGTTTTTTAGTTTATGGACAATTATCCAAACTCCTTGAAAACTACGAAGTTTTCAAAGGAAAAACGAATAACTGCAACACTGACCCGTCCAACTGGTTTACCCCACTTTCTTGTCTTTTGAGCGAATAAAACAGCGGAGAGACAATGTATATTCCGATACTCCCAACGGCTATACGATTACAATAGGACAGTTGTTTGTTTAGTCAATTGAGCAACTCTGTAAGCACCTACCAAAACTATATTTTTAATTTTCTGGCGACCAGTAGTTTTTTCTGAAACCTGTTTCACTCTTTGACATTGGCAATAAGTAACTCTAAATTACGAAGGGTTAAATTATGTTTTTAATTTGCATAGAAATTATATTATGGGACTAGCGAGCTAATTAATAAGGTGACTATTTACCACTTTTGAGTTACCGTAATTAGTTTTTAGATCAAAACAAAAATGGTTACGTTTTAAACGGGTTGTTCCACAATCCACATACGTCATAGTAGAATCTTGTTACTCCTAAAAAAATGTCGTAATAAGTAACATCTTCCGTCCGTTACGACAGTTACGTGATGCTATTTACACTTTTAATGATTATAATTGATTGTTATTGTTGTCAAATCCCCATTAAGTATATTATTAGGTCCTTACCTATGAAATTGACGTTTTGTATGAAGATTTTTTATAAAATTATATTTTTCATACTAACGTTTTTCAAATTTTCTTAGCATCTATTTATGTTAACACTATAAAAATTGTAAAGTAGTGTGTTTGTTTCACTAGCTAAATATAGCAGACATTAAAAAGAAAAATAATCAAGTCCCTTCAAAGCTACAATGAAACAAAAGGTCAATTCCGCGAACAAAAAAAGAAGTCAATTTAAAAAAAAAATTGGGCGATAAAGACACAATGAATAATCTTTGTTATTACTGAAGCCTAAGTCACATAGTCCTAATTAAAGGTGTATAATAATATTAACAACCGGTATTGACTTATAGAAGTAATACACCTAATAAGAAGTGAGAAAAAACGTCAATTTCATAGGTAAGGACCCAATATAAAAGTGTTAGCTTTGAAAATTACGAAATTCGCAACGGTATAGGTACCAGGAATAATGGACCTGAGTGTAGAGCGAGTTACATTTCTCTCTCAATGGCCATCTGATCTGATTCGAATCCCTCGGAGAACCTAGTAGGGAACGGAGACACGCACTAGGGCGTGATGCCATAATAATATTCCCTCTAGAAAATGACGGTGTTTTGTTCCACACGGCTTGAGGGTAAAAAGGTCCCAAAAGAGTCGGGAGGGTGAAAATATTAACTACCCTCATCTCACCAAGAAGCGCTGCTCAAAGCCAAATAAAATTTGTTTTGTCTTCTTTCTCTGTTCGTTTAAAGTTAACGTAATTGCCGTTTTCGTTAACGTTATCGAATGGCGAAACTCGCAGACGGCACTCAGTTTACGCTAACTCGGTCGAATGCTGAATAAAAGAACACAGTGCAACTGGTTTACTACTTTCTGTGTTTTAAGCAGACAAAATAGCTAAAAGACATTATGTTTTCCGCTACTCTCTTTGGCTGTATGTACAGTCGGCAGCAGATCAATCTACCCAAAACTGTCAAATTTCTACAATCAATCTTGAACTTTATTGTATAGTCATAAGGATCAATATTCATTGAAGAAATTTGACAGATTTGGATAGGTTGATCTGCCGCCGTGTGTACAACTGTTTCGTTTTATGCACACTGTTTGATGCTTTACTGTAAGCTGGTGTTCCCTTTTGACGTAAGTTTCGGTAGCGTAGTTTACATTTTAGAATTGTTGATAAACTTTGGAATGTTTTTTGAGCTTAAAAGCGTTTGATCCAGGGCGTTGAATACCGTTAAAAATTTGCTAACGATACTTCTGCCAAACGAAGTAACGTTATGCTTGGTGTCGTTACTTGGGTGGCAATTTAAGCGCATTAAGGTAAGTCCAGACTATATGACAAAACTCGTTATATAGCATAGTTATTTTTTATATTTTTATTTTGGACCACTAACGTTTGATTTATAGGTAATATAACTAGGTAATAGACTATACTTATAATAAATTATTTATTTTAAGCCCAACATCGCTGGTCACAATTTATTATTAAGGAGCTTATTTAAGTGGAGCTCTACATAATAATATACTTCTTTTATACTATTAAAAATATATATATAAAAAAAACGAACGACTCCTTATATTTTTTTTTCAAATCATAAAGAGAATGCAGTAAATACTCATTAGAAGACATGTCACACTGATACATCCTATCTACCGCGCAATTTATGAACTCAGTAAAGAACATGGTGAACAGTTTCGAGAAAATAGATCGTAATGTCAGCACCTGAAATATCATAATCACAAACACAGTAAGTTGTACTTAATGCGTTCATAAATTGTGCGGCAGTATCACTCTGTTACGATCATATTTCTACGAAATCACTCCCACAAATATTACTACTTACAACGGACATTGGGCTTAAAGTGTCGATCACTGGTGGCTGTTACGGACTTCCTGTTACGTACTTCCGTCCTTTTTCTACGAAATCACTCCTACAAATTGTATATATAGAAGGCGAGCGGAAAGATGTTACACATCAAAAATAATGCATCCATAACAGCCAAGTGCATAAAACGCTACCACTGACCATCTCAACATCGGTAACCACATCAATATGCATGCACATTGTTGGGTCAGATGGATTCCAATCCATAGCGACATCTTAATTAAGGAATGAAGTAGAATAATAATGAAACATAATTAATGTCATTGACTGCACCCGGGAACATATAAGATTTTTTATAAAGGTATGATTTACAAAAAATATTAAAAAATATTAAATTAAGCCAAACAACATTGAGAATGTCGATTATGTAGCATGTTTTATTAGTGTGGGCGATAGATTTAGATGTCTATAAAACAACATTTTACCTACTCATAGTTTTGTAACATGTAATATAACATAAGTTATATATGTCATGTTGCTTAATGTAGACTCATCTTTAGGTACCTAACGAAAAACAAACGATACTTTTTAAATAACGCTACCAATTTAACATTGTAGAAATATAGTTACTTACCGATACTTTTAGTGGGAATTTTGTAACGGTATCAAACCCTGGTTCAAGCACTGCTTAATAGGCTTTTATAAGACTTCTTTTCAATTCTACGACGGTTCTAATAAAAGTACGGTTTTATTGGAGACATAGAGATATCTACTATTTGGGAAGCGTTTGGCAGTTCATCTTCGCTGGGAATCAAACCCGAAATGTTTTATCACTAGACCAATGTAGCGTTTACTTTCACATAAATATACATAAGTTAAAAACATTAAATAAGCTTGCTTGAGTTAAACCTTTGTTATAATACGGGTAACTTACATCTTTCAAATCTACACTAGATCCTTTCCTGAGGGTATTGTGGACCCAAAAGCTAATCCAAACCTACGTAAATTGTTTGATAATTGTATTTAAGGTAAATCTTATTTAACTAGGATAGTTTAAATGAGATTCTCTGCCGGTCCTACATCATGCCTGAAACACAGAATAAGTATGTTTATATTGTGCCTGGGGAGCTTGATTTCTGGAATTAAGCAACTTTTGGAAAGGCTAGTCATCTGATGGATGACCAAAGTTTATCATCTTGTGAGCTTTGGGAGGCACCTAAAGCCGTTGGTCCGCGCAGCACTGGGCTCGCGTGGTTCTCCCTATCCATCCATAGCGTAGGTTCGTGCCCAAGCAGTGAGGACATAAAATGAGCAGTTGACGATGATGATGACTGTCCCTGAAGCGAGTTTTATTCACAATTTGATCCCGATAACGAATATGATTTTGTTTTGCCTCTCTTTCACTCATATTATTTTGTTATTTGTCTTGTTTTGTTGTCACCAAACTTTGGGCGCCTAGTCCGAGTACGAGGTTAAGGTGTCAATTAGCTTTTCTTTCCGCGCCTCAAACATCTCGGTGTTTGCGGTTGTCAAGTTGATAGCATCACAGACGTAATTTTCAATCTGAATGATAAACGCAACTGTTTTAGCCAATATCATTGGTTTTAGCTTTTCTTTGTCCCCCTCCTTCGTTGTCATTTCTTTTCCCAACATCGCCATCGGCGTTTTTTTAAAGAAAAAATAGGCACCTCACGCCATTGCCGTGAAATAAGGTAGTGGATGATGGGAGTAAAATCTGGAATGCACTAATAAAATACTACCACAAATATATTTTTAGTGTGGTGCCACACTCGCTGATTCTTGAATGTTCTCTAAGGACCACCAAGCTATATGTAAAATAAAATGCAGCTGAAACTTTTAACACTGGTTTTATTACCAAAATGAATTTAATCGATGGACACAACTTGCATGTTTTATCACCATATTGGAAGATAGAGAAAAAAAAGTTGCCAGCACAAAAAGCAATCTTAGTGTGACCATATGAAATCTATCATGTTTAATAAACTCATTAAACACCCGGGATGCTCAAATAGTGAGGCACTGGCTATCTTATCTCTAGCTGCTGGAACATAAGAATGCTACACACTTTGAGGTTATGGCGACATATTTAGATAAGATGGTGGTAGCTAGCCAGGTGGACAAACAAGCCAAACCGAGTACACAAACATGTACCCCCCGCTGACAATCGTACCCGGGACCTCTGGGCTTAAACCGGTGGTCCTAGCCACTAGACCACAGAGGCGGTTCGAATGTCAAACTCGCAATAAGCACTAATAATCTTTAGTACTTTTAGTTTTTTTTTATTAAATTTTACAATGGTAACAATAATACATTTAAGAATAATTATTATACTGTTTCCTCCGTGCTTCAGAAGGCACGTTAAGTTGTTGGAACCGGGGCGGGGTGCATTACTGGGCCAGTGAGGACATTAATACATAGGGAAGGATTGTGCGCCAATAGTAGGGACATTATAAAGAACTAGTTGGTGATAAAACTTTTAAAGCTTCATTCTGTATCAATTCCGGGACACTGTCATCACACTCACTTCCACTTTTTACCTTTTGTGGTTCTTATCTCATCGTGCTAAGAGTTACAGTCGCTTACAAAGCTGTACACTAGACCGTATATAACTAACTTTGGACAAAGTTGTAGACAAAGTTCGCGTTTCTATTCCATTTTTCGTGGAATTTCCCTTTGAAGAGGCGCAGTGCCACGAGTTTTCCTGTTGCTACCTTTGTGTTTTTGAGAGTTATTTTGAGAGCCAAAGGTTTTTGTGAGAGGATTATTAGTTCGCTAACTCTTTGGTATGCCAGTTGTTGGAATGTTAGAAAACTTGTGTTCTATTGACACAATAGGTCATACTGGCTATCTCACGGTCACATCGGCAAGTTGCGTGATGTTTTTTCTTATTTTTTTTTTTAACCGACTGCGTCAGATGGAAGGTTATGTTTTTCGTATTATATTATATCCTTTATTGTACATTAAAATTACAGTCTAAATTACATTATAAAAAACATATACAAGGGTGAGCTTACTCCAAAAGGATCTCTTCCAGCCAACCCTAGCTGTAGTTAGAAATGAAAGTCTGCGGGACCAATTGTCGACCATAACATAAATAAATACCTAAACCTAAAAATAGTTAAATAGGTACTATACTATTGGACTACGACTACTTATAGGACCTTCTGTCTTAAGTTATTACGTAATTATTTAACCTAACAACATCTTATAGTGACCATATCGATAGTAAAAATCTTTTATCTTTTAAATAAATAGTTAAACTTGGCAATCGCACTCAACAATCTAATTTAATATAATATATGTATTACTTGTGAGATACATTGTGTTTTCATGCGATGGCCAAGTCAATCTATTTGTTTAAAACATAAAAGATTTTTAATATAGATATGGTCACTTTAAGATGCTGTTAGGTTGGCTAATTACGTAAGTAATAACTTAAGACAGAAAGTCCTTTAAGTAGGGACTGAATAAATTAACCGACTTGGTATTACATGGATCTCACAACTTTTTACGGTAGAAGAACTGAGTTGTGAGACTTGGTTTTTTTACAAGTTTGTTTTTGATGGCATTTTCTGATGAAAATGAAAATGGTGTTTTGTTTTCGGGAATATTAGCAAATTTTATTCTCATGTTTAAAAAACTCAAAGAACTTGTCAGTCAAAAGTACTAAACGTCAAGAGTTTCGTTTTTACGCCATAATCAGAACTTTGCTATTTAAAAGACTAAGGCGTTTTAATATAATTATTTTATATAGGTTTTGAAATGCTTGGTTATTTACTTTACAAAACTAAAGAGTTTGAAATAAACAAAATTATAATTAAACATTTTGTCCGATACCTATACATAAATAATAAAATCTATAATAAATGAGTATTAATAAATATTCATTCGGGGACAATCACCAACCAAAGAGAGTGCGGATTTAATTGAGCTAGCCACGGCCGCTTGGTTGATGATTGTCCCCGTCTACGACAACTATCAATATTCAATGTATTTATAAATACTCATTTATTATAGATTTTATTATTTAAGTATAAGTATCGGGCAAGGAAATATTTTACGTTGCATTCAACATTTCTCAAATTGAATTCTGGGATAGTAGAGCTTGTTTTTTTCTTTTAGTTTTTTCTCTTTGCAGTTATTTTTTATGTTATTCCGGTTTTTACGAGTATACGAAGTTAACCGAGTGAATCTTGTCATTGAGCTCAATCGGGTATTGGACCTCATATCTAAATGGGGCTCCAATAATCTTGTTGAGTTCAATGCCAAGAAAACACAGGTGTGTGCGTTCACGGCAAAAAAGTCACCATTCCTTCCCCTTCCAACTCTTCAGGGTACATCTCTAAGCCTGCAGAGCAGTATCAACATGCTCGGTATGACGATTCGCTGCGATCTAAACCAAAGAGACTACATCGAAGCCGTGATCAAAACAGCCTCACGAAAACTCGGTATTCTGAACAGGGTGCGGCGATTCTTTACGCCTGACCAGTTGTGCCTTTTGTACAAGACACAGGTACGGTCTTGCGTGGAGTATTGCTCGCACATCTGGGACGGTTCCGCAAAGTACCTTCTCGATGCTTTGGACAGATTGCAGCGTCGCGCTGTACGCATTATCGGCAACGCAGAAGTCACAAATACTCTCGAAACTCTGCAATTGCGTAGAGATATTGCGTCACTCAGCGTGTTTTACCGTTTATACCATGGCGAGTGCTCTGAAGAACTCTTTGACCTCATCCCTCCTTCTCCCTTCCTCCATAGGAGTACGCGTGCTGCTCTCCGGAGTCACCGCTTCACAGTCTCAAATATTCCATCACGCACTAAGAAATTTGGTGACTCATTTTTTTGTCGCACTTCCAAAACATGGAATAGTTTGCCTGCACACGTTTTCCCTCCTTCCTATGATATGGGGTCCTTCAAACGAGGCGTGAAGAGGCACCTTGTGGGCCGGCAGAGTGAGGGTAACTGATGCTGCGTTATTTTCACGCTGCACCAGTTGTCATCGCATCTGGATTCCATATTCACTTAACATCAGGTGAAATGGAGTCATTTGCCGTGCTATGTATAAAAAAAAAAAAAAAAAAAACAATTGTTTTTATATAGTTGTTTTTGCAGTCGGGTTTTTTGTTTTATTGTTTTCACTTTTTTTTTATACAATCACTTGTTTTAAGTTTTTTGATTTACGTACTAATAATTGTACTTTGTGTTGCAAAATTTTTTTTAATTAATTTGTTAAAATTCCTTCAATTGTATAAAAGTACAATATACATACTTTGGCCTAAATATTTCATTGAAATTAAACACACTTTACGTTTAAAAAAAGATTTACAAACAACGACAATAACAAGATAATAACAATTAAACTAGGTACTTAAAATTAAATTTATAAAAAACTATAAACTATACCTAATACTAACTATAAATAAAAAAAATGCCCCAAATCATCCCCATCAGGCAGAGTGCCCAATAAGTTAGCTAGCTAGCTTTACGATTTATTATTCGCGGTTTATTTTTAATTTTTTAAAAATCCTGATTAGGTTTAGAAAATAAAATGTTCCACTACTAGAAACTTTATCGAATATGGTGGTTTGGCCACAAGAGAAAGACATTATTTGGCTTACATTACTTGTAGATCCAACTTTTTAAGTTCTCCAATATTATTGTACATACTGACTGTAATCTGTTTTCTTGTCTTGTAATAAATAAAACCTTGCAAAACTGAATAAATGCAGTTAAGCAATCAGCTAAACCTATATTAAGATTCCTAAGGAATTCATTTTTTGAAATGCTAGTATCATTTAATTTTTCATAGGCTTATCAAGGAGCTCGAATAATAATAAAAATAAGAAATATTTATTAACTGCATAAAAACAAATATAGGAAGTCTCATTGCCCATGCCACATGCCCCAGCAGTAGGAACTCAAAATGTGTGATGAAAGCGTACGAATATAATAAGAATTAGTTATAGCGAAGACTAGACGCGCTGCTTAAGTAAGTCACACGTTTAAACGGCAGTATCCTTTACTTTTCTGTTTTTAATTGTTACAGAGATCGCGGTCACCCAGCAGCTCTGCACAAAGGCAGCTTGATGAAGCGGACCTCTTCATGGACCTCATCAAAGATGTAGCCAACGAACTGGATATCGATGTCCTTTGTCATAAGGTAAGGTTCAACTGATTTTCACCACCATAAATAGAATAGCTCCCGAAAGCTAGCGAAATCGAAATGTAATAATTTAACTTAAAGCCAAAGATGTTAAAATTTTCTTTTTACTAAGAACCTTACTAGATAAAAACCTATCAGCAATCTTAATCGAAATAGTTAGACGTAAGTAAAATAAAACGGAAGCAGCATTTCCTCTAAGGAATGCGATGGATGTAAGTTAGGATTCTTTCGCGAGCTCTTATTTTCCAATAAAATGTAAGAATAGGTTTTTTATTGAATCAAAAAAAGACAGAATGTTTCCTTTAATGGTAAGAGGTCGCCTTCGTTCATGTACATCGTGGTTTTAAAGAAGAAGAAGAAAAAGACCTTTATTTAAAACATACACGAGAGAAAAATACACAAGTAAATAACAGAAGAAAAAAACAATTGAAAGTGAATTTTATTGATGTAAAAATGTTGACGAATATGCAGTGACTGAAAAAACGTAATATGGTTTCAGATTCTGTGGATGATTTTTTTTTTAAAGGCATCGAGAATTTTTTTGCAAGTGACCCTAGAAATTCCTTAAACGCTATTCACACAAATTTTAACAGCTACATAAGGATCTGTACTACACCTATACTGTGATCAGTGTGTATGAAGAAGTTTTCACACTAGACACTTCTAGAATAACGTTAAATACATTTGATCAGCTACATAAGGATTCACACTAAACACTTCCAATAGAACGGTTAAGATATTAAAGCAGCTACTTCAGGAACTGTAACTGCTATCAAAACTTATGATTCTAGAGGCAATCTTTCTATACACTTCTAGAAAAACTTTAAAGACATTAACACTACTTCAAGATAAATAATGGGCATCAGAAAACAATCGTAAAACATTAAAAAAACAATTTAAAAAAAAAAAAATATTTTTAAAAACACTTCATTCATAACGAAGCTCCTATTGGGCTAGATAATTGGTGTGAGTGTAGGAAAGTTTTAGTTTAGTTAGTTTACTTCTAATTTCAACTTTATCGCAAACAAATAAATATCAATGTCATTTCTAAGAAAAGCAAATGTGTTACAAGCCGTGCAAGCGGCGCAGCTGATGAGTCAGTTGATCTTTGGATTGAAAGCGGAACGGTTGTCGCTACCGTTTTTTTGGAATCATACAGAGCTGATATTGCTCTCCATCGGATTTATTTTATGGTAAAAAAAATTGACATTTTAAGTACTTATTGTGTTTTTTTTAATAATTTTTTTAATAATACCATGCCATTGGACCATTAATGTATTGGTAAAAATAACAATAAAAAAATTTACAGAATGAAGAAACGTGGAAAGCCACTGAACTCACAGGCACGACAAATGATGTACATTGTGTCGGGTACGTTCAAAAAGCTGAAAACGGGTATTTTCAAAAAGTCCAAATTCGAGTCGCTGACGCTAATTTGTAGAAATACTAAAAAGATTTTTAAAAAAACAATATACTAAGATTGAAAATAAATACAACTAACGAAAACGGGTCGTCTGCTTTTTCAACATCAAAAAAGGAAAGACCAAAAAAAACTTTCATTTGAACCTGGATGATTTCGACTACCGTGTCATTGTCAGATTGATTGAGGCTATACAATTTGAAGGCTCCATAGAGACTTTGAGAAAAATTCTAAAGGACAAAGGTTTTCGATTTCATCGAACTGAAAACAATAGACAAGTTTTAATGGAGAAACATGACGTCCGATTGAAAAGAATCAAATTCCTCAGAGAGATCAAAAAATACCGAGATGCTGGAAAAAATATCATATTTATAAACCAATCTTATGTACACACATCGCGCACGAAGAGAAAAGCTTGGAAAGATATCGCAAAGAAAGGTTTAAAGCAACCGATTTCCAAAGGCGAACGTATAATCATTGTGCATGCTGGCAACGAAAAAGGTTTCGTCCCTGGTGCGCTTATGTTGCACAAATGTTTGGATTCTGAAAGAGATTATCATAAAGAAATCAATGCGGACCGTAATCAAAATTGGCTTCGCCAACAACTGATTCCGAACATTCCTCCCAACAGTGTTTTAGTAATGGATAATGCACTATACTATAATAAATTGTTAGTCAAAATTCGCTCGAGGGTCGCAGAGCAGTAACGTTCAGCAGCAGTAACGCTCAGCGCAGTAACGCTCTGGGGTTCGGACACATTAGACATAGAGGACCTGAAGGATCTGAAGGTGGAGCAGATAGCAAGATTTACAAAAGAGACTAAGAGATTCGACGGGGCGCCGTGAAAGCTGGATTAACCTAAACCCCCTCAAAAGGGAGAATGGGAAAAGGATGAAGTGATCCGCAAACAACGCGGGTGGATCGTCCGTTCGGCTGGCGACATCCCCACAAGAATAATAATAATTATACAGAAGGCAACACTCCTGGACACGGCATGCATTGTCAGGAGGTTTCTCTCTCTGCAGCCTTATTCGCCGGTAGGTTGAGTCCTGCTCCGTTGCTGGCGGTGTTCTAGGTTTAGGTTTTTATATAAGTTGTATTTTTTGTATGTATTTTGTTATAATTTACTTTTTATATAATTTTTATAAAACATAGATCTAAGATTAAAAATAAATAAAGAGAAAATTATAATAATAATTAGTCAAAACCGCAAATGATAGCCTGCCCCCCAACCGCCTAACACTCTCGCTTTCGATCGCTTTGAAAGCGAGGCCCTCGCCTCGCTTTCAAATATAATATCGAGATATAATATCGAATAATATCGAAAGCTATAGCCTATAGCTTTCGATATTGCTTTCATATTGCTTTCGAAATGACAAGATGACGCCTCCTCCTCGCCTCGTCTTCAAAGCGATCGAAAGCGAGAGAGTTAGGCGGTCGACCCCCTGGTTACAGCAACATACTCGTAATATACCCCACGATCCAAAATTACTCAACCCGGATTTATACAGATTGACTTTTTTATCACCGTCCAAACCTTCTGAGATGATTCCCGTGGTACAAACGAACAACTCTTACTATTGGACCAACTCCCTAACTCGAAAATAAAATTCAGCTGTTCCATACAAAATATTCATTCGACCAAAATGTATGGAACAGCAGAATTTTATTTTTGAGTTAGGGAGTTGGTCCAATAGTAAGAGTTGCTCGTTTGTATCACGGGAGTCATCTCAAAAGGTTTGGATGGTGATAAAAAAATAAACCTGAAAAATATAATAAAACATCACATAGAAAGATTTTCAGAATTTGCAATCGACGATTTACAATATCACTGACACTTTTCTCATAAATGTGAGTTTTAGCAGTGAGGAAAGTGAAAGTAAATGTTCCGACTAGGATATGTCAGGAAAAGACATGATCCTAGATTCTGAATGATCAGTTGATTTACTTATTTTACTTACATATTATTATTCATAACAATCTATTCAAAATTCAAATGTATTTTTATTTACCTATATCGAGTAATGTAATATGACAGTTACAAATCACAATATCGTTCTCTCCCGTAGAAAAAATAATCGTTAGGGCAATTTAGTAAAAGCAGCTCTATTATTATAAACTGCCTAGTTTCGGTCGGCCATCTTCGGGAACACGAACTTAGTCGACGCCCATTATTTACCTATAATTATATATAATTATATGAGGATATATAATTAAATTAATATATAATTAGCTGTGATCAATGTGTATGATTCTAGAATTGTCTAGTGTCACACTACCTCTAGAGGTAGACAGTACTTCGAGAAGAACGATAAAAACGTTAAAGCCGCTACCAGTGCTACATTTAATTTTAAATTAGCATTCCTCGCAGCATTTCACCTTGTTTTGAGATAGCGTGTTAACTATAGGTACACACGAGACAAGTATCATTTCCTGAACGTAATGGTGCAATTTCACGGATGTCTGATGCTGGCAAATTACGTTTGTGATTGGCTATTATGTGGAAATAGCTGCTCGATTTAAAGTAATCGTTAATTGTTACAGTTTAAGACTCGTTTCTGTTTACACTTTGACATCTTTCTTTGTTTTGTTACCGAAATAAACTTTGTTTTTTAGAGGTCAATGAGTCCTGTATAACACGATGTCGGTAACTCAAGAGTTTAGAGCCGAGTAGAGCACAAGTCAGCGGAGCACATACTCGAGACGTAAAACTAACTAGAGTTTTAAGCAGAACTCGAGTTCAA
This sequence comes from Eudonia mercurella, assembly GCA_963082485.1. Classification (NCBI taxonomy): domain Eukaryota; kingdom Metazoa; phylum Arthropoda; class Insecta; order Lepidoptera; family Crambidae; genus Eudonia; species Eudonia mercurella. Next base: position 5,608,130 of record OY720045.1, read on the forward strand.
ATGTTCGACTCGAAGCAACTTCTACTCAAAATCGAGCAGCTGATTCTATAATTTACTTTTTATATAATTTTTATAAAACATAGATCTAAGATTAAAAATAAATAAAGAGAAAATTATAATAATAATTAGTCAAAACCGCAAATGATAGCCTGCCCCCCAACCGCCTAACACTCTCGCTTTCGATCGCTTTGAAAGCGAGGCCCTCGCCTCGCTTTCAAATATAATATCGAGATATAATATCGAATAATATCGAAAGCTATAGCCTATAGCTTTCGATATTGCTTTCATATTGCTTTCGAAATGACAAGATGACGCCTCCTCCTCGCCTCGTCTTCAAAGCGATCGAAAGCGAGAGAGTTAGGCGGTCGACCCCCTGGTTACAGCAACATACTCGTAATATACCCCACGATCCAAAATTACTCAACCCGGATTTATACAGATTGACTTTTTTATCACCGTCCAAACCTTCTGAGATGATTCCCGTGGTACAAACGAACAACTCTTACTATTGGACCAACTCCCTAACTCGAAAATAAAATTCAGCTGTTCCATACAAAATATTCATTCGACCAAAATGTATGGAACAGCAGAATTTTATTTTTGAGTTAGGGAGTTGGTCCAATAGTAAGAGTTGCTCGTTTGTATCACGGGAGTCATCTCAAAAGGTTTGGATGGTGATAAAAAAATAAACCTGAAAAATATAATAAAACATCACATAGAAAGATTTTCAGAATTTGCAATCGACGATTTACAATATCACTGACACTTTTCTCATAAATGTGAGTTTTAGCAGTGAGGAAAGTGAAAGTAAATGTTCCGACTAGGATATGTCAGGAAAAGACATGATCCTAGATTCTGAATGATCAGTTGATTTACTTATTTTACTTACATATTATTATTCATAACAATCTATTCAAAATTCAAATGTATTTTTATTTACCTATATCGAGTAATGTAATATGACAGTTACAAATCACAATATCGTTCTCTCCCGTAGAAAAAATAATCGTTAGGGCAATTTAGTAAAAGCAGCTCTATTATTATAAACTGCCTAGTTTCGGTCGGCCATCTTCGGGAACACGAACTTAGTCGACGCCCATTATTTACCTATAATTATATATAATTATATGAGGATATATAATTAAATTAATATATAATTAGCTGTGATCAATGTGTATGATTCTAGAATTGTCTAGTGTCACACTACCTCTAGAGGTAGACAGTACTTCGAGAAGAACGATAAAAACGTTAAAGCCGCTACCAGTGCTACATTTAATTTTAAATTAGCATTCCTCGCAGCATTTCACCTTGTTTTGAGATAGCGTGTTAACTATAGGTACACACGAGACAAGTATCATTTCCTGAACGTAATGGTGCAATTTCACGGATGTCTGATGCTGGCAAATTACGTTTGTGATTGGCTATTATGTGGAAATAGCTGCTCGATTTAAAGTAATCGTTAATTGTTACAGTTTAAGACTCGTTTCTGTTTACACTTTGACATCTTTCTTTGTTTTTTAGAGGTCAATGAGTCCTGTATAACACGATGTCGGTAACTCAAGAGTTTAGAGCCGAGTAGAGCACAAGTCAGCGGAGCACATACTCGAGACGTAAAACTAACTAGAGTTTTAAGCAGAACTCGAGTTCAAATGTTCGACTCGAAGCAACTTCTACTCAAAATCAAGCAGCTGATTTTCTGTCTTTATGAGTCAAGTTTTTTGATTGAGTGGAGTCCTAAAATTTTGACTCACGCACTCGAATTTTTTACAACACTAGGGATGCGCGTGCTTGGAAATCAATTTTTTTAAAGAATATCTAACGAATAATAGCAGCAGTGTTGTGTTCTGACCACCTTCGGCCGTATCGACACTTACCAAGTGATATAAAGACCATAGGCTACCCCGTTCTGAAAAAGACCGTAGTTTCCGTGACCTTTCTAAAATTGCTTGTTAGCCTTTACTGTTAGCTCTTAATTACATTCAGGTAATCAGAGGTTTACGCGTAACATAAAGTATATCTGAAATTCGCGCGGAGGGCTCATAAAAAGTGTGAGAGTTAATTTAAACTTGGTTTTTACGGGTTGTTGGAAGCTGGAAACTCGTCTTGCGAATCTGCGTGGGTTTTACAAATAAAATTGAGTTTACAAGACACAATAAACTTGTTAATAAAAAATAACTAAAAAGTTAAAAATAATTTAAACCTGATAAAAAGAAAAAAATACCATTATATATGTACCTACATCGCAACCTTTAACGATAACTAACCTTCTTCGTCTACGTCACAATAATCCCATATCGTACGTACAACATACCTAATTACATATTTTTATTAAACCCTAAAACTTTACACCTTGTATTACATCTTTGCGTCTAAATAACAAAAAAAAAAATTTGAATTTTTGAATTTTTGAATCAACTTTGATGTCAGAAAAAGCTTTGTATAACAAGGAGAGAGCTTGTGCGGTTGAAGTGTAAGTAAACACGTAATCGCCTCTGTGGTCTAGTGGTTAACACCACCCACCGGTCTCAGACTCAGTGGTTCTGAGCTCGATTCCCAGCGGTGGTTACATACCTATTTGTGTTTTTGGTTTGGTTGGTGTATTGTTGTATCTAAATATATCGCCATAACATGTTCCGGCAGCTAGAGATAAGATAGATTTTTCTAAAAAAATACGAGGTACATTCACACGTACCCTTTCGAAGGCAATGGCAGCTATGTTGCCAACGACTATTAAAATTTGTGCACTTGGAATAAGATCCTGTGTGGTGCCGAGGATAAAGAATTGCACCACCCCATATCTTCCCGAGGGTATCGTAAAAGCCGACTAAGGGACCATTCCAGAGGATGGGCACCAGCATCTCTCTGGGGTTACTCTTAACCAACTGCGATCGCCAACCCGCCTGCCAAGCGTGGCGATTACGGCAAATACCTCTCCGTGGGGGAGGCCTTTGTCCAGCAGTAGACGTCTTTTGGCTGAGTTGATGATTTATTTATTTATTTATTTATTTATTGACATACCAACATTTGTTTACACCAATACATTTACAGAACAAAAAAATACATGCGCAAGTATTATTTCCAAGCGTAACAAACACTTATAGGTAAATACATCATACGCACACAACATGGACATAACATTTACAACTAGCTTAGATAATATTATGTAAAACATTTTATAATATCAGATCGAAGTCTGTTAGGTAAGACAGATAAAACATCAAGTCCAGCACTACCACTAAATTCATTTACCAACTTGCAAAGTCTTGAAATAGGAGAATTAGACCCAAATACGGTTTTACGGAAAGGTGCACTAAAAAGGTTGATTTTATTTCTAGGGTATCTACCTGGGACGCGCAATTTAAACCTGACAAGCAATTGATGATTGATGATGATGATGATGAATAAGATTGAAAACCAATGAAAATCTAAAACTGTATTACCCGTGACTAGTTTTGACTCTTATTCCATTGTATTAAGAGTTAAATTGTTTATATGGCTGTGCTCGTGACTGTACTGTGAAGAACCGGAAAGAAACTCAGCAAGGGTCTTTTCTCCCTTTCTTTTACTGCGTCATACATAATACTCGTATTGGGTAAAATGCCCTATCCACTAACAATTTCGGTGGTTCGACTTTTTTGCACGAAACTGTATCTTGTAACTACAGACTTAGTTAAATATACACAGGGCCTGCCCCTAGGCGACAAATGTGTACCTACTATCTTATCGTTTAAGACAGTTTCTTAGAAAGAAAATTCCTAAGTAGATGTTTACCTGCCATATTATATTTTCCCTTGAGTGAGTGGTCCTAATGCGAAGTAGTATCAACATCAAGCATTTTATCGAACTATGTGCCTTCCGAAGCACGGAGAAGCTCGAGATGATAAATGTTTGGTCACCCATCCGATGACCGGCCTTTGCGAAAGTTGCTTAACATCAGCACTCGCAGACCGGGCGCGTTAACCACTCCGCCATTGAGCTCCTCCGCAGCACTCGTAGGTACTCAACTATTGAGAAACTTGTTATCTTTTTAGCTTTAAAGATTTTAGTACCCTTGATTTATAAAAAAAAACAGAGTGAGAATTGATTGATCTCTTCAAAAGTTACGTGAAAATAACGAAATAAAAAAAAAACTAAGTATAGAAAATATCTCAAACCAATTCAGAAGATGATTCTTAATAAACAGCTCTCATGGTGTGCCTTTATTACGTTTCATGTCGTATAAAAGATAGATTTTTATCCTTATCATCGCGTTTTTCATTGTTCCCCGCGCTCCAATACCGCAAATGTTGTCATTGACGTTTTTGGCACATTTCTTGCACACCATCATCTGTTGATTTCAGAGGCAATTTAGATTTTTGCAGATTTCAGTACTTTTTCAGGTCATACAGATAGAAGAAAGGGGGGAACAAGGAACAAAAGAGAGGTTTATAAAAAATCCGAATGAAAATTGATTGATCTTTCGGGAGGTTACGTGATAATAAGGAAATTTATAAAATAGTTACCTTCCTATAGAAAAATAGATCTAATCGATTGAGAAGATGATTCTTTACAAACAGCTCTCAGTACGCCTTTATTACGTTACATGTCGTATAAAAGATAGATTTATCCTTATCGTCGCGTTTTTCATTGTTCCCCGCGCGCCAATGCCGCAAATTTTGTCATTGACGTTTTTTGGCACATTTCTCTTCAGACAACGCCATAGCTGTTGATTGCTAAGGCAATCTTCAGTAAAATAAACTTAATACAGATAAGAAAGAAAGGTGACAAATACATGTGATGAAAGCTAGCTTTATAAAAAAATATAACTATATATACGCTTACGTACAAACGTACACAACATTTTTCAGGCTGTTAGAAAATGTACTTTGGAGCTTTAAAACACATAGGTATAGAATAAGTTACGTACATTTACGTAAATTGTACGTTAAGATAAAAAAAATATTTTACGTGAAAATACATTTTTTCAAAAACGTAACCAGGTCACTGTACTCAAACGAGGACGCCTTTTGTCTAGGCGTATTTGGTACTAGTTATTTTGATAACAAGTTTTGTTTTATCTACGCAGGCTGTATTCACATGTAGTAGATTATGTAGTTAAGTTAAGATGTACGTTGGTTTTTTTCACTGTTTTACTTGTTATGTACACAATCAGTTTGGTAAACAAAAAGAAAACAAAACCAAGTTTTTATAAATAAATCACGTTTTGTTTTTATTTGTCTATTAAAGGGTAGGCTCCGAAGTACTTTTCCCAACACCCTGTATAAAAAAGATAGATTTATCCTTATGATCGCGTTTTTCATTGTTCTCCGCGCGCTATCGCCACAAATGTTGTCATAGAGGTTTTTTGGCACATTTCTCTTCGCGGAACCACTCCAATAGATTGGCGTCAAAGAGATTGTCTAATCTTCGCAATGGGAATCGTTTTCACGATACTAACATTGGGTTTTCGTAAGAAAAAATGAGTTATATGATTGCCTAATAAGGATAAAACTGAATTATGAGTAAAAACAACGAGAGAATACTTTGTACTTTTTTGTGTTGTGGTAAATGATATTTTGAACACAGAATGGAGAAAGCCATAGATATACTTTTATAGCAGTTTAGATGCGGGCTGCTTTTGTCTTCTTTTTTATGGTATATTATTGTTGTTAGTAAAATTTAAACTTAAACAAATATTATTAGACAGACATACAGACAGACAGACAGACAGACAATCATTTTATTTACCACTATAACACACAACAATATTACACATTTTGATGTACTAAGTAAAATAAAACACAACTAATAAAAACAACTTACTATACATACGAGCACAACAATAATAATAAAAAACACAGAACATTGTGCGCTACAGCAGCAAATAGGACTCGACTCAGCATTATACCTCTCTGCCAAAGAGCAGTTAGGCGCTGATTATTCTGCCGAGACCTTTCCACAGTCGCAAAATTCTCCGACAATCAAGTCCACTATGCAGCAGTTGTAACACTTTTGATTTTTAATACGCACTAAATAGAAATATATTATTATAATATTGTATAAAAAAAACATTTCTCTATAATGTACATATTTTTGAAGGTACATAAAGTAAAAAAAGCTGTTAAATATGATTGATGTATCAGCTGAATTACTTTCCGTGTATGTTGTAAGGCATAAGGGTTCCAAGATACTCGCACGTCAGGCGATCGGCTAGCAACCTATCACTGACATTGTCTATTCCACCTGGGAGCCCTACTTTCATTCGAGTTGCCATTAGTGGCGAGTTTAATCAAAATTGCTAATTTGATGATCTGTCCACTACCCCTTTTTGGGAGAATGACGTGAGACTATGTATGTATGTATGTATGTAGGTCCGTGGGGTCCTAGCGCTATAAGGCTTTTTAAGGAAATAGCAAAAAGATAAGTTAGATTATTATCACAGAAGACCGAAGAGCTGGCAGCTACCTCGGACAAAGAATTAGTCTAGCAATTCAAAGGGGGAACGCTGCCAGTATCTTCGGAACCTTGCCTAAAGGGACTCCTTTTAATAATTTATTTTAGTTATTTCATTATATTTTTTAGGGTTTTTAGTTTTAGGTTCATTGTACTTTTAAAAAACATGTGTATGTATGTATGTATGTATAAATGTATATATGTATGTTTGTATGTATGTATGAATGTATGTATGTATGTATATATGTATGTATGTATGTATGTTTGTATGTATGTATGTATGTATATATGTATGTATGTATGTATGTTTGTATATATGTATGTATGTTCTGTTCTATAGTTTAAACTGGTAAATAGATCCATTAACTAAAGTTATTGAACGCTCACACATTTCTAATGACTAAGCTTTATTCATGGAATCAGGGAAATAAAAATTTGCCTGTTTACCAAATAACGCCGACGAATGACGCAACGAACGGTTACTGGAATCACAACAAAACGTTGCGTATTCGGCCCTTTTGTTTAGGTTCTCCTATAATTAGGTGAAAAAAGTTACTTATAAAACGACTGGAATTATTATAAGTCAATACTCTGTACTTTAAAACAATTTTTTTCAGTTCGTTTCATTTTTATTTCACTTCACATACCTTATCGATTGTATTAAAATAATTTTCTGATGAACACGAGATTTTTAAAATTTAAAAAATTCAAGATTCACTATCATTTATTCAGTTAAGGCTACAATAATTTTTCGTATGAATGTCTTACGGTATCCCCCGGGACCATCGCATTCCAAAACAGTTGATATATCTGATAATGTCATTATCATAGCATAACATTTAACATTATAAATTAACATTCAAATTAACAACGTGTAGTGTACCGCCCGTACATACGACGACCTCCTTGGTCGAGTGGTTTGTACACTGGTTTGCATGGTGTCGCCATCTCTGAGGTCCCGGGTTCGATCCCCGGTCGGGTCAATTTAGAAATTATTTTTTTTCTAAATTGTCTCGGGTCTGGGTGTTTTCTATGTATAATAAGTATGTATTTAAGTATTTCAAGTATGTTTATCCGTTGTTTAGTAACTATTTAACGAGTTTTATAACGAAGCTTCTCTTGGGCTAGATAATTGGTGTGAGTGTAAGAAAGTTTATTTATTTATTTATTTATTTATTTATTTATTTATACATAAACTGGTCCTTCGAGCCGGATTCTAGCAAAACAATTTCGCGATACATTTGTATGATGTCCTCCTTTTGATGATGATGATAGATTGACGTGAAGAATGATGGAATGATAATTTAAATTGATCATGGTGGTCGTAGGAACAAATGTTACACATTTTATTTTTCGAGAATAATGGCCGTCTGGCAATAACCCCCCAAAACCTCTAAAAATAGTACATCTTTCAAATGTGTTATTCATACACACGTAAGTGCTAGTGCCATATTTTCGTTCTATCTCTTTGTTGAATACGAGTACAATGGTTGTGTGGACTGCGCTCAACCACAAAATAAGGAGACTGCAGAAGGTTATTTTAATACAAACGCGCTAAGAGCAACTCTCACATAGACAACCTGCAAGACAGCTCACGGACACGGAAGTCGGAATCTCGTACAGCTGCGCTCGGACTGCTCCGAGCTGTTCCTGCAAGGGCTCTATGTATGCGTTGCTCAAACGCGGTATGTATAAAGCTTACCTTCTAGGTCTCCTTTTTAGGGTTCCGTAGCCAAATGACAAAAACGGAACCCTTATGGATTCGTCATGTCTGTCTGTCCGTCCGTATGTCACAGCCAATTTTTTTACTTAGAACTGGAACTCAAAATTGTTTTTTTCATCAAACCCATACGTGTGGGGTATCTATGGATAGGTCTTCAAAATTGATATTGAGGATTATAAACCTATTATACTATATCCTATTATAATGTAATATAATATATAATTTTTTTCTAAACTGAATAGTTTACGCGAGAGACACTTCCAAAGTGGTAAAATGTGTGTCGTCCCGTCCCCCCCCCCTGTAACTTCTAAAATAAGAGAATGATAAAACTAAAAAAAATATATGATGTACATTATTACCATGCAAACTTCCACCGAAATTTAGTTTGAACGAGATCTAGTAAGTAGTTTTTTTATAATACGTCATAAAATACGGAATCCTTCGTGCGCGAGTCCGACTCGCACTTGGCCGGTTTTTTCATTTATAATGGCAACAAACAGTCGTGTACTTAATAAAGCTAGTTCTTATAACAATGTATATTTTTAAAAGACCAACAGTGCCTAAATACGTTGAGACTTAACATGGTAAAACGCGTCTTACAATAATTTCGAGATATTACTTGTTATGTAATATTATTTATTATATAATATCATTGAGTGTTATGAACACTTAACTTAAGATATTAATTCGATTTTAAAACATTAAAAGATATATTAAAGAGATCAAGATCGGAGAACTCTTTATTATATAAATGTTATGGTTGAACGATAGAAATAAGAGTTACCTGTATAATTTTTAGTAAATCGTGGAGAAGCGAAAAGTGGTAGTTTACGTGAAGAACGCACTGAGATGAATTAAATATAGAATTTAAAATTTTAAAAATAAATAAATGTCAAGCATCTTACGTCTCTGTCAAACATCTTACAACCTCTCACGATCTCGCACAGCTGCGCTCGGACTGCTCCGAGCTGTTCCTGCAAGGGCTCTATGTATGCGTTGCTCGAGCGCGATATGTATAAAGCTTACCTTCTAGATCTCCTTATTTTGTGGCTCAACAAACATTTGTCTTCCGCAGATCCTTGTGAACGTGTGTTTGCTGACGGCTGCCGACAGAGGGAGCCTGTTCCTGGCTAAGGGGGTGCCGCCGCATCGTTACCTTCAGGCGAAACTCTTCGATGTCACAAGGAATACTGGTATGTTTTTAGTGATGTGGATTTCGGTAAACTTGCTGGAATTATAGAACTAAGGAGAAAACTCTAAGAACAATAATTCCAATCCGCACTGGGCCCGCGTGATCTTTTATGGTTTATGGTTTATCTCCCTATCCTACCATAGAGAAGGCTTGTGCCCCAGCAGTGGGGACATAAAATAAGCTGATGGTGAAGATGACGATGATGATGATATTAAAAACATTAATTGTCATATGTATATTTTTTATTTTTAAGTGCTAATTGCTGCACTTAAAATATAGTGAAAAAAGTAAATGCCTACCCAGCCGAAGGTCCGAGGAATCGAACCTGTGTATTCCGGTTCGATTCCAGAAAAAAAAATACTATAGCCTTGTGTTATCAAATTTGTGGTATTTCATCTGTAAAGATGAATCTGCATAGCAATAAACGTTGGATAGATGGCACTTCTGCCGCTAAAAAGCAGTCAAAATCATAAAGCAGTGTGTTCTGGCAGCTAGAGATAAGATAGCCAGTGCCTCAGTAGTTGAGAATTCCGGGTGAAGTGCGCTTCCACCATCGTCCTTATCATCACTTAACATCAGGTGAGACGAATGCTAAGTACTTACTCGTAAGGTATAAAAAAACCTAAGTAATAAAATCGAAACAATATTTTTTATAGAACATCAAATCTAAACGCTATAAAAAATATTAGATTGATGACATCGCCATTATTCAAGAAAATGTAAAAGCAAAAGCAAAATAATGTTTCAATAGCACTTCGGAGTCATTTGATAGAAAATAAACCCCTATTCATGTTTTTTTATATCATTTGGTTTGGGAACTCTGCTGTCAATCAGTTTATTTTAAACGATTCCTTTTAGAATGAATGCTTCTTTTTCTTTTTTTAAACGGTTTTTTTCACAATTTATATTATCTGTAGTTTGTCTAAGCCGCTGAGCTACCGAAACCCCTCAGAACATAAGACCGGTAATCCAAGGGTCGTGGGTTCGACTCCCACTCGAGCTACCCGAGACTGACCTGACCTGACCTGGCTACCTGACCTGGATACCTGACCTGGTTGAAAGCCAAATACCAATTTTCATGTATTTTATTTAAAAACTAACGAACTTTCATACAAACTTTCACCCCCTATTTGACCCCCTTAGGGTATGATTTCCGTAAAATCCTTTCTTAGTAGCTAGTTACGTCACTCAATTAACCAACAGTCTAAATTTCATCTAATTAACTCCAGCGGTTTCGGCTCGACGATGATGAATCAGTCAGCCAAGACAAATCATTATATGTAGGTATATAGATGAACGTTATTTGTCACCGTGACGCGTCTTCGGTAATGTCATAAAAATTCTCGTTTACGTTAACGCTTAGAACATTAAACCAACTGCTCTAAGCGTTAACGCGTTCGATTGAAAAGTAAAACTCTATATAAAAATATCGGGTTGCCCTTACCCCCGGTGTCCTAGGAAGGTATGTAATAGGCCATCATACAATATAGTAATATTTCTGTATTGTATATAAGTGACACTGTATACTTTAGGTGCAATAAATAAATGCGTAGGACAGTATTTTGCGTAGTGCAAAATGTATCCTGGCATATAAAGGTAACTTGGGAAATTGATACAAGGAAGGACTTAGATAAGGCGTTGGCCCAGCAGTGGGACGTCATAGGCTTAGGAGTAATAAGTAGTAGTATAGTACTGTATGGAGTCCATGTTATCAAAAACATTTAAATAGAATTGAAAGAGTCCAAAAGATTTTTTTAAATCTCTCAATTTTCGCAATACTTGTAAGTGATGATGAATGTAACAATGACGCCTTGAGTAGGTATAAACTATTAAGGCGAAGGGTAAGGCACACTAGCGCCACCAATTGATAATTTGACAATCACTAACGGACCGGATCTTTTTTTAAACATTGCGTACCGTCCGACAACAGGAAAGCATCCATAGTATTTATTTAATAATTGTGCACTACTTTTTGTTGTGTGGTTTATTCACAAAACGGGCTATCGCATTTATTCACAAACAATGGCCACTGGCCATGGTGTTAGCGAATGAATACAAAAACAAACCTAAAAGTAGTGCACAATTATTAAATAATAGATGTTTACCTAGTGTCGGAAGGTCCGCAATGTTTGATAAAAATCCAGTTTTGCAGTTATCAAATTAAATCCATTAGCGGCGCCAGTGTGCCTTACCCTTCGCCTTAAGCCTTTCTAATAGACGTAAGATGTTTGACATTCTTTTTCTTTTCAAAATTTTAAATTCCTTAATTGATTCATCTACGCTTCTTGGCAAGATTTCTATTGCTGTCCGGGGTCGTCGATCAGCGCGTTCCTCACGTAAACTAGCACTTTTCGTTTCTCCACGATAAACTAAATATTATACACCTAACTCTTATTTGTATCGTTCCACCAATATATATGTATAATAAAGAGTTCTCCGATCTTGATCTCTTTAATATGTCTTTGAATGTTTTAAAATCAAATTTATATCTTAATTTAAGTGTTCATAACACTCAATGATATTATATTATAAATAAAACTAATAATTTTACATAACAAGTAATATCTTGAAATTACTGTAAGACGTGTTTTACCATGTTAAGTCTCAACTTATTCAGGCACTGTCGGTTTTTTAAAACTACACATTGTTATAAGAACTAGCTTTATTAAGTACACGACTGTTTGTTGCCATTATAAATGAAAAAAACCGGCCAAGTGCGAGTCGGACTCGCGCACGAAGGGTTCTGTACTTTATGACGTATTAAAAAACTACTTACTAGATCTCGTTCAAACTAATTTTCGGTGGAAGTTTGCATGGTAATAATGTACATCATATATATATTTTTTAAATTATATTTATTTTAAAAATTATACACGTAACTCTTATTTGTATCGTTCCACCAACATATACAGGGTGGAATTTAGTAATGCCACCTGAAGGGAAAGTACTCTTAATACTGTAGATAGAAAATTTTACTCAAAGAAAACGTTCCTTTATTTTTGAAAAGAAAGAAAGAATTCAAAGAATTTCGAAAATTCGCTTGCCACACCCGGGAATCGAACCGACTAAAATCTGTAAAAATTATACACTGTACTTTTATTGCATCGATCGTTAGGGTCAATTATAAGGATAAAATCTCTTTAACAAACTTGATAAATTAAATTAAAGGAAACCATGACCAAAACACCAAAATTAAGCGAATGTTTTCTTTGAGTAAAATTTACTATTTACAGTATTGAGAGTACTTTCCCTTCAGGTGGCATTACAAAATTCCACCCTGTTTATTAAAGAGTTCTCCGATCTTGATCTATGTCTGTCTTTGAATGTTCTAAAATCAAATTTATATCTTAAATTAAGTGCATAACACTCAATGATATTATATAACAAATAAAACCAATAATTTTACATAATAGGTAATAATACCTCGTAATTACTGTAAGACGCGTTTTACCATGTTAAGTCTCAACTCAAATAACTCTATTGTTAATGTTAATATTTAGGCATTGTTGGTCTTTTAAAAACACACATTGTTATAAGAACTAACTCTGTTAAGTACACGACTGTTTGTTGCCATTATAAATAAAAAAATAAAAAAAAATATTCATATTGTTTGTTAGACGTTTATAATGAAGACCTGACACGTAGCTCTTTTAAAAGCTAATGATGCAATTTAAAGGTAGAAGTTGCTATAAATGGTGATCTATTGTTCTAAACAATATGTCATCATAGTATGGTTATAGGCAATCCTTTTGGGAGACCACACACAGCTTGTGTAACTGAGTGCTAAGTCAGTTGGTTTGGAGTCATCATCGTCACCAGCTTATTTTAACCTCAAAGTGGTCGCGTGGACTTCATAATTATGTAATCAAATCGTGTAAAATCACAAATAAAAAGAAATCTATTTACGCTAACGTCTTGCAACTCCGTGTACTTTAAGTTGGATAGTTGACGGACACGCCTATTGCAGCGCAGGCGCTCGGTCGTGTGCGGTTTTATCATATTTAATGTTTTTTTTATTATTAAAAATGGCATACCCATGTAATCCACGCGACCACTAACGATACTTTCTATAGCGCGGCTACTGTAGGGTTAATGTCCCCACTGCTGGGGCACGAGGCTTCCCTATACAAGGTGGACCTGGACCTGGACCACGAGGTTGAAGACCGAGAACAATGTATCAGCTGGAGAAAGGGTTGTCACGACAATTTTATTTAGTAACAAACAACCTCAATATCTTAGCCATATGGTGGTTTTAAGGTATGTTTATACGTTTGCGGAGGTCTATGCACGGTACCCTATCTGCCATATTCGAGATTATACATGTATTACCAAACACCCTGTATATGGATAGGGAGAACGGGCCATAAACCACCACGCGGGCCCAGTGCGGATTGGTGGTTGTTAACGACTGCTAATGCAGCCGGGACCAACGGCTTTACTTGCCTTCCGAAGCACGGAGGAGGATCTCGAGGGGGTAAATTTTTCGGTCAGTATCCGATGACCGGCCTTTGCAAAAGTTGTTTATCCTTAGCAATCACAGATTATCACAGAAAGTAAATAGTATTGAATAATTTCGGCGGGCTGGTTAGAACCACGATAGCTCAATTGGGAGAGCACCTGACCCGGTATGTCAGAAGGGTGCAGGTTCAAATCCTGCTCGTGGAAATTTTTTCATCATTTGTGTTTTTCTATTATAGTAAAGAAACGATTTGTATGGCTTTGAAGCAGCGCGTCCTAGTTACAAACGAGGTTGTTGGAAAAGTTTGTCATAAAAATCAAAAGTTTGTCATAAGGTTCAAATCCTGCTCGTGGAAATTTTTTCAACATTTGTGTTTTTGTAATTTTCCAACAAAATTGCGTTAAAAATTATTTGAACATTTTATAAGTTTGTCATACAAAATCTCGTTTTCGTTAAAGTGATGGTAAATAAATCTCGCACTTAGAATGCTGATGATGTATTTGCCAGTGAGAAGATATTCGCTATCAATAAATGCTATGAGGAAGGAATGAATTGCAAATATATCGACTGTTATGGATGAGGGTTAGGTAAGGTACGGCGTACGTATGGGAAATTCTGTTGGGTTTTTGTTGCGCTTATAAATATAGAGATTATTAAATTTATTTATTTTCATGAATTATTATGGCTATAATAAGTAAGCACCCGAAAAAAATTAAGCACTTTTTTGCGAGCATATTACTATTTGGTGGTACCCGGCATGTCATGGGGTGCGGGTTTGAATTCTGCTCGTGGAATTTTTTTTCAAATTATTGTAATTTACTTGCATCAACATTTGCGTAAATAGAAATCATTTAATTCAGGCAAAAAATTATGTATAGATAGTAAGTTACATACAGGCCCATAGGTATTATAAATACCTTACAAACTAACATACATAGAATATCAATAAATTTAACAAAAAATTAAAAGAATTGTTATTGATTAAAACATATTACTGAATTCTACAATGACAAATTATAAGTCCGCTACACATTCACAAATTCACACATTCACAAACACAAACACATTCACATTCACAAATTTTCCTACATCTATAATAATAATAATAACATATATTTACTAATAATAATAATATATTAACTTATAATACTTACACTAATAATACTTATTGCTCAATTAATAATAATAATGAAATAATTTATTTGTCTTATAACATGCCGTAGTAAATTTATTAACAATATTAACATACAATAATAATAATAATAACATTCTATAATAATAATATTAAAATACAATTTATAATAAAACATTTAAATGCATTGTAAAAACATTGTAACATTATAAGCTTTACTATACCCTAATGGGTGTCATGTCTGCACTACTTTGTTATATATAAAAACCATCTGTAACTTAATGTACATGAATGCAATAAGCAACTTGAACTTGAACTTGAACATACAATTTACGTAAGGACGGCGACGTGCGACGCAGCGTGGTGTCCGGTACTTAGCTGGCCTCAGAACCGCCGGAACATGACAACTTAAAATTATCATCATCATCAGCTCATCCTATGTCCCCACCGTTGGGGCACAAGCCTTAACTGCAAATGCAGCCTGGACCAACGTCTTTACGTGCCTTCCGAAGCACGGAGGAGCTCGAGATGATAAAGTTTTGGTCACCCATCCGATGACCGGCCTATGCGAAAGTTGCTTAGCCTCAGCACTCCCAGACCGGGTGCGTTAACTACTGCGCCATCGAGCTCCTCTTAAGCGTAAAGTCATATCTAACCATAATTATTTTTAATAAAAATATTAAAAGCGTTTTTTTTAAGTGAAAAAGATTAAAAGTTTCATTTCAATGTTAGAGCATTATAATGCTCTAAGATTTCAATGTGTAGTGTTCGCGTAAACTGTCAAAAACATTATTCTTAATGCGTTACTAAAACATTCTTAACAGACTTGTTAACTCACCTAGAAAGCTAATGCTTGTTTTAGGTACCCATGGGTTCACGTATTGACGTGAACCCATAGGTCTTTAGACTATTGAGTCTAAAGACCAAAATCCTAAGGCCGCCAGACCTTACTCATTTTCTCCCGATCCGATCCGAACCCTTCGGAGAATCTAGTAGGGCACGGGGACGCGCACTAGTGCGCGATGCCGTTCCCTCTAGAAAACCTCCGAAGGTGATTCGTTTCACACGGCTTGAGGGACCCTATACATTCCTCGCCGCCCCCAAACAAGCCCGGTAAAGCTGAAAATGCCGTCTGAGGGAATCTGCAATCTCTCTCAAAAAAAAAACATTTTCTCAAAGACCAAAATGTGGTGTTAGTATGTACTTTAAGTGTATGCATACCTACCTACTTGCTTATGTCGATGACCATTTACAGACACAAGGTGTTAAAGGTTTATACGAAAAATTTGTGTATTTGAATCATCTACTTTTTTTATTATTATTGTTACTATAATAATATAATAACTATAATTTGAATATATATATTTATAAATAAATTTTAATAAATAATGTAATTAAGTAATTGACAGTATAATTATTGTATAGAAAATAATAACATTAATACATATTTTGAATTATAAGCAGTAG
This sequence comes from Eudonia mercurella, assembly GCA_963082485.1. Lineage (NCBI taxonomy): Eukaryota > Metazoa > Arthropoda > Insecta > Lepidoptera > Crambidae > Eudonia > Eudonia mercurella. The sequence continues at coordinate 5,624,535 of OY720045.1, forward strand.
AATAAGATTAGATACTAATTTCCTTTCAAAACATTGTCGTGCCCAATCCGGGCCCATAACGTTCTATCTAACTAATATTGTAACAACTCATGTATACTTATGGAGAGCAATAAATAATTGAATTGAGTTGAAAATAAGGTCTGGCAGCCTTTATCTTGCTCCATAACGGAGCTATAGGGATCGAACCACAATTTCTCGTATTCAACTCCAGCATCTATCCGTTCAACGGATGCTTTAAATCTACATAAACTAGAGAGTAAATAAGTAAATAGCCTATATAAGGTCACATTTTATCAACTGCAAATATTTTGAGGTTAAATTCAACAACATAATATAAACTATTTTTATGGAAAAACCTTAAATTTTTATTCGCTAGTTTTCAAGAAAAACGCCAAAAGACATTTCGATTAAAAAGAAAAATAAAGCACTTTCGGTAGTTTCAATTCAAAGGAGCCGAAAGAGAGAGGCCGCAGTGCCTTCACCGGCACCGCTTACACGTGCCCCTAGTTTCATTCAAAAAAACTGACAGAGAGGCCGCTCTTAAAAATATTACAATTTTTGTGTCAGGACAAGTAAAAAAAAACTAGCTTGAATTTTTTTTAAATGCAAGTGCCTTATTTCTCTTATATAATTAGATGTTTTGTCAAAATATTTGTAGTTAATAAAAAGTGACCTTATATACTAGTCCCGCTACTGGGCAAAAGCCTCTATCATTGAAATCAAGTCATCGCTACTATTGATAGGTATTGGGTGCCAAATGCGCGTTGGTAAACACAAACCCGGGCTATGAATCAAAACAATCGGAAACACACTTTGCCCGACCTGGGAATTGAACCCTGGACCTTCGGGTATAGGGCCTAGTGCTACCGAGGCGTTACTACACAAAAACTATGGCATACTTTAATGTTTCAATTTCCTACCACGAATCAGTCACACCCTAACACATCGGTGTGTCACTGCAGAGCAAACAGCGCGCGGGGTCGGCTTCCTACAAACAAACTAAAAATAGGATCACACCACCCCCTCAATAAATCTATGCTCGGCAAGCTAGCGATGAATCAAGTTGAATCTAAACTTATGACGTTTTGACGTCACCTTTATGTTGCGTAACTGTTTTGTTGCTAATCTGTTACTACCACAGAACAGTTATTCCGTGGTTGCTACCATCGACTATACTCTAGCTCTAGCCAAACTCGATAAAGAATAAATGTAAACAAACCAAATTAGGGTCACCACAAATCTAGGCAAACATGTGTTTTTGTGTTTACATATCGCGCTCGAGCAACGCACACAGACCCCTTGGACGGAACATCTCGGAACAGTCCGAGAGCAGCTGTTCCGAGATTGCGTGTCCGTGAGATGTTGTCTATGTGGGCGTTGTTCGAGCTCGTTTGTATGATATTTTACCGCCTCTGTGGTCTAGTGGCTAAGACTACCAGTTTAGACCTAGAGGTCCCGGGTTCGATTCCCAGCGGGGGGTACATGTTTGTGTACTCGGTTTGGTTGGTGGTAGGATTTGTTTGTCCGCCTGGCCAGCTACCACCATCTTATCTAAATTTGTTGCCATAACATCAATGTTTGTAGCATTGTTGTGTTCCGGTAGCTAGAGATAAGATAGCCAGTGCCTCACTAGTTGAGGATCCCGGGGTGAAGTGCGCTTCCATCATTAGCTTTATCATCACTTAACATCAGGTGAGATCAAGGCACTGTGCTTACCCGTAAAATATTTTTTTTCAAATCTCGGAACAGCTCGGAACAGTCCGAGCGCAGCTGTTGCGAGATTCCGTGTCCGTGAAAGGTTGTCTATGTGTGCGTTGTTCGAGTTCCTTTGTATGAAGCTTGCATTCTTCAGTCTCCTTATTTTGTGATACAAGATTGGCGTTGATGAAAACCAGCATCAGTTTGTAAAAATTTAAACTCCCCTCGTTCATCACCAGAAAGCTCTGCTTCAATGCCTATTTGTAATAGTTACATACATCTATGACAAACATTATTATTGAATTACAGTAGTTAACTCTTATTCGCAATAAACAACCCTAAAAACATAGTATAAAACCGATGGATATTGTAACCCAAAACCCGTAATCTTGGTACATAAGTACCCTAAAACTACAGATCCGCTTTTCGCAAACTAACACCGTATATATAGGCATTGGTAACATGACGCGCCAGCAATGAGGGCGGTTACACACTGCGACGTTCTGGTAGCGCTTCTGCAGCGAACACGACTATAGCCATTTTCAAACTATGAAATCGTAAAAAAGTCCTTTTTTTATGCAGAGATTAACCTGTAAGTCTAAAATGGTTTTTAAAATTAGGGTTGTACCTATTTTATTAACCAAAAATTAAGAAAAAATAAGATAATTATATAAGGTCACTTTCTATCAACTGTAAATATTTTGACAAAACATCTAATTCTATCAGAGAAATTAGGCCCTACCATTCAAAAAAAAATTCAGGATAGTTTTTTTTTATTTATTTATTTATTTATTTATTTATTTATAATTTATGTACACGAATAAGAAGGGAGAACATAGTAAGAACAAACAAGTACAAGGGCGCTGCTTATTTCACATTGAAATTTCTTCCAGCAGGCCCGTAGAAGGAGAAGACACAAAGAAAGGTAGAAAAAGTGTGCACAAAAGAAACAAACAAAGTATAAAATAGTTACGACACAAATTAAACATATATACAATAACGATAACACACTCAATCGGAAAGATAGTACTCCTTTACGCGCTTCTTAAATGAGTAAATCGACGTCGACTCCCGAATACTGGGTGGTAGGTCATTCCACAATCTGACTGCATGAACGGAGAAGGAATAGGAAAAGAAGTCGGTTTTATGGGAAGGCATATTGAGATTGAGGAGATGGTGTGAGCGATAGGGAACATTATCATCATCATCATCATCATCTCAGCCAAAAGACGTCCACTGCTGGACAAAGGCCTCCCTCACGGATCTCCATGAGGGGTATTTGCCGTAATCGCCACGCTTGGCAGGCGGGTTGGCGATCGCAGTTGATTAAGAGTAACCTCAGAGAGATGCTGCTGCCCATCCTCTGGAATGATCCCTTAGTCGGCTTTTACGACACCCTCGGGAAGATATGGGGTGGTGCAATTCTTTATCCCCGGCACCACACAGGGGGAACATTAGGATTATGGGAAAAGGTAAACCGCTCTTTCAGGTAAGAAGAGTAGGAAGGGTTGAAAAGGATATTAAAAAGAAGGCATAGTATTCTAGTACTCCTGTGTAAACGGATTGGGAGCCACTTGAGTTGCTGGCGGAAGCTTGAAACGTGGTCATATTTACTTTTCCTGTCACAAAAATTGTTATATTTTTAAGAGCGGCCTTTCTATCGGTTTTTTTTAATGAAACTAGGGGCACGTGTAAGCGGTGAAGGCATTGCGGCCTCTCTGTTTCGGCTCCTTTAAATTGAAACTACCGAAAGTGCTTTATTTTTCTTTTTAATCGAAATGTCTTTTGGCGTTTTTCTTGAAAACTAGCGTATAAAAATTTAAGGTTTTTTCATAAAAATAGTTTATATATGTTGTTGAATTTATCATCAAAATATTTGCAGTTGATAAAATGTGACCTTATATTACGTATAATAGTTATTTGTTATACAAGAGTGCAAAGTTGCTTTTTAACCGCGTGCTCAATTTTGATGACCGAGCAAGCGAAGGATTCTAAAATTGAATCACGAGCGCAGCGAGTGATTCAAAAATTAGAATCCTGAGCATTAGCGAGGGAATCAAAAAGCACAAGGTGAAAAATCTTTGCACTCAAGTGCAACACGTAACTTTTCATCCCACCTCAGCGAGGAAATGACTAAATGCAAAAAAAAAAACCATTTACAATCACAAGATACTTTTATTTCAGTTTAGGTACTAACTACTACATTACGATAGGTAAGTATTACAGAATAATCTTAAATTATAACAAATAATACTTAGGTATAATTAAGAAAAATTTAAAGTAACGTTGCTACAGTTACTTAAGTTAAGTGTAATGTTTTTGTTAGGTACTGTAATGTTGGTGTTAGTGACTTGTGTACTGATAAATTCGGCACCATGGAGGTAGAAGTAGATAGGTTTAATAATGTTTTGAATTCACAAACTTAGTGCACACGATGTTCTAAATTCAATTTACTTTATCCTCTAGCGGATAAAAACGGCTTTTGCACTCAGATATCGAAGAGCAAAAATACTCTTTCCGAGATGGGGGGATGAAAATAAACTTTTTTTTTCTTGCCGAGCTTAACCTAAAAGTCTTTATTGTATTTTTTAAAATAGGGGAGTAGTTACTTATTTTATTTTTCAAAAATTAAGATGAAAATAAGATTAATTATATTACGTAAATGGTATGATGTGTCATGTAAACGTTATAGATTCCTGCCTACATGGAAGAATAATTAAAACGTCAACGAAGTCCCGTTCTGAAAAAGGCGAATATTTGTAACCTAATTCCAATTGGAACTACGCCTACGATGTACCACCCACTTGTTAGAAAGGCTTTGGTTCTGGGATTCAGATAACAACATTTTGTTTTTGTGTTAACAAGGCCAGTGATTGTTGATGTTATCATTGGACCAAAGGAGGAATATTAAGGAACTCTACTAATCACAATTCCTTTTCCTAAAACATTAAGTTTCCCCTATTTTCTTTATAATATGTGAATTAACGCGCCCGGTCTGCGAGTGCTGAGGTTAAGCAACTTTCGCAAAGGCCGGTCATCGGATGGGTGACCAAAAATTTTTCATCTCGAGCTTCTCCGTACTTCGGAACGCACGTAAAGCCGTTGGTCCCAGCTGCATTAACAGTCGTTAACAACCACCAATCCGCACTGGGCCCGCGTGGTGGTTTATGGCCCGTTCTCCCTATCCATCCATAGGGAAGGCTAGTGCCCCAGCAGTGGGGACATAAAATGAGCTGATGATGATGTGAATGTCTTTCAAACCAAGGAATAAACTGGGAATTCCTTTTTATATTATCAACAATGTTTAAATACATACGGATGGTGAAAATAGCAATTATGTAATTTATTCCAGAATATTATACGTATAAATGAAATCACGTGACAGTTCTTTAAAACATTAACCAATTTTTATTTGACCTAAACATTACATTTAATTTCTATGAACTCAAAAGTTATTAATGAACATTTAATTGCTCGAACAAAATAGTGACGATAGTTTTTATATCCATACAGTTTTTATTTAAAAAATCGTTTTAGAGTAGCTAAAATTGACTAGTTAGTTTTGTATTCCTAATTATGTTCGTCCTGCTTGTATTCCAATTCTTGGGTAGTCCCCATAATTCCCTAAACTACAAAAACTCTACCTTAATTATCGTAACAAACTGAAGGTAAAAGCGCTTACATAAAATAAGAACAAAAAACCTGTGAATATCAATGGAATAGAAACAAAAGAATAGTTGGTAATAAGTGTAAGCTTATGTAAAATTAGGTTAAGATTAAAACTTTATTCCATAAGAATACAGAATTTACTTACATGAGATCAATAATTAGAAAAAGTAATAAAACTATTATAATAGTTATAATAAAAAGTAAATTAATTAACTTATACTTACGTAAAAATGTTCAAATAATTTTTGACGCAAATTTTGTTGCGAATAAATTACAAAAACACAAATGTTGAAAAAATTTCCTCGAGCAGGATTTGAACCTGCACCCTTCTGACATTCCGGGTCAGGTGCTCTTCCAATTGAGCTATCGTGGTTCTAACCAGCCTGCCGAAATTATTCAACACTTTTTACTTTGAAAGCCAAAGGCGCCCATTCAATGTCAACAACTACCGTCACTAACATCCGATCATAATATTTTTACAAATATTACAGATCAGTTAAGAAGTAAGCAAGCTATTTATAAAATGTTCATTATATCATCATGTTAATTATAATTTTTTTCAATTTTTTCATCATTTGTGTTTTTGTAATAGACCTGACCCGGAATGTCAGAAAGGTGCAGGTTCAAATCCTGCTCGTGGAAATTTTTTCAACATTTGTGTTTTTATAACTTATACGTATTAACTAGGCTTTATCAACTTGAAGTACACGTATCATAAATTATATTTTTTTGTTGCAGAACTTAAGGAGGCTTTGCAAACAGCAAGGTCGCAAGAGATCAAGATACAGTTTGGCAGAGGCGTAGCCGGTTTGGCCGCGGAAACCAAAAACCCCATCAATATCAGGAACGCTTACGCTGACCCTAGGTACTGAACTTTTCTATTCACGAGAACACGAGAACTGCCTTCTGAATCAGGCCCTTGATCCAGCCGCTACTATTATTAATTTCCCGCTGAGGCCGAATTCGCTCAGTTGGCATCTGAAGGGTTTAAAGAATTTATTTATTTATTATTTTTTAAGTGCGCCTTTGCCCCGATCCGATCCAAACCCCTCGGAGAGTCTAGTAGGAAGTGGGGACAAGCTCCAGTGCGTGATGCCATTCACTCTAGAAAACCTCTGACGGTGTTTCGTTTCACACAGCTTGGGGAACCCTTTAAGTTTCTCACCACTCCCAAAAAAGTACGATGCCGCTGAAAATGCCGCCTGAGGTAATCAGCAAACTCTCAAAAAAAAACGCATTTCCCCTTATGAAATTTTAAAACAACAAGTTAATATTCCATGGAGCAAATTCAGATAGAAAATAAGCTTTTCAATAAATCTTCTTTTTCTTCTTCTTCCTTGACCATAATTTACCCATTGTTGGTATAGGTCTCCTCATGATCTCTCCATTTGACCCGATCTTGTGCCACTCGCATCCACTTCCTTCCCGCCGTCCTCACAAGGCTGTCAGCCCATCTGGCAGGTTGATGTCCGACGCTCCTTTTACACGGTCTTGGCCTCTATTCCAGTAGCCTCCGGCTCCACCTGCCATCCCCTCTACGAGACACGTGTCCAGCCCATCGCCGCTTGCGCTGTGTGACAGATTTTGCTATGTCAGTCACACCGGTTCCTTTGCTGATCTCATTAATCAATAAATCAGAATGTATCAAAGTAGCTTTCTTGACATTTTCATGAAAAAAGTGTTGACATATTTTTACTAGACCTAGTAAGGCGAACTACTTACTAATTAAGCTACCATGGCGATGGCTATGGTTATAAACAAATTGTAAAGTAGATAGTGTTAATAAATTTCGGCGTGTTGGACAGAATCACAATAAGTAGCATAAAGGTAGTGCACCTGACTCGGTATGTCATGGGGTGCGAGTTCGAATCCCGTTTGTGGAAATTTTGTCATCATTTTTTCATACCATGGCGATGTCAGAAGGTGCGGGTTACAACAACTTTAATGATATCAACAACGTTTGCGAAAACGTCAAAGAAATATTTTTTATTTGTTTATATCTGTCACACTCCAGGTTCAACAGTGAGATCGACGCCCGCACCGGGTACAAAACAGACCTGATACTATGCATGCCGATATGCAACTACGAAGGAGAAGTGGTAGGGGTGGCGCAGATCATCAACAAGACTGATGGTGAGACCCATTCCTCATAATTGAAATTCCTTAGATAACCTCTACTCTGTGGTCTAGTCTAGTCAGACCCAGAGGATAATATTACTGTATTCGCTTTGGTTAATGAGAGGGCTTGTCTAAAGCTCCCCTAGCTAGGCTACCACCATCTTATCCTAATAACAACAACTTCCTGACAATGTTAATAACATGTTGCGTTCGTCAGTTAGAGGTAAGCCGTACTTCCTAGTTCCATAACAGTTGATAATTCCGGTCGAAGTGCGGTAATCGGCATCAGGTAATATAACATACAAACGTTGCCCGTCGCAAAACTAAAAAATATTACTTCTTTTTTAGCTGTGATGATAGCCACCTACGCCACGATTCATAAGTCAACAGCGGAAGACTTGTATTGAGAAGAACAGGGGGGGGGGGGGGTTGCTTTTTGAACCGATGATTAGTTAACACGCTTAAATATTATCAATTACAAATGGTCGTTATTATCTTATTCAAGGATATTGGTAACTTATTTTTGATTTTGATAATTCTTGATCGTTATTTATGTTATTAATCAAATTGTAAATTAAGTAAAAACTTTTATACTTCCTAGTGTATTTCATGTTACTTTTATTTCGACATCACCGGTGATATTCAAAAATCACCCCCCTGACAAGAAACTCAGCAAGGGCCTTTCTTTTGCATGGTCTTCCTCTCTTTTACAGAATATTCGATAACCATAGAAATATATACTTGCCATCACAAAACAAATAGGTCTGAGAGTACCAAAAAAGCAAATATCTATCACGTATCAAAACTTATGCAATGTCATATAGTTTATGAGAAACATGAACCATTAAGGTGAAACAGTACACAGAATGACCTAACTTAGGTCCAGAATCAATTAACATTCTGTTAAGACTTACCTTTTTCGTTCCAGGGTCTAAAGAGTTTTCAACACGAGACGTTGAGGTGTTCCGTCGGTATCTCACCTTTTGCGGTATCGGCATTCAGAACGCGCAACTCTTCGAGTCCTCCATCCTCGAATACAAGAGGAACCAAATCCTCTTGGCACTGGCAAGGAGTATATTTGAGGAGCAGAGTAACTTGGAGTGCTTGGTCACGAAGATCATGACTGAGGCTCGGGAATTGCTGAAGTGCGATCGGTGTGCGGTGTTCATTTTGGATACGGACCATTGCGAATCGGTAAGGGTTTTTAATAAAGTTGGGATGACTTGATGATTATGATAATGTTTGCCAATTTAAAATTGCTGGATCTCATACAAATTAAGCAAAGAGGGTAGGCAAATGCAGTAGTTATTTTAAGTTGACGGAACAATAAAAATCGTTCACAATTAGGAGTGATATCTCCCCCTATACAGGTCTATGTTTTTTTTTTTAATACTTGTCCCCCGACATGGGTCAATGTCGGAGACGTTGTTTGCAACGTCTATCTACTATTTACGCCGTTCTAATGCGGCTCTCCTACACACGTGGCTTTACGCCTACATATCCTTACCATATTTGACGACCTCCTTGGTCGAATGGTTTGTACACCGGTTTTCATGGTGTCGCCATCTCTGAGGTCCCGGGTTCGATCCCCGGTCGGGTCAATTTAGAAATTATTGTTTTTCTAAATTGTCTCGGGTCTGGGTGTTTTCTATGTATAATAAATAAGTATGTATTTAAGTATTCTAAGTATGTTTATCCGTTGTCTAGTAACCATTTAACGAGTTTCATAACGAAGCTTCTCTTGGGCTAGATAATTGGTGTGAGTGTAGGAAAGCTTATTTATTTTAGCTTATTTTATATCCTTGGCACGCTTGTGCCCTATCTACTAATTTCCTAAGCTACATTTATATAATTATTCTCTTACGTTTCTTTCCATTTTTATTGCACGCTTGGTGCCCTATCTACTCTTTCTTATCTCTTCTTATTATTTCTATCTATTTACATTTACATATTTGCCTTATTCTATTACAATTATTACAATTTTGACGTCCACATATACATTTACACTTATTTTACATATAAATATCACAGTATTCTTACTTATTCTAAACATCTTATTCTATAATATTATTTTGACTATTTTTACAGGTCTATGTTTAAGTATGTATGTATGTATGTATGTATGTATGTATGTATGTATGTATGTATGTATGTATGTATGTATGTATGTATGTATGTATGTATGTATGTATGTATGTATGTATGTATGAATGTATGTATGTATGGTTAGTGAACTTCGTCTCAACTCAGATACTGAACGCTGAAATGCCATCCTAAAAAATCAGCAAACATTCTCAAGAAAATCATATCTTCGACGCCACATAACGCTCAACAACCTTATCTTCCAGAGTCACCTGGAGAGAATAGTCCAGCGGCCAGGCGGCCCACCGTCCACCACCACGCCGGCGCTACCTCCCCCCGCGCCCACAAGGTTCCACACGCTCTTTGAACTCGGTGCGCACCAGTCTAGAACCACCTTGACGCCTAGACACGACATCCGATCGACCCTAGCTTGTATCGCTTTGAAGGTAAGACTCGCAATATTTTATTTCTCTATGTCTAACAAGAACTTGTATGTGTGCGTGTGTATGCGTGTGTGTGTGTGTGCGCGCAAGTGTCATATTCGATCACGTTAACGAAAACGAGAATTTGTACTACAAATTTTAACTTTCCTAGTTTTACACCGTATAGCATAGGTACTCTTAGTTTTCGTTTTATGTACACCATAGGCGCTGCTTCTATGCCATACAGATTTACGTTTTCGTTAACGTGATCGAATGGCGAATAAAACTCGCTAGGCACCCTGGGGGTCGACCGCCTAACTCTCTCGCTTTCGATCGCTTTGAAGGCGAGGCGAGGAGGAGGCGTCATCTTGTAATTTCGAAAGCAATATGAAAGCAATATCGAAAGCTATAGGCTATAGCTTTCGATATTATTCGATATTATATTTCGATATTATATTAGAAAGCGAGGCGAGGGCCTCGCTTTCAAAGCGATCGAAAGCGAGAGTGTTAGGCGATTGGGGGGCTGATCTTTTGATATGTCTGACAATCTAGGTAACTCGTGTGTACTATTAGGTTTATTTTAATTCAGGATAAGCTGGAGTATGTGTGTTGTTTTTGTTTTAGATCTGCTTAGAACCCTTTCGTGTATTTGCTACCTATGTGATTTTGGCAGAATCGTCTTTAGCAGTAAAAACAAAAACGTGCCATACACAAAAAAAAGGAGAGATTACCTAACTTCAATAATACGCGTTATATATCCGCTAGGTACCTTTAACGAGTATATCGTTACTCGCTCAACTACTGCCTCATCTCGTTTTTGGTATTTTTTCGGTACAAACGTTTTCCAGCTGATACTTTTCAAACTATCACTGTTACTTAGTAATTACTTAGTACTGTTACTTAGTAGCGGACTTGCTAAACATAGTTGTGTATATAAGGTCACTTTTTATCAACTGCAAATATTTTGACAAAACATCTAATTATATCGAAGAAATAAGGCCCTAGCATTTAAAAAACATTCAGGCTAGTTTTTTTTTTACTTTTCCTGACACAAATTGTAATATTTTTAAGAGCGGCCTCTCTTTCGGCTTTTTTGAATGAAACTAGGGGCACGTGTAAGCGGTGAAGGCATTGCGGCCTCTTCGTTTCGGCTCCTTCGAATTGAAACTACCGAAAGTGCTTTATTTTTCTTTTTAATCGACATTTCTTTTGGCGTTTTTCTTGAAAACTAGCGTAAGTATAAAAATTTAAGATTTTTTTATAAAATTTGTTTATATATTTTGTTGAAATCCTCAAAATATTTGCAGTTGATAAAATGTGACCTTATATATATGTGTGTTTTTATAGCTGATTATTGATTATACTGAGCTTCATACTGATTATTTTCTCTGCAGGTGGCCCAGTCCAACAAATCTCTCAACATATCTGATTTGGACGAATGGAGGATAGAAAATTGTATGACAGTTGTTGATGTCACTGTGGATGATGCGGCTGGTGTGAGGACCATGCTCTGTATGCCTATTGTCAATGCCAATAAGGACGTTATTGGTGTAGCACAGTTGATTAATAAAGTAAGTATCTAACTAATGTGTATACATTTATTTCTTTGAGGTATTTTATTTGTTTGAGGCATTCTGATAAGCAGGCGTGTATATACGCCTGCTTATCAGAATACCTCAAACTATCAAATTTCCTCAAAGGATTTTAAACTTTATGTGTATAGCATATAGTTGAACATCTAATAAAGAAAGGAAATTCTATGTTATTATTTGAATAAAACAGGTGTCGAATACTTCTGCTGCTACGATGCCTATTACAAATTTTGCGTAATCTATACTAAAATTATAAAGAGGAAATCTTTGTATTTTTGTATGTATGTATGTTTGCAACGAATAAACTCAAAAACTACTGGATCGATTTAAAAAATTCTTTCACCATTAGAATGCTACATTAGCGCTGAGTAACTATAAGCTATATTAAAAAAAAAGTCCACTCGTGCGAAGCAGGGACGAGCCGCTAGTGAATAATATTGTAATACCTAATTGTATTTGTGGTTTTCCTTCCAGGAAAACGGTTCACAGTTCACTGAAGGAGATATTTCGCTGTTCGAAGCTTTCGCCATATTTTGTGGATTGGGAATCCATAACACACAAATGTATGAGAACGCCTGCAAGTTAATGGCTAAACAAAAGGTATTGTGGAAATATAAATACTTACAAGAATTAGACAGCTTAGAAAATAAAATAAATGTTGTTGCAAAATAGTTAATTTTTGAAAGAATCATGAGAAGAAGTAACAAAATATGAATTAAAAATATTTTTATGGCTAATGAGATAAGATCGTGGTAACTTGCTAGGCGTACTTTAAAAAGGTCTAGCTCAATTTTGACATATTATTATTTGAAATCTGGAAAATATCCAATTGGACACGATTACGCCTAGCAACGGTCTTATCTAAGTCGCCTTACCATAAACGTTATTTCTTTTTGCTTTTTTTAAGTTAACCTATGTTTCTTTTTAATATTAGAAAACTTTAATTACAAGAACAACTAATAAAAATGTAAAAAAAATATCAACGATTTATTAAATTTCTTTTTAATTTTCAAAATTAAAATTGTAGGTAGTGATATTGAATTGAGGACCCATACTAAGAGCAAAGGTGGTTAGTATAGATAATATTTTATTGTTTTACAGGTAGCATTAGAATGTTTGTCGTATCACGCCACAGCGTCAGCGGAGGACACTCACAAACTGTGTCAGGAGAACATCCCGTCAGCGGAGATATACAATCTATACAGCTTTCAGTTCCATGGTGAGAAAAACTCTTTTAACCTACCTCCTTTGGTATCCTTCCCAAACTGTGCCAGGAGAACATCTTATCAGCGGAGATTTACAATCATTATATGTATATGTATCATTCTCATATTCAGTTGAGGCTTTCGCGAACTCTTTCGGTATCTCAAGTCTACCTTTTGAAATATCGACGTTTCGTTCGTGTGCACTAGCTGCGGTCACGGACAATCAGCTCAATAAAATCACTGGCTGATAGAAAAGAGATTGCGTAAACGCCGTTACCGTTTACGTCGCATAAATTCGAGTAAAAGTTTCTGCCCACTAGACCGTTCCAGGGTGAGAAAAGCTCTTTAAAGTACCTCCTTTAATATAATTTTCACATTCAGTCGGGGCTGACGCGAACTCTTTAGGTAGCTTAGGTCTAGGAGATATACTAGCTGCGGTCACGGACACGGACAATCAGCTTAAAAAAAAACAGTAATATGAATGATAAAAAATTGATGTATTTATGTATTTACTTAGGTACATTAACAGGTCACATCCAAAAATACATTACAAAAATAAAGATAGACAAAATATAGATTGCGTAAACGCCGTAACCGTTCGCGTCGCATGAGGTCTCTACGCCCGCCGGTCGAATACTGGTGGCCCGCCGACAGCAAAAATAATACTCTCGTACATTCGAAAATATTTATATATACTTCTTCGAAAATATATATACTTCTGGTGGCCCACCATCAGTTCATAATTTGCCCGAGTGGCCCCTAGTCTTAATAAGTCTGTGCATCCATGTGCGTATCATACCATGACCGTGTTGATATTAGTGTACTGTTAACTGATTATTTTTTTAGACTTCGACTTGTCAGATGAAGATACGTGCCGAGCGACGCTGCGAATGTTCATACAGTGCAATCTCGTCGAGAAATTCCATATTCCATACGATGTAAGTGTCTAAAACTGATGTGAAGAATTAATAGTTAATAATACATGTTTGCGTACAGTACAGTAAAGTAAAATAAAAGGTACTGTAAGGTACAGTATGGTAAAATTACTTGAAATAGAGGTACAGTAAGGTAAATTTTACATAAATACTCTCCAATAAGCCAATACCCATCAATTGTAGTGATGACTTGATTTCAATGATGGAGGCTTTTGCCCAGCAGTGGGACAATATATACGCTATTTACTTTTACTTACTTACTTAGTCTCCAACACTTTTTGTTAACAAAGACATACTGCCGCCTTTAGAGATGTCATACGGTAACAATAGCCTAAAAATTTTCATTGCAAAAAAGTGCGTAACCGCCGCACTCATAGACGTCAATTATCATTAATGATTACTTAGCACCTACGAAAATGTTCAGACGAAAATGTGCTTATAATGTAACTGTTAGAGACTATTTTACAATAGACAATTTTAGGTGCTAAGTAATCATTAATAATAATTGACGTCTATGAGTGCGGCAGTAAGACCTCTTATTTAAAGACTATTGTCAATAAAAAAATCATAGATGCTACTACTGTAATGTGAACATCATTTTGCAAATGCGATAGTTAAGTTAATTCAATCTAACAAAAAGCTTTTTTGAACCAGGTACTTTGCAGGTGGATACTAAGCGTGAAAAAGAACTATCGTCCAGTGAAATATCATAACTGGAGACACGCGTTGAACGTCGCACAAACAATGTTCGCGATGCTGAAAACTGGCAAAATGGAAAGGTTTATGTCGGATCTAGAGATCTTAGGGCTGCTAGTCGCTTGTCTATGCCACGACTTGGACCATAGAGGGACTAACAACGCCTTCCAGACGAAAACCGAGAGTCCTTTGGCGATTTTGTACTCAACATCTACCATGGAGCATCATCATTTCGATCAGTGTGTCATGATCTTGAACAGCGAAAGCAATAATATATTCCAGGTACCATAAAACTTGTTTACTTACTTTAGTCATGAACTAATAATATCCCAGATATTAGTCCATGCGGTAGCAGAGCGTTTTGCCTTTGAGGCTACAAAAATTATTGCAAGTGATCAATAGCTAGATCACCATAAAGGACAATACTCAAAAATGGATGAACACCGTCCCCAGCCTTGTAGCACTTTAAAACGTATGTTAATCAAAGGGTCATAGCCGTCTTATCATTTTATTGTATGACAACAAAATTAAATCTGAAATGTCCATCTGAAAAAAGTAATATCAAATTCAAATTCAAAATCATTTTATTCAGTTTAGGCTACAAGTAGCTCTTGTGAATGTCACTATGCCATCGGTTCGTATGTCTACTCTGGGCGGGAGATCTTGTACTGAGAAGAACCGGCAAGAAACTCAGCAAGTGTCCAGCTCTTTTCTCCCTTACAGCGTCAAAAATATTGGAAAATGCCCGATTATAGCAGGAAACTTTCCATTACAAATAAACACAGAACATACTTATAGAAAACAACCACAACATGTAAAACAAAATAATAATAATAAACGAAAAAAAAAATCTAAAAAATCTCGAAATGAGAAACCGGAATCTGCAGTCACAAATTATGTTGATGATGTTTTAATCAAAACACTTTTACGATCCAAAGAAGCTAGAGGTGAGCAGGATATAATGGTAATTAGTTATAATAACAGCCGTACGGCCAGCGCAACACAATGCAGAGGGTAGTAAGTGCGGGGCGGTCGAATTTTATTTATTTATTATTAGGGATAGTACACAGCACAATTACAACTAGCTTACGATTTGAAGTCCAATTATAACTATCCACATTATATCAAGACATAGGTCAAATGCAACCTATTGGACATATTTGCTACTGAATAACGCACAGGGCATAAACGCTATTCAGGCATATTATTGCTGTTTGACAGGTATGAGGATGGTTGGTACCTGCGCGCATGTCGTGAGTATCATGTGGTACTATGGGATTGGAAGGCATTTAGAGAATTTCCTTGGATCATTCTGGGACAATATTGTAATACACTCTGAAAACACCGAGTAATCTATTTGATGTATTAAAAGTAAAATGTTTTATTTTTGTAACAAAGCTATTTTTATTTGAAAACTCCTAAAAACATCAAAGGCTACTTCACGAAAACGATATTGAACAGCATTCATTGAACTTTTTTCACCATAAATGTTTAAATAATTTTTAACGCAAATTTTGTTGCGAACAAATTACAAAAACACAAATGTCGAAAAAATTAAATGTTTTTTTCAACATTTATGTTTTTTTTTCACCATTTTGATTTCAAAGACTTGTTTGAAAACTCCGACTGGAGGTCTAGGATATCATCCCACAAAATAAGAAAAGCATCGTGAGCTGTATGTGTGAACATCCTCGATATTTTTTGCCAGAACATTAAGTGGCAACATAAATGTTCCTTGTGACTGCAGATTCCGGTTTCTCAAGTCGATATAACTTTTTTCGGAAGGACATTTCAGATTTGCTGTCATACAATAAAATTATAAGATAATATATGATTTAAAGTGCCACAAGTGTGGGGACATTTTGAGTATTGTTCTATAACAACTAGTGGTCGGCCAGTGGTCGACAGTCGACCTTTGTGTAAACGACTGTTTATTGAAAATTGAAAATCAAAAAAAAGAGAATATGTGTTTAGATTGGCATTGAAAGAATTAACGCCGCACTAGTGTGCGGCGTTAATTGCGCCGCCAATGAAAAAAAACATATCTAGTAATTAGAGATAGAAAATCAAATTATGCTCAACAAACTATTTGAATGAAGTAATTTTGCATTTTTACGTGACCTAATAAACAACTGACATGTTATGGTTTAGTTAAATAAGACGTTACAGCTAATTAAAAACGGCCACTTTTAACTATAACGACGTATTTATCTAAATCATAACATGTCAGATGTTCATTAGATGACGTAAAAATGCTATATTACTTCATTCAAATAGTTTGTTGAGCATAATTAAATTTTCTATCTCTAATTACTAGATATGTTTTTTTTTCATTGGCGGCGCTAGTGTGCGGCGTAATCGCTCTCAACAAATTTCCTCCTCTTCCATTTTTGAAAGAAAATATGAAACAACGTTTATTACAATTTTAGAATTGTGTAACACATATCTCTCATAACTCGTACCTTTTATCTTTTGGGACTCCTTCTCCGTAAAAACTTTAACAAAACCAAATCGAAATCACGAAATTTTCTCTTACTTTTACTCTTACGAATAAATACATGATAGATAGGTTTTATACTGGTATAGCAGCGGAGTACAAGGGATTAAAATAAAAGAAAAGAACACAGAGGATGATGAGAAGAACAAGCTGACGGTTGATGACAGACTGTAAACTGATTGTTATATTTCAGGCGTTATCACCAGACGACTACAGGGACGTGATGCGGGTGGTGGAAACAGCGATACTGTCCACAGACCTGGCGATGTATTTCAAGAAGAAGTCGAAGTTCTTGGATCTTGTCGACAACGGGGAATTCGACTGGCAGAGCCCGGAGAAGAAGGAATGTAAGCAATTGGGAAATATGTTAAAACCTCGTTGAAACGCGACCAGATGTCGCTATCACAAGGTGATATATGGTCAGATTTAATCTATCAACAAGGTCAGAGTGCCATCTAGCTGCATTTCAACTAACAGAATGCTTATAAATATTTATTATATATATTTTCATTGTAAGTCTTCTTATCGAGTTATTAACAGCAAGAGTGTCCAGAGTCGAAGTTTTAAGGGCCTCATCCGCAGCTTTTGTTTGACCGCATGATAAGACCATCATCATCGTCATCATTAGCATCTCAGCCGAAAGACGTCCGCTGCTGGACAAAGGTGGAAGGCCTTTGTCCAGGAGGTGGCGTCTGGTTTTCAAAGTATTAACCCGTCCCGCGCTGTAGGTATAATTAGCGGGCCACCTTACGTACGACCGTGCGTACATATGGCGCGCGAGGACTTAAAGACCATAAAGATAAGAATTAGAATAACAGTTAAAGTGATACTGTAAAGACCTCTTCTTTTTCTATGCACCACAGGAACTTATCTTATCTTATCCTATCTTAAAATTATATAATGTAGCGACATTAAATAGTACAAATATTTTTTTTACCTAATTACCCGACATAGCCACTTTAGTGGCTGGCATATTAGTTGCAGAACAGATAACCGTTAGGGTAAACTAGTTCTTAAGTAGAGACTGCATAGGTATCGGCAAGCAAAGTGGCGCCTTCAGAGCGACCATCTTTGCAAGGTGGCTGGCAAGAGTTGGTTGAGAGCAGCCGCGGATCATGTGGTGTGCACTTGAAAAGGCTGATGATAATGACGATGATACATGTAAAATGTATATTTATTTATTGCACAAAAGATCCTGATGGATCAAAGTGCCACTGGGAGAGAGATACCTCGGCTGGCCCCACTAAGATAAGATTTTTTTAGACAACATCACATACATTTTTCGAATCCCAAGGTAAGTAGCTAAAGCACTCGTAGTATCAGACCCGAAAAGTTCGTATTCGACATTGACCCTACCGGGACCCCAGAGCTAGCGCCGCCCAAAGTTCGGCGTATAAGCCACTCGGCTACGGAGGTCGTTATAAAAACAGATAAGATAATATGTATGTACAATTAAAGTAAATATGAATTCTAACCTATTCCTCCAATTTCAGTACTCTGCGGCATGATGATGACGGCATGCGACGTGTCAGCCATCGCGAAGCCGTGGGAGGTACAGCACAAGGTGGCGAAGCTGGTGGCCGACGAGTTCTTCGACCAGGGTGACTTGGAGAAGCTGCAGCTGAACCAGCAACCAATTGCTATGATGGACAGGTATGGTAATTTTCTCTCCGTTGCCGTTGTTCCGAATTATCTGCAATTAGATGCTATTCCATCCACGTCACCTTGATGGATGGCGGTCTACTACTGTGCGTTTTTCACAAAATTTCTTGCCTTGCACTACAGTGTTGCGGAACCAGCTCTCGGCGGCGGTATTTTTGGATCGTTACGACCTTGGGATCTTTAAGAAACGAGCCTATTCCTTCCTTAAAGGCCGGCAACGCGTCTTCAATTCCTCTGGTTTTGCGGGTGTCCATGGGCGGCGGTGATTACTCTCCATCAGGTGACCCGCCTGCTCGTTTGCCTCCTTCTTTTATAAAAAAAATCATCATCATCAGCCTATGAAGCCAGGCTTGGTTGTCACGCTATAAATGTCGTTTCTCCTTTCAGAGAGAAGAAGGACGAGCTTCCCCAAATGCAAGTTGGTTTTATCGACATGATCTGCCTGCCGCTATACAGAGTGCTCTCAGACACGTTCCCTTGGATCCAGCCGCTGTATACCGGCACCATGGACAACCGCCAGCGCTGGCAGGACCTCGCGGAGAAGGTGGAGATGGGGCTGACGTGGATCGACCATGACACCATTGACAAACCTATTGAGGAGTTCACTGGTGAGTATTAATGGATCATTACAACGACGTAGGTTTTCAGCCTAAGGACTCATTATCAGTGATCGTAAATTAAAGACTATAAAGACTAATTTACGACGACGCAACTTAAAATGAAGCTGTTATTACCAAAGATACCGATAATTATTTTATAATTTTATCGTGTTTTAGAATGTTAAATTGAACTATCTAATCACTTTCAATGGTAGAATTAGAAAATTTTGGAATATACTATAGTATTTATAAAATAGAGTGAAAAAATTAAATGCCTACCCAACCCAACCAGGAATTGAACCTGGGTCTTCCGCAATCAGCCCCCCAACCGCCTAACTCTCTGGGAAAAAACAGGAAATATAAAAAGGTTTGCTTACAGATCGCTCGATCCAATGCCTTCCCGTATACTCGTAGTAGTTCTCGTAGACTGGAAAGTCTCGCTTTCGATCGCTTTGAAAGCGAGGCCCTCGCCTCGCTCTCTTATATAATATCGAAATACAATACCGAATAATATCGAAAGATATAGCCTATAGCTTTCGATATTGCTTTCATATTGCTTTCGAAATGACAAGATGACGCCTCCTGTTCGCCTCGCCTTCAAAGCGATCGAAAGCGAGAGAGTTAGGCGGTCGACCCCCTGGGCGGCTGCACTGACCATTATGCTACCGGGAAGGCTTCACTATATTTTATAAATATTTAATTCGGCTTCAGTGCAGCAATTAGCACTTAAAAATAAAAATAAAAAATATACTATAGTATCAAATTAGGCTCCATGTTGTTTTCCACCGTGAAGTTTAGGTAAACGTTACAAATTTCTGCTTTTGCTTTCTGCAAATACTTTCGATACCTAATGGTATCGAAAGTATTTCGGCTTCAAAACATAAAAACTTTTAATGTCCAATAATTTAAATTAATTTAATATCGATTAAAAATTTTTCATTTTCTTTCGTCAGCATCCAACGAACCTATCAAAGACGTGGAGCTGACGGTGACAACCCTGAACTGCTCGAAGGCAATCCCTGAGAGCAGCAGCATGGCACTCGTGAAACCTATCAAGACTTCCTTCAACTCCCTAAGGAGAGGCAAGACAGGAAACTTCACGTCCAGACAGGCTAGGAGTAAGCTTACCAGGTAATTACTGAATACAATAACCTTTTTAGGTTTAAAGAAACTTTATTCTCATAAGAATACAGAATTCACTTACATGAGATTAATAATTATAAAAAGTAATTATATTTTTGTTTTGTTATAGCAGTTATATATATATTAGCTATAGCAGTCATCTCACTTGATGGTAAGAGATGATAAGGCCAAAAGAGGAGCACACTTCACCCGAAACCCTCAACCACTGAGGTGCTGGCCATATCTTACTGTAGGAATACTGTTATGGCGGCAGACTTAAATATGATCTAATTGCCGGAACACAACAATGATTTGATTGTTGTTATAGCAACAGACTTGGATAAAATGGCACCGGCATCACTTGCTGCTGCATTTAGAGACGTCAATTAACATTAACGACTACCAACTTAGTTACATATATATATATATATATAAATATTGAAAAAAGAAATTGAAAAAAAAATACATTTTGAAAAAAGACAGTGTTGAAAAAAAAATGTAAGTTATATGTAAATAATTATAAATATAGCTTGCCTAATTCTTAACAGATTTTTAAATTTTTGTAAAAATATTAAAATCGAATGTTGATGACGTACCTAGTTGTCGCCATTGAATAGGGCTCCTTTGGCTTACAAAGTAAAAGTAGACAGTGTTGATTAATTTCGGCGAGTTGGATTGAGCCGCGATAGCATAGTTGGTAGCGCACCTGACCCGGCATGTCATGGGGTGCGCGTTCGAATTCTGCTCGTGGATTTTTTTCAACACTTTGTCTTTTTTCAAAAAAATATATAATTATAGAATCTGAATCAGTGCCACCAGTTGATTCTGGTTCTCTCTGGGTCTCTTTCTTTTTCTTAAAAATGGTACGTACTATTGAATTATTAACGTTAATTATTGACATCTTTGATTGCGGCAGTTATTCAACTACCACCTAACAATCGTATCTAACGCACCATTCTATGTTCTCATTACTAACCACACCAATCAGCCATAACTATAGCAGTTGTAAAATCAAAGTGAAACCAAAGCCTACTGCAGATCCCTCTACGCGGTACCAAGCAGTCAACGCGACGGCGAGAAAGAGAAGGCGATAGCGAAGACGGTGATGGCCGCGACGGAGCACACGGCAGCCGCCGAGACAGAGACCAAGACGAAGAGTAAAGGCCGCCTCTGCCACATGTTGTGACGTCTAAGTTTTAACTGGTAAGTGCTATTTTACCTCTTTTTTTATGCCTTACTAGCTGTGCCCTGCGGTTTCACCCGCGTTAATTAGCGACTGTTCCACACCTATTAGTCATAGCGTGATGTAATATAGCCTATAGCCTTCCTCAATAAATGGACTATTCAACACAAAAAGAATTTTTCAATTCGAACCAGTAGTTCCTGAGATTAGCGCGTTCAAACAAACAAACAAACAAACAAACTCTTCAGCTTTATAATATTATAGTATAGATAAGACAGCTCTTGACCTAGATCTCGCCTGATGGTGAGCGTAGATGAGGTCTACGATGGAGCGAGCTGCCCCAGAAGATGCCTATTAACTATCGCCTTGAAGGAATTCAGGTTCTAAGTTTTTGGGAACACAGACGATAGCAGAGAATTCCACTCCCTGGCAGTGTGCAGTAAAAATGATGACATAAAGCGCTTAGTGCGACATAGTGGAATTTCTACTAGGTGAGGATGATATCCTGCAGTACGTCTGGAGGTTCGGTGGTAAAAGGGCAATGGTGATATGAGCTCGAAAACTCCCCGGCACACTCTCCGTGGTAAAGTCGGTAAAAGACACACAGGCAGGCGACACGACGCCGGCGCCGGTGTGCGAGGCTGGTAAGCTTGGCCTCGACAAGCGCGTCATCACTGATGAGCCTTATAGCTCTGCGTTCCACCGAGTCGAGTGCGGCCAACTATTTGGCAGATCCGTCCCAAAGGTGACTGCAGTTTTCCTGCAGTATTTTACTAGGAAGACATGACTTACTCAGAGCCTGC
The DNA here is from genome assembly GCA_963082485.1 of Eudonia mercurella. Lineage (NCBI taxonomy): Eukaryota > Metazoa > Arthropoda > Insecta > Lepidoptera > Crambidae > Eudonia > Eudonia mercurella. The sequence continues at coordinate 5,646,818 of OY720045.1, forward strand.
TGTTTGTGTCATTGAACCGTTTCTGCCATGTGTTGTGACGTCCAAGTTTCAACTGGTGAGTGCTATATAGCACTCAAGAAGAAAAAAGTCTTATAAGACTTCTTTTACTAGGGAGGTATGACTTACTTGGTGCCCGCTATTCGCAGTCCCGGGCCGTCTCCGCCATATGTTGTGACGTCTAACTTTCAACTGGTGAGTGATGTACGTACTATTTTACTAGGGAGGTATGACTTACTCAGTGACTACTGTTTATGTTCTCGAACCGTCTCTGCCATATGTTGTGACGTCTAAGTTTCAACTGGTAAGTGTTATACGATCTCTTTTTACTAGAGAGGCAATAATTACTAGATGCCTGCTGTTCGTGATCCAGAGCCGCCTCTGCCATATGTTGTGACGTCTAAGTTTCAACTGGTGAGAGCTATACGACTTCTTTTACTAGGGAGGCATGACTTACTCAGTGCCTGCTGTTCGTGATCCCGAGACAACTACGCATGTGGATGGTACTGTGTTTTTAGTGGGTATGCGCCTCGTTGAACCCCAGATCCGCAACTATGCAACGCAAAGCATTTTACAATCGGCAAATAATTTACAACGAATACGTACACCTACTAAAAACTTTATTCCGAATATTATTATCCAAAAACCTGACCTGTTCCGGGCCTGTTCCGGGGGAAATTTGGGCCGCGGGACTCAAGTCTAACCTAACTTAACCGACAGCTGTAGTTAAAATAAATTTTCAATTATTAAAAATCATGAATCTTATTTTAAAGCTCGGATTATGATGATGATCCCAATAACAACTTACATGATGACTGTGATTATGGCTACATGTGAAATCAACAGCTTTTTACGATTGCAGGAGTAGCCAGAGCAGTACAGAAAAAGTTGAGAAACTGGACCGAGTGAAGCCGTCCAAATCGATTGACTAGTCAACAGAGAGCTCTGCTGAACAGTGAACGACATTAGAGGTTGCATGTACATTTCTACTGATAGATACTTTTGTATTAGCTAGAACTATTGTGGGAATTATATCGTTTGGACTGAGCATGGAGTTTGTCAGCTCAATTGGCAGCGATCTTTAGAAGAAAGGTTTTATGCGAAATGTGACAATGCAATGCACGTTTGCTACCAATTATACTGTGAAGTGTACGCGTAGTATTCTGGGTGCATAGTGTGAGTTTTGTTTTTTATTCGTATTCATTCGATTACGTATACGAAAACGAAAATTTGTATGGCAAAATGTTAACTCTTCTGTCAAATGAAACCCACAGTAGGCTCCCAGATCGTACACTACGAGTATTTTCAGATCAAATGCTACGACTCAACTTAGATCATATTAGGAGCATGCTAATACTCGTACTGTTGTATTATTAAAGCTTTGTCGTTCTCGAGTATCCTATACTCGTTGCTGGTAGCAAACGGGTCAATCAAAGTGAATGCCAGTCAAACGAACTACGTAGATGAAACTAAATTGTAATTGTAGTGTTTTCAATCTCTACGCCGTCGTCGCTTCGACGGTAACTATGTTCCCCGTAAACTCTAGGTAATTATTCTAATTAATGTATTATTTACATAGACTGTGATCTAGTATTACTTCACGAGATTCTATTTTAAAACTACTTTTTAGGCCAACCATAGACTTCGTTGTTAACTGTGCATTTTTATATTCCTCTTAAGATAACTATTCAATACTGTAGAATCATGAAAGAATAAAACTAACATTGTATGTAAATAACTGAATTTATAGGCAAAGGTGTTGTGATGTTTTAATCTCAATAGTTTACCCTTGAAACTTTTAATATGCGTGTGGTCTATGGTCGAAACGTTTCTACTTTTAAAATAGAATTTTCGTCTCTTGGCCTGTGAAATGAAGTTAATGGGATATAACAGTAAGTAATAAGTATGAATTAGGAGATTTTTTATAAGTTTACAATATAACCTTGTTCAATTAAATTATTTTTATTTATTACATTATTTTGTTATAATATTATTATTATAATGATGATAAAAGTATTATGATGCTAGTCGTTTAGTTTCCAATTGACACAACAATTAATTTACTGTCGCAACGTTGCATAATTACGTCCATATTGCTTATGAAGCCATCTTTGATTATAATCAAAGAAAGCCATATTGTACAATACTACTATGTAATGGATATTTTATTATGCATTTTAATTTATTAAATAATAATTATTGTAATTGAGGAAAGTTTTTAATATTTACTTATTGTAAAATTGTAAAATGTTGCATAATTTACGAGTGAGATGAATTAAGTTGTAAAAATGTAAGTGAGATTTGATCGACTACTTGAAATTTGAGAACTGGTTACTATCTAATTTGTAAGGTAAACAAAACTACATAATAATGTGTGTTTCTCTGCAAATAATACTGATACGATCACATAATATTATTTAGCATTTTTTTTAAAAGAAATCTGATGAGACTTTGTATTAGTGTGCAGACCTTTTTGTTGTGTTGTTTTTTCTTTAAGGGGGTGCAACGCGGAATTTCGAAAATTTACGTGTTTTTATGTCACTGGTGCTAGGCGCTGAATAGGTCATATACATTAAAAGGACTAGTGTAGGTTAGCTTGATCCTTTCACAAGGGCATGGTTGTCTTGGAATTTGAAACAAATACCCAGAACCTGCATTAACAATACGTAAAAGTAATGATATATAAAAACTTATTTCTTTAGAAACTTTGTAAATACAGCACAAATGAAACAACGATCCGACATCAAAATGTTTGTATTGATATTCCGCAGGGCACTGTTGTCTTATTTTTCAATTAAAAAATATGAATATAAAAATATTAAGACTTTTATAATTTTTTACCCAAACGCTTATGATTTTACGAAAGTAAACATTGCTCTAATTAAATCAGCAGCCTACTCTGTACAGATATTAGTGTGCGTGCGTGTTCGTAGTCGTGCGCCGTTGTCACACCACTGCCACGCGCCGCTCGCTCGCTATCATAAAGAAACTTGAAACTCGCAGTTTTGCGTCCGCGCTGCACCCCCTTAAGTACGATTAAAAATCATAATAACATTAAGGTCGTATCAGTAATATTTTTCGACTACTTCCTATTAAAGGTAATCTTAAACATTTTACAGTTACTGTAACATAATTGAATAAATTCGTTTTAAACTCTATTTCGATGCATTTTTAATAGGAAAAAACTTATTGAAATATGCAATTTTTGCTGTTGTTAATAGATTTACGAACTTTGTATGTCTTAGAGGGGTTAATGAAGACGTGTGCTCACTAGGCAACAAAAGCGCGCGAGGTTATACGACATTATTGTTTGTTTGTGTTATCAACTACTGAGGAGCTGGATGCCGCAGTGCAAAACGCGCCAGGTTTGCGAGTGCTGAGGTTAAGTAACTTTCGCAAAGGCCGGTCATCGGATAGGTGACCAAAAATGTATCATCTCGAGCTCCTTCGTGCTTCGGAAGGCACGTTAAGTCGTTGGTCCCGGCTGCATTAGCAGTCGTTAACAACCACCAATCCGCACTGGGCCCGCGTGGTGGTTTATGCCCGTTCTCCCTATCCATCCATAGGGAAGGCTCGTGCCCCAGCAGTGGGGACATAAAATGAGCTGATGATGATGTAATCAACACAGTACCTAACTGAAGTTACTGTATTTTCAGTTGCGAGGGCAGTATTATAAGGAATTATCAAAACCAGGGGGCCGACCGCCTAACACTCTCGCTTTCGATCGCTTTGAAGGCGAGGCGAGGAGGAGGCGTCATCTTGTCATTTCGAAAGCAATATGAAAGCAATATCGAAAGCTATAGGCTACAGCTTTCGATATTATTCGATATTATATTTCGATATTATATAAGAAAGCGAGGCGAGGGCTTCGCCTACATAGCGATCGAAAGCGAGAGTGTTACGCGGTTGGGGGGCAGGTCGCTAAGTCGTTTTAAATAAAGAAAATAGCAGAATTATAGATATACTTAGATACAGAATATAAGGAATTTAACGTGAACTACTCAGTGTGGGTAGTCTAAATATAACCCGACGTTTCATAACGAATTTCGAAATGATTGCAACTTTTTTTGCAATATCAATTATTTTTAAACATTTTTTTTAAATTTGCAATATAACCTTTTGGGTTCGTTAACAGTATGCGACGATGTCACGCGCTGTTGCCTATCGCCTTTTGCGCAACATTTGTTGCGCGTCATTTGTTGCCTATGTGAGAAAACATGTCGTTTTCTGATTCGTACACGGTTCTACATAGATTTCTGATGTTGTGAGAATAGACTATAACTTTAAATAGAGACTATGTGACTGTATTCTTACTATAAATGGTCATTGTAATCGTAAATTTTTCATTTCGGAACTTTTAATAAATACCTAATGTAAGAATTTATGTAATTTATGTTGCACCGTTTACTTTCATAATTATGTTACATTTATTTTTGTTTATTGGATAACAAGACAATTTTTTTATAGAATAAATAAATTGACATTTAAATTTAATTAGGTATCTTGATGAAAAGTACGATGAAGTGAAATAATATGTAGAGTATCTTTAATTTAAAACAAATTAATTAATTTAAATTTAAACTCTTCACCATTGTTAATCATAAATGGGCATAAATGTACCTATATAGTTTCAGTTTTCTGTTCCTTTCTTCTGTTAACTGAATACACATTCGATTTCATAAAACCTTTTTTCAGTTAACTGTTAAGTACCTAATTAACCTTGATTTCTTATTACCAGTAAAATTCAATAGTAATATTTGTTTTATTGAAATTTTTACTGGCATTTCAGAAGCTTAAAGCAATATGGTTAATATGTTTTATTACAAGCTAGATAATATTAAAAAAAAACATTTAAGCGAAATATGAACAACATCGAGTATTGTGCTATTATTCAAAGAAAACAAAAAATCCAAAGACGTTTGTTTTAAGCTTTATTTATTAGTGTTTACGAACAAAACATGCACGAGAAGCTTAAATCGAGTTAAGCGAAATCCCTCTTAAAACGATCTGACATGGCTGACAGAGTAGAGTAGTGGCATTAGTGTTCAGCAGGAACCAGTGATTGGCACTTACCTTTAATCATTAGAAATAGAGTGCAGCTACTATTAGCAATTTTTGACTTGAGCAACTATTTATATAACTATTCTAAGTTTAAAATGTTCAACTAATTTTTAACGCAAACTTTGTTGCGAACAAATTACAAAAACACAAATGTTGAAAAAAATTCCACGAGCAGGATTTGAACCTGCATCCTTCTGACATACCGGGTCAGGTGCTCTTTCAATTGAGCACCAATTGGAAGAGCGCCTGACCCGGTATGTCAGAAGGATGTAGAAGGATGCAGGTTCAAATCCTGCTCGTGGAATTTTTTTCAACATTTGTGTTTTTGTATTCTAAGTTTAAAAAAACGTATCAGATATTTTATCAGCTGAAATATCTTCACCCCGCCATAGTTTCCATAGTTTACTTTTGTATTATTATATTATTTTAATTTTACATTTTTTAATTATTACTAGTTTGTATTGTTTTATATTAACTGTCTTTAGCATGTTGCGTACACTAAATGTGGAATACTGTCTAGCCTAGCCTAAACAATGATAATACTTTATATATTAGGTCATGACCTGATTGTATTCTGTCCGTGTACCTAAATTAAATAAATAAAATATATAATTAATCACTCATCTGTGCTTCCCAGCTGCTTCCTTGCCAGTAAAATTTTAATGAAATTCTGTTATTTTTCGAAAACGAAAACTGGTGTCGATTACTGGGTAACTGTGTCGATAACTGGTGCCACTATGTTACATACAAAGTAATTGTAACATACCGAAATGATGCAATACATATATGCCTATGAGATGAGGATATGTACACACGCCTGCACAATCAACTTATATAAAACTGTCAAATTTCTTCAATAAATGTTCAACCATATGCCTAAGACCATAAAGTTCAAAATCTATTGAGGAAAGGAGAATGACCATTTTACTATGGGCTTTAATGACATCAGTAGTAAACAATAGCAAAATTGTTCTGGACTATGAAGAAAAAAAAATCAGTTTAATTTTAAGCGGGAATTTGTAGCAATCTTTATTTTTTGCAGGTATTTTGAGGTTATGACTGTATTAATTGGTCAAGAATTATTTATTTAAAATGTATATCTAGGTAGAAAACATATCTATCAGTCTTTTCATTATGAATTTATTTAAATACTTTCTTAATTAAGTACTTACTTACTTAACTAAATTGATAAGTACGAGTAAAAAAAAAACTTGATCGAAAATAGAAACAATAATATTATTCTAGGCAATCGATGTTATAGCATCGATGATTTTATACGTCGATGCCACAGACCAAAGTAAATAATGTTTCGGTGTTTTGTCTAGAAACAAGAAAAAGATTGTTTGGCAGACCATAGAGTAGACTAGTATATGATGATATTCACTTTAATAATCAGTTCAGTATTTATTTATAATAATTTAGAAACCCCGCATTCTTTATACTGAATTTTTTTTTATAATTTCAAAAATTAAATAAATATTTAATTAATTAAATTTTTACTATAATTTAGTAGACATGTTTTGATGCAAAAATGCTTTAGACGCAAAGTGTGCATGCGTGTGTGCAAAACTACCACTTTGTTTTAGGAAGGTCCATAATCTAGATTTAAAATATTGATAAGGCAATTTTATTTTTACTCATAAAAAAACTTCGGTACCAGTGTTATAATAATTTTCTATATAAAACTAGCATTATGAATGCAAAAATAACAATGATAAGTTGTTAAGTTTTTTAAAGGAGTTTATATTTTGTTGCATTAAGTACCTACTTTGTTATGAGATAAATTCTATTTTGAACATCTGTGGAAAATAAAGCTGTAACGTCGTTTGTTTTTATTATATTTTTCAGCAGTTTTATTAAAATAAAGGAAAATAAATGTACAGACTTTTAAATTTTAAAACTAATTTTTTTTTTGCAAAAAGAATAATATAAATTCAAAATTGTCTCATGTTAAGGTAAATGACTGTACCTACTTACTATGGCTTGAAATATTTTTAGGTTACTGTTTTATCTTGTTTTAAGAAGCATGTTTCGTTCTTTATTTGTTATGTTATCATCGTATATATCCGAAATATATATGACCTAAAAGTACCTAAAGTAAAGTGTAAAAAAAAATTACTTCTGGTTTTTTCGACGAATTAAATATTATGAAGAACATATTTTTTTGTTGTTATTTCCAGGAACGTTACCTTTCTCCATAAATGTTTAATGAAAACGTACAAGCACACTGCTCCAGGATTCCTCAGTTACCTATGTAACTTTCTATAAACTGGTTATCTTATCTCTATCTGTCGAACTTATATAAAGATGGTAGCTATAGCCATACGGACTTAAAGACAAGCCTACCACCAACTAAACCGAGTCCAACATCATTTAACCCCCGCTGGGAATGGAACCCAGGCCACACAATACCACAAAAGCGGCTCGAGTAAGATTCAGGACCTACTCTTCTAACAATGGAAAGTGTCCTTCTATGATACGGCATTTGGCTATATTTATTTATTTATATCGATCGGAGGATTGCTCAGCTGAAGTGGCAGTGGGCGGGACACATCGCGGAGAACCGAGGACCGACGATCTGGTCACGGTCGCGGGAAGCCGCTGGATGCGGGCAGCGCAGGACCGATCGGTGTGGCGATCCTTGGGGGAGCCCTATGCCCAGCAATGGGCGTCATATGGCTGACGATGATGATGATGATGATTTATTTATATGAACATTGTAGCGTAGTGACATTTATAAGAGCAAATTTTTACTAGCTTTAACCACTAAAAACTAAATTAGTGGACAGGACTCAGCTATCGTTAGTTAAAGTATGGTACATGGGGACCGCTGGATGGTGTGTGTTTTAGTTCTTTTTGATTTCTTTGCGATTGCTGCAGTAAAGCAACTTTCGCAAAAGCTGAAAATTGGATGGGTGCCCACAAAATTATATTTTAAAGCTCCTCCGTGAAAGCACGTAAAGCTGTTGGTCCCAGATGCGTTAAGAACCAATCTGCACTGGGCTCGCGTGGTGGTTTAAAGACCGTTCTACCTGTGGTATTTCTAGCCATAGGGAAAACTTATGCCCCAATAATGCGGACATACAATGAGCTGGTAATGATAATGATGATGAAGAAGAATTATAGGTACTACGCTTTCACGACCGTAACTCGAAAGCGTTAGCCGCTTTGCTACTGAGCATCGCTAATTACAATCAAATTGAAAAAAATATAAGTTTCATAAATAATTAATTACCTGTAGTTTTCAATTTGTTTACTGATGTATAAATAATTACGCTGGCGCCCTAATGGAGATTAACCCTATCATTTTTGTATTACATATTAATTAAAATGAAAGTAGTTACGACATTAAAAATTTACGATATACTTAACGATTTTAATATTTTTGTTTTGTTAGTGTAATGGTAATTTTTATTAATTACTATTGTGTCGTAAGGCCTTCCCCCTTACCATTGAATATTTAATTACACTAATAAACCCTTACGAACAGTGATTGCAGTTTGGCTAGCGTAAAAGTATAACAGCAGAGAGGTCCCGTAGATACAACTATATCTTGCAAGTTAAGCTACTTTTGCAATGCTAAGTCAACGGATGGGTGACAAAATTTTTATTGGATTTTGACTACTGATGGTCTAGTGGTTTAAGACCATCGGTCTTAGACCCAGATTACCCGGGTTATTCTCATAATAAAATCCGGTGGTCGGCCGACCTATTCCTGGTGGTGAGCAGGGGATGAATGAGGATGTGCAGGACCGTAAAGAGTGGCGTGCGAGGGAAGAGGCCTATGTTCCACATTGGGCGAAAGCGGGCTGATGATGATGATGATGATGTGATGATGAATAGAATGCTACATTCCTTGCGGGTAACATAGGCTATATTTTATTTTAAAAATGAGTTTATCATTAAAATATCAAATCCACGCGGACGAAGTTGCGAGTCCATATCTATACTAATATTATAAAGAAGAAAGCTTTTTATTTTTGTATGAATGTTTGCAACGAATAAACTCAAAAACTACTGGAACGATTTAAAAAAATCTTTCACCATTAGAATGCTACATTAGCGCTGAGTAACGCTATATTTTTAATTGGATAAAGCACTACTCAATTCAAAATATTTGTAGGTATATTAAACTTAACTTAGAATAACCCTACTTTTAAGCCAACCTTTTAATTACAATGTTGCAGCTACAGTTTTTCCCTACGTAAGTAATAATTATTTTATGACGAAGTAAGTCATAACTTTCTCAAGTCGTGGCGAAGCAAGATGTCGTTTTTGAAGAAGGTTTTTGCAAAAAAAGATCATTTACAAAAATCTTATGAGAAAGTAGGTGAACATAAATTGTACTTTCTTTCATCATCATCATAATCATCATCAGCCTAAGTTAGTCCACTGCTGGACATAGGCCTCTCCAAGTGCACACTAGAACACGATCTGCGGCTACTCCTAGCTTTTTATACTTTACCAAAGCTTTCTTAAAAAATTATTTGATTTATTTTTTGGAACTAAAATATTTTTCATGATTTCATCGACTACGTGGAGAACGATGGCGCTGTGGTTAACACGCGCGGTCTGCAATTGCTAAGGTTAAACAACTTTCGCAAAGGCCAGTCTTCGTATGGGTGACCAATAATGTATTATCTCGAGCTCCTCCGTGCTTTGGAAGGCATGTAAAGCCGTTGGTCCCGGCTGCATTAGCAGTCGATAACAACAACTGATCTGCACTGGGCCCGCGTGGTGGCCCGTTTTCCTTATCCATCCATAGGCTCATGCCCCAGCAGTGGGGATATAAAATGAGCTGATAATGGAATGCTCCTGTCGAATACTTGACATTTCGTTTTTGCTTTTAAGCTTAACCATTTCAATCATTTTATTGGTGTACTATGCTATTGGCTAATGTTGATTTTGATAATAAATTTTAAGTATTTTTATTGTTTATTTATTAGATATCTTCTTGACTAGTCAAATCAAGTATTAATTTGTAGTGTTCGCGCAAACTTTACAAAACAAATATGTATACTTATCTTTCATACTCTCATATTGCTATGTACCTACTAGGTGTACGCTTTAAGCGACTATGATGACACATACAAGGATATAATGGCTGTTTTCAAGCTTGTCGGACTGCGGATGACCCGCAACGACTCACCATCAGCCAGGTTAGTCTCTTAATACGTTTGTTTTCAGCACTTAACTTTTCTTTAGCTAGTTAGTGAAACCAATAGCCCTCGACTATGTCTCGAGTCAATCGAGTGTCAGAGGTTTGATTCAGACATTTTTCCTATAGTTCAAATGTCAAAATCAGCTTTACATGAATCATAATACAGTACTTAGGAACTGATTACATGTTTATGTATTGTCAGTGCTAGTCTAAAATGTTATCGCTGTTGTGAAATCGAGACGCGTGTATTTTGTTATGGGAATAGGGCTGCAGGCGACCGAAACAAGGTGGATATTTTAAAATAGATATTAGCCAGATTCGTGGCCCTTTTCTTCCACTAAACCACCACCACCACCACGGTGGATACCACCGCTGAGAAACTTTTTTTCTTGACTTTAAAAGACGGGTAAAATGCAACTACTTTTACATTAATTATATACCCGTCGTATAAAAAGAGTTAGTAGAATTGTAGACGAAACATTTGCAACCGAAACACTCAAGTCTTCTTAAAAGATCAAGGTTTCGATTGCGTTTCGAATCAGTAAAACCGTATTAGGGCATTTGAGACGTTTCAGATACTGGTGGAATGTGTTTTACTGGTTCGAGTTCGTAACCATACTGATGGGGTTGGTGCTAGAAGTAGTGGAGGCAGTTATTACAGGGAAAGGAGGTTCATTTGAAGATGCGGTCGCTATCTTCAGGATGCTGCCGTGCATCAGCTTTTTAATCCTGGGTGAGTTTCATTTCGCATCATATTCTAGTAACAGCGATTCGTAAATCAAGAAAAAGAAGTGTTTTATTTTTTAATTGAGACAACAATATGATTCTAATTAAATTCTTATTTAATGATAGTACCTACGTTCTCGTTTACTTAAAGTCTTTATTTCATTGTCATGGTTTTTACCGATGATACCGTATAAATTGATTCAAATATAGAAATAGAAATTATATTTATTTACCATAAAACTTACATTCTATTTTACAATTATATAAACAAATAACATAATGGGTTTACAAGGAAACAAGTACTCGTATACTTCGGAAAACTTTTTTCTTTATTTTTTTCTGTTTTTAGCCAATTTGAAAAGCTATAAAATGATATGTAACCGTCCCATCTTTGAAAATTTGACAAAGGAACTGAGGATGATGTGGCCTGATGGAGCCGTGTCGGACGATGAACATCGTGTCCTCAATAATGCACTTAAGGAACTGAAATACATTATCAAAGGTAATCAACTTCATTGCCAGTGATCGGAATAAATGGGGCTAAATCGCTTAGACTAGGAGTGGCTAAAACCACCAAAGTATTGGTGGTTGCCGCGGTTGCCGCGGGCGCCCCCCGCTGCCTGTCCCCCGACCGGCGCCGACTACCGACCGTACGACATCCGGCTCGAAGGATCAATGGTAAGGGTCCGAAGACTTAAAAAAAGGCGGACTGTATAACATAGGGTTGGTTTAATGCCAACAAGTTACAAAGGATAGTTCCCGGACAAACAGATTGTAGTAACTTTAAGAGGTTCGCGATTGAGCGATTGCAGTCAGTGCTGTCCAAAAGCCGAGTGTCGTATAGGGGACAGGCAGCGCGGGGCGCCCGTGGCCACCGATTCGGTACTCGCCGCGATGATGTCACGCTCTCCTCCCTCGCGTCTTCTCCTGTGCGTATGTGGGCATCAACGCTTAATTTATTTTTATCGAATCACGAATCGAAATAGTTATAAGTAATAAATAAACCTACATAAACATAATAGTAGTCTCAGCAGCTAAGACGGGTTAAATGGAAAGGTAGAAGTTTTTCACGAGATTCTTAAATGTGTGAATAGATTTCGCACGCCTGATCGCAACTGGAAGTGAATTCCAGAGACAAATAAATTAGGCGGTAAAAGAATAATCATAAAAGGTGGTGCTGTGTGGGGGGGTTTTAAGGCTTAAGTTTTCTGATGATGTAATGAGCGCGAACCTGAACAATTAAAAAAACTGAAACTTTTCTACCCAGTACACTTACTCAACTTTCTGTTCTTATGAATATTTACATATAATTTTACGCAAATATTGTTGCGAACAAATTACAATTTGAAAAAAGACAAAGTGTTGAAAAAACTCCCCGAGCGAGATTTGAACCCGCACTCCATGACTTGCCGGGTCAGGTGCACTACCAACTATGCTATCGTGAGTCAATCCAACTCGTCGAAATTAATCAACACTATCTACTCTTACGCTGTAAGCCAAAGGAGCCCTATTCAATGTCGACAACTATCTACGTACTTCGGAAGGCACGTTAAGTCGTTGGTCCCGGCTGCATTAGCAGTCGTTAACAACCACCAATCCGCACTGGGCCCGCGTAGTGGTTCATGGCCCGTTCTCCCTATACATCCCATAGGGAAGGCTCGTGCCCCAACGGTGGGGACATAAATGAGCTGATGATGATGATGATGATGAGCTATCTACGTCGTCAACATCCGATCTTAATATTTTTACAAATATTAAAAGATCAGTTAAGAATTAGGCAACAGGAATTAGGTGCGGGTTCTGACTCCCGCTCGTGGAATTTTTTTAATACTTTTTCTTTTTTCTGATCTTATTTTTTTTCCAGCTTACTGTTGGTGTAACTACTTCCTAATCCTAAGTTACTTACTTCCGTGCTACGTGGACATCATACGGAGGGCTTTCGGACAGGACGTGTTAAGAATGTTGCCTTTCTTCTTCTGGTTACCCTTTGACCCTCTGAAGCCAGGAATCTTCGAAGTAGTGCTGGTACTACAGTCCTGGCAAAGTAAATTTAAGTCCTATTACTAATTTTTTTTTGGTGATGGGTATAATATTGATGATAATGCTGAACGTGAAAGCGCATTTCACTCGGAATCTTAGACTACTGAGGCACTGGCTATCTTATCTTTAGCTGCGGGAACACAAAATGCTACAAACATTGATGTTATGGCGACATATTTGGATAAGATGGTGGTAACTAGCCAGGCGGTTAAGCAAGCCTTACCACCAACCAAACTGAGTAAACAAACATGTAACTACCTACCCTCCACTGGGACTCAAACCTAACGAACCGAACGAATGGCTACCAAGGCTTAATAGGAAATATCGAATTTACTAGCATCCAGAAATTTGGTGATACCTCAGATAGCCGCAATAACACATTAAACCCTGGATTCGCCATCACGCGTAGCTGGCATACTTTACTAGCTTTTTGAGGTATTCAAATCAGGAGGGTTACTCTTGAAACACAATTGCAATAATCAATTTCCAATCCCAAATCTAAAAAATTCAAATGGAACTCTTAAAAGCAATAATAGCGCTACATTGGAATTAAATTGCGTGGAAATTGAGTGAACAAATTATTATCGAGATGGGGCGTTCCGAAATTGCGAAACTTATCCCAATATCAATACATATTATTCGCATTGGAATTGTATTGAGATTGAGTTTGCGTCAAGAGTAGCCTACCAGGTATTGAGGGGCAGAACCTCGGTTCTGATTGATCGTGACGTAGGAAAAGCGCCCAAACACATTTCTGCTTTTTATAAAGCGTGGTCTTCGTCACTGATTCGTACCTTCTACGTTTTTAGGTGCTAATAGGGTATTGGCACCGATATTCAACAGGCACCAGTGATCGACATTTAAATCATTTATTCAGTTTAGGCTACAAATAGCTCTTATGAACGTCATTATACCATTGGTTCGTAAGTCTACTCTGGGCGGGAGATCTTGTACTGAGAAGAACCTGCAAGAAACTCAGCAAGTGTCCAGATCTTTTCTCCCTTACAAAAAAGGACATTTTCCATCACAAATAAAAACACTGTAATCTTTTTCTGTAATCATTAAACATAGGGGTATGCAAGTGACTTACGAATTTAGCAACAATTGTATTCAAACCACTTGCTTCCTAGCTGTCATCGTTATTTTTTTGAAAAAAGCTGTCGAACATTGGATTACTATGATACTCCGCTTCTTTTTCAGCTATACTAACTGTATGCTTTATGCTGTGCGCCGATGTACTGTTCTGCATTTACCTCAGCCACATCACCACACAGCTGAACCTGCTGTCGTTGAGGATATTGAGACTGGTTTATGTGCCAGTGGACAACCAGCTCATTTCTGTTTATCCATTGGGTGAGAATTTACAAGGCTTAAAGCTATTCCATCAAAGTGGCACATATCTTTATAATTTATCATCATCATCATCAGCTCATTTTATGTCCCCATTGATGGGGCACGTGCCTACCCTAAGGATGTATAGAGAGTACGGGCCATACACCTCCATGCGGGCCCAGTGCGGATTGGTGATTGTTAACGATTGCTAATGCAGCCGGGACCATCGGCTTTACGTGCCTTCCGGCATGCTTATTACCGAAAAAATACTGCTCTTAGTGCAACGAGAAGTGAGCGAGCTTACAGCTCTGGTAACCTATCCGGATATTAGGTAGTGGACTTTACGTGTCCACGGGGCAACTAGCTCGAGACACTAGTCTTAAAAGTACCGGATGAAGATACGCTTCGTTGCGTCCTGATCTGGCGTTATGACCTGACGTAGATGGTCCCTTGTGCTTGCGCAAGAATGTCTGACACCTACTTTGTAACCTGACGGTTGGTATGGAGTGTCAGTATAAACTTTAAGTCGTGTTTAGTGGGTTGTTCCAGTTGCGGTTGATAAATTGGTATTACGCTCAATGTATGTAAACTATTACATACATTTTAATCGCAAATGCACTAAGCGAGCGATCATTGAGCGATTTGTGTTTGTAATACTAATTAGAGCAGTCGCGTTGCAATAGTAAAATTACCAACGGGTTGCTAAAAAAAACGTATAGTACCAGAATAATCCAATAAAATTATAACAATAGCGCCCAACCTAGGTAATCCTGTCTTATGGGGGCTAAAGAGAATATAACAAAAAAAATTTGCTTTTCAACAATGTTATAGTAAGCCTGCGAAGCTCGAGATTAAAAACTCTTCCGATGACCGGCCGAAGTATGCGTAACCTCAGCAATCCTAGACCGGGTGCGTTAACCACTGCGCCATCGAGCTCATCAACACATTATTAATAACACAATATTTACATAACGTAAATAAAATAATATTGTCAGCCCACATTCGCATGTGACAATCTAAAGATTTGCGTTTATTTTTTAATTTAGCTGTTGTGTTTTGTGGAGGAGCTTAGGAGCTCGATATCGCATTGGTCAACGCGCTTTATGGCAAAGGGCGATCATCGAATGGGTAACCAAATATATATCATCTCGAGCTCCTCCGTGCTTCGGAAGGCACGTAAAGCCGTTGGTCCCGTCTGCATTAGCAGTCGTTAACAACCGCCAACTCGCACTGGGCCCGCGTGGTGGTTTATGGCCCGTGCTCCCTATCCATCCATAGGGTCGGCTCGTGCCCCAACTGTTGGGACGTGTATGAGCTGGCGATGGTGGTGATAGATATTTGTGGGTTATCCTTAATTAATTATTAAAGTAAATTCTTCGGTCTTGACAGTGAAATGATGCTTTCAGGGTCTAACGTGGTCGGGAATCGTGATGAACAGGAACAACTCATCATGATAACGTGGGAAAGTAGACATCACAATGAACTGGTATCCATTCTGAAAAGACATACAGATCTAATAAGGTAACAAAGTAAGGTACTTATAGTAAATAGCGTATATACTGTCCCACTGCTGGGCAAAGGCCTCCATCATTGAAATCAAGTCATCGCTACAATTTATGGGTGTTGGCTTAATCACCACGCTTACCAAATGCGGGTTGGTGATAACAAACCCGGGCTACGCATCGATAAATCCGAAACATACTTTGCCCGACCTGGGAATTGAAGCCGGGACTTTCGGGTGTCGGGCCCAGCATTTTGCCACGCGGCCACCGAGACGTTAAGGTAACAAAGTTTTTTTCTATAACATCCTCAGGGATAGTTCAAAAGCACGTAAATAGTATTTGGCGAATACCGCGTAAGCGCCAAACACCTGTTTTTTTAAGAGAACGGTTAGGATAGAAAACTAAATATTTAATTATTTACTTGGTAGTTTGACGTACCAATTAGAACATAGCAATTGTTTTGGCTCCTATATGTTATAATGAAGTTATTTTCTAAAAGAACTACGTAAATCATAAGATAAATGCACTTACGCTGTTTTGTTTTATCCATATGCGGAATCCAACAATGCTACTTACGCGGTTTTGAACTAACCCCGACGATATGTGTTATAATATAATATTTTACTAGAAAAAATCACCCAGTCTCAGGAAGGTCGAATGAGATTCGAACCCACGACCGACCCTTGGATTGTTATGTATAGAATTTTTGAGCCATAAAAATACAAAGTAAAATATTTGTATTGAGTCAAGTGATATTGAGTTTTAGAAGTAAGTAATCCACTTATCGCGTGAGAAAAATCAGCAATTTCATAGGTAAATATATATAAACAATGGGTCCATGGGGGACGGAGGCAAGGCAGCTTGTTAAAGAGCTAAGTGCTCGCCTTATTGAGGCTGACAAGAAGGCTGGCAGCTACCTCTGCCAGCGTATTAGATTGGCAATCCAGAGGGGCAATGTTGCCAGCATTCTTAGGACCGTTCCCATGAGCCCACAGTTGGAAGACATCTTTTATTTATAGGCATTTAGTTTTTAATTTGCTATTTTTATTTCAGTTGTTTTTTTAAGTTCAGTTGAGTTATGTTTCTTGTTGTTGTTATAAGTATTGTTCTGTATATTTGTTAGTTTGTTCACATAAACATGTCTTAAGTTATATTTTTATTAAATAGTTACAATTTCTTTAACAAAACGTTCTGCTTGCTCTGGTATTTATTTTGTTTGTTTACTTCCAGATTGTCCAACGACGTTGAGGATATGTTCAGTTTTGGGTTGTTCATCAACTTTCTCATGACCTCGATCATCATTTGTTTTTGTGGATTCTGTTGTGTGGTAAGTCTTAACACAAAATAAGGAGAACCACTTATGGTTCATTCAATCGCGCTCGAGCACGCACTCATAGTTCTCACAGACACGATTCTTGGAACAGCTCGACCAGTCTAAGCGCAGCTGTTGTGAGCAAATGAGTAAATACCCGAGTAAATATCCGACAGAGTCCAAGCTTCTTTATAGCTCGCAAAATTTACACTTACTTTGGTAGGGTTGTCACATGACGATAAAATAAATGAAACAAAATAATATATTTTATTTTTCATAAATTTATAAATTACTTCCTCTAAAATTTTCTTTTTATTATTTTTGTTTTTCAATAATTTGTTTTTTTTTTATTTTTCCGATTAAGATAAATTCTAATCTGACATATAGTCTTTTTAAAAGACTGAATTGGAAAACACTTACATGGCAGATAAAATTTATAGTCAATAAACACGTTCTAAGATTGCATTATTACAGTGCCAATATTTATAATGTTTGCTTTAAGATCGAAGTGTTCGTGAAACTACGTGAAATAGGCAATATTTTTATATTTCTAGCATTGTTCATACACACTGTACAGTAATTAAGCATATTTTACAGTAAACCACTCTTATTTAAATCAAACATGACAAAACCTCAAATAATTACAATATTTTACGAGCGATGACAGTTCACAACACAAAACAACGTGTGTGACACTGACTGATATTGTCCGCTGGCTGTGCCGGTGTAAACCGGTTCGTCCTCTCGCGGCGCGTACGTGAACCCTTCGTCGGTGAGAGGTCACGCACACATAACCGTGTATGTAGTAGTGTACCTGTCGCAGCGCGCTATATGGAAGCTTGGACTCTGTTCGGGTATTTACTCACGTGGTTTTGAGATTCCGTTGTCTATGTGTGCGTTGTTCGAGCACGTTTGTATGAAGCTTACCATCTGTAGGTCTCCTTTTTTGTGGTTCTTATGATTTTCGGAAAAGACTATGGTCTAAAGGCCAATGAGTGTGTTGCAGTAAAACTTAAAAACTAATTGGCAATTGGAAGAATTGAAAAATGTCATTATTGGCAAGTTATTGAGATGACACATCACTATCGAACTGTCATGGCATTGCCGGAGAGTGATTTAACATTTTGATTACTTTTGATAAATCTTGTGATTACTAACTTCTGACGAGAGGATTACCAGGAAATAGTCCAACTTTGAGTGTTTAGTTTAGTTTAGTGAGTAACTTTGTAATGCACTAGCGAGGACAAGTATCGTGGAGTTTTATTTGTTAGTAAAAACTTGGGTGGCTCCTTAGAGCAAGTGAACACGCGGTGTAAACGCGCCGAATTAGTGCCGATTAGAGGCACCGATAGCCTTCCGGGTGTTTGATAGCACCGGATTTAACAGCGAGCTGTTGGCTCAAGAACCTCCACCATTCCCTGGCCTTCCTTACCACCAACCAATCTGTACCTTTAGCCATACAGGTCGGAGGAGCGGCCAACTGCAGCTTGGGTTAGTGGTCCTTATATTGTGCACAAGGAGCTGTCCTTTCAGCCACTTGTAGGAGCGACCAGCTAAGAAACAGGCATGATAAGTCTATCTCGGTGCATTATCTGAATAGACGGGTATTCCACCTTGACAGCTTGGCGTTTGCGCTATGGGCCCCGCAGACCCAATAGCCAGCTGGTGGTCTACTTAACAAATGTTATTGCTACATAAGGGGGCACATAGTCCATATCATATATAAGACAAATGTAGAGATCCAAAGTGTATCCGATTTAAATATTGTAGGTATGTGTTGTATACTAAGTCATAATTATTAACTTTAATTTCTCATGAAATTATTGTAAATTAAATATGTACCTAAGTAAGTATATATATGAGGTCATGCGCGTCAGGCGCGCATAGGCAAGCAGCAGTGATCATAAATGTTGGTACACAGAGGTTACTAAGCCACTAGGGCTGTGACTTGTTTATTTTGATGTCACGTCGAAATTAAAATATTTAATTCAAAATTGCATAACAAATTAAACAAGATCTGGATCGGATACACCTTGGATCTCTTCATGTTTATAACACCTAACACACGTTGTTCCAAATACAATGTAGTTTTGATACGGCATCACAGATGGCGCTGGCCGTCTGTTGACGCCTTATGAAAAAGAGTGCGGCGCCGCCCGGTCTGCGCGCACGCGAGCGATGGCCGCCATCTTAGTGTCTCGGCTTCCTTCGTGTTAGACACACGGAAACCACGCGTTTGGAACGCGCCCTTGTTTTGTAAAATATAATGGGTGAAATCGGTCGATTCGCGTTTGTTCACGTGTCCTATGGGAGTGCCGTGTTAAACGTGACAAATAAGTATCAAGGAACTGTACTTTTATGCGTTCGGAATAACAATTCGCCTACTGGTAACCGTGTAGGCGCGTGCGAGTGCGTGAGTGCGAACCAAGTGCGGAGTGCGTGGTCGTTCAGGGTTTGGAGCTCCAAGGGGGTCGCTTAGGGTTAGTGACATTGCCACCACATCGCACAGGCGGTCGGATCTGACCCAGGGAGGGTCGCTCGACGCTTCTGCCCGTGAGTACACGGGAGTGCACGTAAGTGTCAGACATTCAATTAGGTTAAGTAGTTTAGTTAAGAAGAACTGTAAACATTTTCTGGTAGCAAGCGTAGTTAATCTCGCCTCAACATTGTTAAATTCAACACTTTTTTATTTTTATTAGTTAATGTAGGTAGGTATCTCAACTTGTTGTTAGCTAAGCACTTTATAGTGACGTCGTTAACGTTAACGACTTAACTTTATCAGCCTATACACGTCCACTGCTGGACATAGGCCTATCCAAGTTGGTTATTGTATTTTGGTTATTTGATATTGTTATTTTTTGTTGTAACGTTGTAATAACATTTTGTTATAAAGTTTATTCTAGCGGCCTAGTTTAAGTTAATTTTAGGTATTACCTTTTGTTTTGTTTTTACGAGTGTGGCACGTTACTTGTTGTTGCATTGTGCACCTCACAATTTGGGAAATTGTTATCGTAGCCATAACTTGTGTTAGGTACTACCACTGTCGTCTGTGCTATTCTCGGCGGTTTTCCCGCTCCCGCTAATATCAACTAGGTAGTTGTTTATTTATTTTACATCTCCCTCAACGCGATGGCGAAGGTGGTCCTTGCGAAAGAGTTGCGTTGGTTCCTGGCAGTACGGGGGTTATTGACCCGAAAAGATAGGGAAGATGCCGTGTTGGCGCGGGCGGAACAGTTGGGGTTGCGGGTGACCTCGGCGGAATCGGCTATGATGGCGGTGTCAGAGGCCACCCCGCCTCCAAGCGAGGAAGTCTGGGCGTCCTGTGAAGCGGATTTCGCCCAGATCATGGAGATCTGCGACGAGGTCACGCAGGTGGCCTGCGACATCAGACGCCGCAGGGCGGGCGACCCCGTACCTCCAGCACCATCGCCAGCGGGAGGAGCGGCGATTATGGGTAGGCTTCCCACGATACAGCTGGGCAGTTTTGACGGCTGCGTGGAGGAGTGGGTCGCCTACCAAAACATGTTTGTGTCGCTGGTGGACAGCCGGGACGACTTGACCCGGGGTCAGAAGATGGCGTACCTGCTGTCCACACTGCAGGGCGAGGCAAGGGCACTCGTCCAGCACCTAAAGGTTGAGGATGCCCAATATGGGACGGCATGGGAGCTCCTCACCAACCGCTACCACAACGTCCGGCTGTTGGCAGATGCACATGCCCGCCAGCTGTTGGCGTTGCCCGGGGTGCACAGTCGGGCGGACATAAGGCTGCAACTGTTGACGCCGGTCACCGTTGCATGCAACGCCTTGAGGATGTTGGGGTTGCCGGTGGACCAGTGGTCCTTCCTACTGGTCCACATCATCCTGACCAAGCTGCCCACGGACGTCCGCTCCCGCTTTGAGCGCGAGGCGGCAGAAAAGGAAGGGAGTGCTTTGCCCACATTGGAGGACCTGATGAGGTTCCTCGAGTACGAGGCAAGGGTCGTGGAGACCTCGCCTCCGGACCTGCCGCCACTAAGAGCGCTCCCGTGTAGGTGCGGCACCACACAGGGGCGCAGGACGCCCCAGGCTGCTCAACAGCAGCGGGCACCAGGACGCACGACGGCGCGGTTGGCGGCGCTGACGACAGCGGCCGGCAGGGAGCCGGCCTGTTTGCAGTGTGGCCAAATGGGCCACCCCCTACTACGGTGTCAGGAATGGCGGGGGATGCCGGTGGCGGATAGGCGGCGAATGGTGAAGCGCAATGGCCTATGTTTTGGTTGCCTGGGCGACCACTTCGCCCGAGACTGTACCAGGGCCCAGAGATGCAGCGCTTGCGACGGGTCACATCACCTGCTGCTCTGCGCGAACCGGTCGGGCGCAGCCCCACCGACCCCCCAGCAGCGGCGCCCCACGGGCGGGGGTGCTCCAGGGCGGAGCACATCCCCACCCACTCAGAGGCGCAGTCCGGCGCGTGACGCGCCCCCACCGCGGGAGGTGAGCCGTGGACAGGCGCGTGCACCCATGGAGGGCCACGCGTCTGCAGGCTACCAGGCGGCCGGCCCAAGTGTGAGCTGGGGCCCTACGGGCGGGGGCCCGACAGCTGACCCGGGATCCCCTCCTGCATGGGCACCTGTGCGCGCTAGCGTGGAGCAGCGCGACCCGCCGGGGCCAAGGCGGTTCTCGCCGCCGCTCCACGAGTACCCCCGGCTGGAGTACCACCCGCCCTATCCCAGATATGGTAGGGCGGCGGACTACGCCCTTCCGAGGATGGCCATGTGCACCCGCCGGCCATACTTTTATTTGGGGGCCCAAGAGGCATAGCTAGCCTGCCCCCCTTCGAGAGCAGACCCGCGGATGGTTCTGCTCCCTACTGCGGCTGTCCGCGTTTGGGGCCCTCAGGGAGACTCGGTCACCCTCAGAGCCTTGTTGGACTCAGGGGCCCAAGGCTGCCTGTTGTCCACTCGAGTGGCACAAAAACTGGGTCTGGGCATGGAGGCCCCCTCGATGCCGTTACTCGGGGTTGGTGGCATGGAGGTTAGAGGTTTGATGGGCCAAACCCAAGTCACCTTCTCCGCGGTACATTCCTCTACTTTGAGGATTTCGGTAGCAGCCACGGTGATGGACACCATTGTGGGCTGGCAGCCTTCTACCGATCTGCCCTCTAGTACACGCGCAGTTACAAAGGGCCTAAATCTGGCCGACCCACTATTTGATCATCCGGCTCCGGTGGATCTCCTCTTAGGGTCGGATGTCCTTGGATGGATCCTGCTAGGATCCCAAAGGGCTTTGGGTCCCTCTTCATTGGTGGCAGTGTCCACGCTTTTTGGATTTTCAATTATGGGACCGGTCGTTGACGACCCGACTCCGGATGAGTCCAAGATCATCTTGTCTGCATCCTTGGCCAAGACGATGCAGAGGTTTTGGGAGATTGAGGAACTCCCCCTGGTCCCTAGGGTGGATCCCGACCATGTGGAGTGTGAGGCCTTCTATCAGGCTAACACGTCACGATCTAGGTCCGGGAGGTTTGTGACCAGGCTTCCTTTTATTGCCTCCCCTCCTGTTCTAGGGCAGTCCAGGGCTTTGGCGGAGAAGAGGCTGCTGGCCATGGAACGGCGCATGCGGCGTGACCCAGTCCTTCGGGACAAATACATTGCGTTTATGCGCGAGTATGAGGCTTTGGGTCACATGTCTCCGGCTCGAGTTGATTGGAGCTCAACTGGGCACTACTTCCTGCCTCACCATGCCGTGATAAAGGCTGGCTCGGGCAAATTGAGAACCGTGTTTGACGGATCAGCCCCCACGTCTACGGGGGTATCCTTGAACCAGTGTCTCCATTCTGGTCCCAAGTTGCACCGGGACGTTGTCGATATCATCCTGAACTTTAGAAGACATCAGGTGGTGTTGGGAGCTGACATCCGGATGATGTTCAGACAGACGGTCATTCATGCGGATGACAGGCGCTACCAGCTCATCCTCTGGCGTGAACACCCGGAGGACCCGGTGACCGTCTACGAACTCAACACCAACACATATGGGTTGAAGTCCAGTCCATACATCGCAATCCGATCCTTGTTGGAGCTGGCCGAGCGAGAGCGGGCCCGCTTTCCCCGTGCCGCCGCCGTGCTGACACGTGACCTGTACGTCGACGACGTGTGCACCGGGGCCGAGAGTGTCGAGGAGGCCCTCACACTGCGGGATGAACTGATCGCACTTCTTGCAGCTGGGGGATACGAGTTGCGGAAGTGGCTGTCTAACGAGCCGGGTCTGCTAGAGGGGATACCAGAGGAGCACCAGCAGAACCCCACTTTGTTCGCAGATGCGGAGGACCCCAACATGATAGCGGTGCTGGGTATGCAGTATCAACTCGTACACGACATTTTCACTTTCCAGGTGGAGCTGGAGTCCCGGAGCATTTGGAGCAAGAGGACGGTGCTGTCCACTATTGCACGCATGTTTGATCCGAACGGGTGGATTAGTCCGGTGATCTTTTCAGCTAAGTGCCTGTTGCAGCAGCTGTGGATGCTAGGCGTCTCATGGGATGAGCCGCTCATCGGGCCGCCATTGAACACCTGGCTCGAGTTAATCTCCACCATGGAGGAAGTCAACCGGGTTGCCTTACCTCGTCGAATTTTGCCTCCGGGCAAATCTCAAGTGAGCCTGCATGGCTTCTGTGATGCTTCCGAGCGAGGGTACGCTGCGGCAGTGTATCTACGCACCGTTGATTCCGAGGGCCGGGTCAACGTCGTACTGCTCTTGGCCAAGAGCAAGGTTGCTCCAATCCGAACCCGTCTGACCATCCCCAAGTTGGAGTTGAGCGGGGCTCATCTTTTAGCCAGGCTGTTAAGCCATGTTCGTCGGGAGTTAGCCGCCACCGTAAACATCCGGGATGTCTTTGCGTGGTCAGATAGTCAGGTCGCGCTGGCATGGTTGCGCGCGTCGCCACATAATTTGGAAATCTTTGTAGGGAACCGGGTTTCTCAAATACAGGAGATCGGAGTTCTAATCACTTGGAGATACGTCCCAGGCGACATAAATCCAGCGGACTGTGCTTCCCGGGGCTGCACTGCTCCAGAGTTGGCAGCTCATCATCTCTGGTGGGGACCAGGGTGGCTGAAGTCGCCCGAGACCTCTTGGCCTGTCCAGCGGCTGGACAGGACGGTCCAGATTCTACCCGGCATGCGTGTGCATACCCTGGCCGTGGAAGCAGATATGGACCCCGACTGGCTGCCTGAACGATACAGCAGTCTGGACAAATTGCTGGCGGTGACCAGCTGGATGAAACGGTTCATCCACAACTGCCGACATCCGCGAGATAGACTTTTGTCCCCAGTTGTAAGTGCAGAGGAGCGTCAGAGCTCGCTACTGCACTGGGTCCGGGTACTGCAGGCGGAGCGCTTCAAGGCTGAGCTGCGGGTGCTGCGTGAGGGTCGCGCCAAGCTGAAGGGAGCTGTCGCTCGGTTAAATCCTTTTACAGACTCGGAGGGGCTTTTGCGTGTTGGAGGCCGATTACGGAAAGCCGACCTGCCTTACGGGACTCGACACCCCCTACTCCTGCCGAAGGATGGACCGCTGGTTAAGCTCCTGGTGTCCGATCGCCACATTCGTAATGCGCATGCGGGGTGCGGCGCGTTACTGGCCATCCTGCAGAGGGAATTTTGGATTTTGTCGGCTCGAAGAGCCGTTCGAGGAGTGCTGTTCCGGTGTCTGCCGTGTTACCGGCTTCGGGCTTCACTCATGCAGCCGCAGATGGGGGATCTGCCATCGGACCGAGTCACCCAGTCTCGTCCATTTTCGGGGGTAGCCACGGACTTTGCCGGACCGTTCTCTGTGAAGACGACCACTCTTCGCAACGCACGGGTCGTAAAGGCATACTTGTGCGTATTTGTGTGCTTGGCCACGAAGGCCGTCCACCTGGAGGTGGTCTCCGCGTTGTCTACGGAGGCTTTCGTCGCCGCGTTGGATCGCTTCGTGTCGCGTAGGGGTCTGCCCTCACTTATCCGTTCCGACAATGGCACAAACTATAGGGGTACCGCTAACTATCTAAATGATGTCCACAAATTTTTAGAAAATAACGTAGACAGTTTAAGTCAGACGCTCGCCCGGAAGGGGGTAACTTGGCGGTTCAGTCCACCAAATTGCCCACACTGGGGAGGAATCTTTGAGGCGGCTGTTAAGTCCGCAAAGACCCACCTCCGCCGCGTCATTGGAGAAACGGTTTTAACCTTTGAGGAGCTTGCCACCGTGCTTTGTAAGGTGGAAGCGGTCCTCAACTCTCGTCCTCTCTGTCCCCTGTCCCCTGATCCAAACGATCTGGAGGTCTTGACTCCTGGACATTTTTTGATCGGGCAGCCGCTCACTGCTCTGCCGGAATACCCTTGGAGGGAAGAACGTACCACCCGGTTGTCGCGTTATCAAATGCTGCAGCAGATGGGCCAGAATTTCTGGTACCGCTGGTCCGTTGAATACTTGCATTTGCTGCAGCAAAGGGTGAAGTGGACAGACAGGACTGAGCCCCCTCGGGAAGGGGATTTAGTATTATTGAAGGAGGCCAACTTGCCTTCCTTGGTTTGGCGCCGGGGCCGCATCTTAAAGTTATTAATGGGTCCCGATGGGACTCCACGCGTCGCGGAGGTGTTGGTCGGTGGTTCGATTCTGAGACGAGCCATGGCAACACTCTCTCGTCTCCCGGTTGAATGAGCTAACGGTCTGAGCCTTCAGCCCGGGACGGGGGAATGTTCCAAATACAATGTAGTTTTGATACGGCATCACAGATGGCGCTGGCCGTCTGTTGACGCCTTATGAAAAAGAGTGCGGCGCCGCCCGGTCTGCGCGCACGCGAGCGATGGCCGCCATCTTAGTGTCTCGGCTTCCTTCGTGTTAGACACACGGAAACCACGCGTTTGGAACGCGCCCTTGTTTTGTAAAATATAATGGGTGAAATCGGTCGATTCGCGTTTGTTCACGTGTCCTATGGGAGTGCCGTGTTAAACGTGACAAATAAGTATCAAGGAACTGTACTTTTATGCGTTCGGAATAACAATTCGCCTACTGGTAACCGTGTAGGCGCGTGCGAGTGCGTGAGTGCGAACCAAGTGCGGAGTGCGTGGTCGTTCAGGGTTTGGAGCTCCAAGGGGGTCGCTTAGGGTTAGTGACATTGCCACCACATCGCACAGGCGGTCGGATCTGACCCAGGGAGGGTCGCTCGACGCTTCTGCCCGTGAGTACACGGGAGTGCACGTAAGTGTCAGACATTCAATTAGGTTAAGTAGTTTAGTTAAGAAGAACTGTAAACACACGTTGTACAGACAATAAGTAAGGTTATTGTAAAACGAAACAGCTTCTAAAAATGCCTTCTTCTTCGTCTCTGCCAATATTTTTAATTAGTTTCTTTTTAAACAATTTTAAACTTTCGCGTTCCATAATTAAACAAAGAATTTAAACGGGTATTAACGCAAACTCATTAGTAAAAAGGTATCATACCTTCTTTATACTCGACGTTTCTTTTTAGTTTCTTTTTGTTACGTCGTAATCGAGAATTCATCTATTTGAACACGTGAAAGAAAACACTTTCTGAAATATTTCAGTATTATTAATATATTAATTTATTTTTCAGTTAGTTGAAAAATGGAATGAGATAACGTACAAGGTTTTTTTGATTACTGATCTATCGCAAACTTGGTTAATATGCTGGTACGGACAAAAGTTACTCGATTCGGTAAGTTTTATAACTGACTCCAGCCTAGTCACAGCCCCTTATCTCACCTGATGATGTTAAGTGATAATATTTAACTACTACTGAATCTACTCGTACTAACTGATGCTAACGTTACATACAATGACATCATCATCATCATCATCATCAGCTCATTTTACTGCTGGGGCACGAGCCTTCCCTATGGATGTATAGGGAGAACGGGCCATGAACCACCACGCGGGCCCAGTGCGGATTGGTGATTGTTAACGACTGCTAATACAGCCGGGACCTACGGCTTTACGTGCCTTCCGAAGCACGGAGGAGCCCGAGATGATAAATTTTTGATCACCCATCCGATGACCGGCTTTTGCGAAAGTTGCTTAACCTCAGCACTCGCAGACCGGGCGCGTTAACCACTGCGCCATCGAGCTCCTCCATACAATACAATACAATATTAATGTTATTTTTTGTTCAATTTTATTATGATTAATTTGTTTCAATTTTAATTTATGTCAAATATATATGTATCCTTATTAACATAGTATTAAGAAATCTACTAACATCTGTATGGATTCTATAATCTGAAATAAATGTTTTATTATTATATTATTATTATATTATACAATGACTCGTGCCATACAATGACATGGTTACTTACAAATAAAAAAAATACTGTATTTTTATTTTTTAAATCAACTATTTAAGTTTATATGAGCCAGTAAGGAGCTCTATCGCAGATCAGATGTAATCATGCCGTGCTTGCATCTAGTTGGTTACAGTATAACTTAACAAAGTTTTTTAGTACGTAAAAATCAAGTACACACGGCGGCAGAGCAAACTACCCAAAACTGTCAAATTTCTACAATCAATTTTGAACTTTAGTGTTTGGTTATAAGGATCAATATTCATCGGAGAAATTTGACACATTTGGGTAGGTTAATCTGCCGCCGACTGTACAATGCATTAAAACCAGTTCTGTGAGCCAAATAACAAAAAAATCTAGCTTAATTACCTACGTGGGTATAATAGTTTAAGTACCTAATATTAAATTTATTTTTGACCATATTAGGTATTTTTTATTTAGACGTTAAGTATCGAAATAGGATACAAAGATATTTGCTCTAGGAAAAGAAATCAGCAGGCCCCACTAAGATAAGATAAAAATAAGATATGATTGGATTGGGCATTGTCACTGTGCTGTGTGATAAAAGTCACAAAATAAATAATAAATAAAAAAATAGCATTTTATTTGTAAGACTATAATAAATTATGTAAATTAATTTCAGAGCACCGGCATTGCAGACGCGTTGTACAGCAGCGGTTGGTATAGGGCCTCGAAAAAAGTCAGGAGCACAATGTTTATTATGATGCAAAGGTAACTTGACGAATCGCACTAAATTAGACAATATCACATACATCACTTTTAAAGCACTCGTTTTATGGAAATCAGAAACACCGACAGTACTACAAACCACCCAAACACGACACAATATAGAAAACTCGGGACCTCAGAGATAGCGCCACCCAAAGTCCGGCGTGCAAGCAAGCCACACGGCTCACATCACACTGAGCATGCTCACCAAATTTGGTCCAAAACTACAGGCTCGTTACCGAGATAATCAACAAAACATTATCATAATTCACCAAAAAATACACCCTTTCCAAACCCGTACAGCTGTACTACACGCACACAAAGACAGCCGAACATGCACACTAAACTCGGAGCACACTGAGCTGGCTAACATAAACAAAACATTGACGCTTGCGTGCGTGTTAGTAAAGATACAGCATGTTTCATGATGTGCATTATTTTAATTGATTTAGTTTGTTAGAAAACATAACTTTGAAAAATCACTTTAAAACTGGAGTCCATTTTTTGTCATTGTATTCAGAACGATGTATAGATACCGCCCTTAAACGTTCGCTTATTGATTTTGTTAGACCCTGTATAGGCTTTTTTTTGTTTTTACTTTACTTTTGTCTTTACAACAAGAGTCATCGGCGAACATACGTGTTCTTACAGTCAAGAATAGGAGAATAAATTTATCTTAAGTCCCACACCTAGATTTACCAAGTCCTGTGACGTTGCAAATGCCCAGAGGCAATATGCAAACTCTCTCCAAAAACAAAACAAAAAAAAACATCTTATACTTACGAATCTATGTATAGAGTTATGACTTTTATAAAATAACATAGTAGGTATTTAAACGGGGCCGCAAACCATTTGTAAAAGTTTTCATAATTTCTTTATATCCGACGTTTCGACGCAGTAACAATGGCCGTGGTCACGGGCTGACCGAGTCAGTCAATCCCCGTTGAAATTCTTTTTGTACAATACTTTTTCAGATCAAGTAAAGACGTTCACGTTACAACCTACGGTTTCTCCACGATCTGCCTATCCAGCTTTGCTACGGTGAGTAAGCAAGGTTAAAAATAGGAGACCTCAGAAGGAACGCTTAATACATACAAACGTTTTCACAAGATAAGATAAGATACGATACGATAAATTTTTATTGCCCTAAAATTGTGTAAAATACAGCGGAACAAACAATTTACCCTAGTCGCAACTCTAATTATATCACTTGAAGAGCTCATAGTAAGGCCCCTGGACCACCCATTTTGTTTCTGTATTTTTCTCGCTCTATAATTATGATTATATATAGTTTTACGCAAATTCTGTTGCAAACAAATTAGGTACAATTTGAAAAATGTGTTGGAAAAATTTCCACGAGCGGGAGTCGAACGCAGATCCACGAAAGCATCAAGACAGTGCACCTGGCCCGGTATGTCATGGAACGTGGATTCGAATCCTGCTTTTGAATTTTTTTCAACACCTATTTCCAAAAACATTAATTATAGTGAAGTTTAATCGAGATAACCATTCAATTTTCATTTTCAGATCATCAAAACAGCTTGGTCGTACTTCACACTTCTACTGAACACTTACCATCAATAACTGTATATTATGTAACTCAAACCAGTTTATACGAGTAGTCAGAGCCATAGCTAGACTTGAAGTACCCTACCTTAGGGCGATTTCGAAGTTGGTGCCATAGTAAAAGTTGTTCATTTTGATGGGAGGAATGACCCCCATTCGGCATTTTGTTACACCCTATATATTATAACTGTAAGACTAGATGCCACTATACGCTAGTTTTTTTTTCCGTCTTAAATCTGCTTTACAGTACTTTGCTTATTATTAGTTGATTATTAAGGTATTTTTAGGTAGGGCATTGCCCCACAATGCCTTCGCTACGGCCCTTCACCACGACCCTGCGAGTAGTATGGAAAATTTCACACCACCCGCTACATAACTAGTGGTGGCCCAGTGGTCGAAATTCGACCGTAATTTTATTAAGGCTGCACGGATTGTATCTTAAGCAATTAAAAATTAAAAAAGCTAGAATGTGAGTTGGCATTGGATTGGCATTGACAGATGCTGGCCGCATTAAAGACAAACAATAAGTACGTGTGTGTCAAATACATATGCGTATGCATCAAAAATACGGTAGTGAGTGTAATGTTGTTTTTGTTGATTTAATGTATTTTTTATGCATAATTTAAAAAAAAAATTAACATTCGGATAACCTTCTCTATATAAACTATAAGTGTGTGAAATTTCATACTCGTCCGTCCGCGCAATTTTCGTAAAAACGGGTACAAAGTTTTTGCTTTACGTATAACAATAATATTTTATAACAATCCTAATAATATCCTAGAAAGCTAATGTACTTGTATTAGGCATAGGTCCACGTCATATAAGAATTGAATCACGATTTCTCACATTCACCCCGAGCATCTTGCCGTTCTGCTACCGAAGACGCTTTAATTATAGTTAGGTACTGGTTTTAATATTGCACTAAAAGACGCATAAAATAAATAAATTTATTCTCAACAAAAAGTTTTATAATCATATTTATTTGTATAAAACCTTAATTTATTGTAATGACACATTAAAAAGGTAACAATTTATTTTTGTATCATTTGTCACTATAACTACTTAATAATATTATAACAGTTTTATAACAAATAATATTATAATAATAAAATAGTAATAATATTACTATTGTACGAATTACTGACTAATGAATTATTTTCTTAGTTTTTTATGTGTTTTTTTAGGAAAATACCTTGATTTAAATTCATAGGCAATCCCATAAAAAACATCAATATTTAATTTTCTGTATAGTTATTAATAATTTTGTGTGCAATTCTAATGCTGTACTTTAGAATATTCTGTGGAAATAATTTATTTATCCTCATTTTCATAAAAACTATTTAAGCATAAAATTCAAAATGACGTTTGTGTGACGTTGACAAAACAATATTAAACTAAATAATGGGACTTCTTGGCGGGAAAATGAAGAGTCATGTCTGCTTTTGTTTTATTTTCTAAAATTTGTGTTATGTCGGATATTAATGTGAAATAATGGTAGATTATTAACCTTTAAGTGTTCGTGTGTGTGCATGAGTGTTGGCAAATGAAACAAAACAGTGCAACATCACTTTTCAAATTCTCTCAAGAAGTCCGCCGGAGGACTTAGTAAAGGCCCACATCTTTACTGAGATAGTCTAGGGGTTGGGGGGTACATCATTTCTCACTTCTCATTTCTATTATCATTAATCATCGTCATACATGAAAAAAATATTGTTCATTTAAGTATTTTAAGACTTTTTTATTGGCTAAATGCTTGTGGAAAGCAATAAAAAAAACTAAATAATGCTTAAATAGTTTTTTTTTGTTTTTTTTTTAAGCAAAATAAACCTTACAGCCATGTGATCCACGTTTCGCAATTACTAGGACCACGATCACGACCACTACCACTCTGCCAAGAGTGTGTAATAAGGTGTGTGTGTGTAAGGTGCTACACGGGCGCTACTATCGGGCTCTAACTGGACCTGATGTAGATTTGCCAGCCTTGGGGAAACCGAAGGTTTTGTCTGTGCCATTGAAGATGAAGTTATCAAGACGAATAACTACCGGAAATATATTAGGGACGGTACGGTCGACATCTGTCGGGCATGCCGCCGTCCAGGTGAATCACTCCGACATATTATTTTTGGTTGTTCTCATCTTGCTAACGGAGAGTATTTGCACAAACACAACCAAGTAGCCAGAATAATTCACCAGCAACTTGCTCTTGGATATGGCCTTGTTGAATCGGAGGTGTAGTACTATACGCACCTGCGCCAGTACTCGAAATGTTGGATGTGGATTCAACCATTATTGTACCGATAGTTGTTTCGGCAAACGGTCTTTTAGCCAAGAGCCTCGATCAACCTAGAGAGGCTCTCGCTGAAAGGTTGGGTCAAGGGTCAGATACAAAAGGCAGTACTCCTTGACACGGCACGTATTGTCAGGAGGTTCCTCACTCTGCAGCCCTAACCATCTATAACTTGGGTCTATCCCCGCTGCCGGTGGCAACCTAGGTTAAGTTTTTTATAATATTTTATATTGTAAATATGTTTTTATATAAAATATTGTAAAAAAAAAATCTTAAGATGTATATTTAATAAAGAGAATAATAATAATATTAATAAAAGCGTTTATTTGTCTTTTAACTGATGAAGAAGAAGAAATGACGAAGAAGAAATTCAAGAATAAGTAATGTCCTCTTCTTTATGCTGCTGTACCCGGCTTCAGCACCAGCTTTGTGTGGTCACCGTAGATGCAGTAGCTTAATTATTACTAACTAGCTGTGCCCTGCGGTTTCACCCGCGTTAATTAGCGACTGTTCCACACCTATTAGTCATAGCGTGATGTAAGCCTATAGCCTTCCTCAATAAATGGACTATTCAACACAAAAAGAATTTTTCAATTCGAACCAGTAGTTCCTGAGATTAGCGCGTTCAAACAAACAAACAAACAAACAAACAAACAAACAAACAAACTCTTCAGCTTTATAATATTAGTATAGATTTAAATTCTCCAACAAGGTGGACCGACGATCTGGTGAAGGTCGCGGGAAACCGCTGGATGCGAGCTGCACACAACCTGTCGTTGTGGAGATCATTGGGGAAGGCCTTTGTCATGCAGTAGACGTCTTTTGGCCAAGATGATGACGATGATGATGATGATAAAGTTCTCTAAAAAATAGGTTTGTTTCATTTTTAGGCGTGACTCGAGTAACATTGTATTTTGCAGATGTTTTATGGCTGTGTTAGAATAAACGATTATTTCTTTCTTTCGTTCTTTTTTTTCGTTCAAAAGTTATGTCCTCTTCTCTATGCTGATGTTGTACCCTGTAGCCGGCTTCAGCATGACGTCAAGCTTCAGTACCAGCTTTGTATGGTCCCCGTGGATGCGGTAGTTACGGAGCAGGTGCGCTAAGCTGGTCTTCATTGACATGTAAGCATATGACTTTCCTGAAAGTAACCATGTAGATTTTATTTGTAGAGAAAAATACAGCAAATGGTTGAGTTAATGAGCTGAGGCATTCATTACTGGTCGAGAATTAGAGATATTAGGAAAAAGAAACTAATCGCAAAACTATGGAAGCTATATCAATTGTAGACAACATTTTAAAAATTATAATATACAAAATATACATTTAATATTTATTAATTATTGCATTTATGTATACAGTGTTTTCATACAGTAATATAGTAATATAATAGTATATGATTGCCTATTACAAACCCTGTTAGGGGATCGCGAAATTATAACTATTATTATATATTAATGGTATAAATAAACAAAAAATAAAATATAAAATTAAAAATGTTGCCAAAGAGTGAGCTTTCCGTGGACATGTTTAAGAACTTATTCATGTCTTGTCTGACATAAACTCTAGTATTGAGAAGTAGCATTTGTGTGCTAAATACCGCTTTAATCTTTTTTAAAATAAGTTTTCATATTTTTCTGCTTTAAAATTTTTTGGTATTTTGTTAAAGATAAGAATGGATCTATAGTAGGGACTATTTTTATACATTTCTAATTTGGGTTCAGGGAGAATAAGTTTATTTTGATGACGGGGGTTTTAATTATAATTGAAATATGAAGAATTTTTCTTTACAAAAAAGGCTGTTTCTAAAATATAAATGCACGGAAGAGTTAGAAGATGAGTTTTATAAAATGGTGCCTGCAGGATGATGGCGTTGGCGATAATACGGACAAAATTTTTTCATCCATCTATTCAGAGATGCCCTTCATGGCGGCAGTAAAGACCTATTTCGATCACGTTAATAAAAACAAAATTTGTATCGTATTGAAATGGCTCCTAGTAATAAACGAGGTGTGTTGACAATTTTTCCATACAATTTATCCACCACGCACACCGGCATTAAATAAGGAACCCAAGAAGGTAACCTTATACATACTGCGCTCGAGCAACACACACTTAGACCCCTCACGGACGCGGATCTCGGAACAGTGATCCCCGAACCTGTCAGTCTGGACTCAACCTCTGTGTTGACTCCAGACTTTCAGCTACAACCAAATAGTTTCATGTCGAACTTGCACAACCTATGGTTATTTGCAGACATGCACATTTAGCATGTAAAACCTACAATTTGTACTATCATCATCATCATCATCATCAGCTCATTTTATGTCCCCACTGCTGGGGCACGGCACGAGCCTTCCCTAAGGATGGATAGAGAGAACGGGCCATAGACCACCATGCGGGCCCAGTGCGGATTGGTGGTTGTTAACGACTGCTAATGCAGCCGGGACCAACGGCTTTACGTGCCTTCCGAAGCACGGTGGAGCTCTAGATGAAAATTTATTTGTCACCCATCCGAGGACCGGCCTTTGCGAAAGTTGCTTAACCTCAGCACTCGCAGACCGGGCGCGTTAACCACTGCGCCATCGAGCTCCTCATTTGTACTAATTAACTTTAAATTATGTTAACGCCCAGCTCTTTTTGTATTTAGTTTTTAGGTGTACACATATTTTTGAACTACGATCTAGATTACATCCACTATTTTTATTGTATAACTTTTTAACAATTATAATTTGTCTTGTGTATGTAATTAAGAAAAAATAAAAAATAATATAAATAACAGCTCGGAGCTGTGCGAGTGCTGCTGTTGCGAGATTCCGTGTCCGTAGAGGTTTCCTATGTGGGCGTTGCTAGAGCGCGGTATGAATTAGCGGTTATTTTGTGACTCCGGTTTAATAAAAGTTTGCTGATAAAAAGTATAGAAGCAATCATTAGGGAAAACTAACCAATGCACATCCGCCTGCCCAGGCTGAACCCTACGAAGGCGTTCTGGTTGTCCGGCAGCGTCTCCGGACTGAGCCACCTGTCCGGCTTGAATTGATCAGCGTCCGGACCCCACATGGGATGTTTGTGGATGCCGAAGAGGAACATGAAGCAGGTCCGGCCAGCCGCTAGCGTATAGTTTTCTGTAACATACATAGATGATGGTGAAAGATATTATTGTGATAGTAAAATAAATGTTTTTTGATACAAAACGTTTCACATCTACATATTAAGGGGGTGCAGCGCGGAATTTCGAAAATTACGTGTTTTTAAGTCACTGGTGCTAGGCGCTGAATAGGTCATTTACATTAAAAGAACTAGTGTAGGTTAGCTTGATCCTTTCACAAGGGCATGGTTGTCTTGGAATTTGAAACAAATACCCAGAACCTGCATTAACAATACGTAAAATTAATGATATATAAAAACTTATTTCTTCAGAAACTTTGTAAATACAGCACAAATGAAACAATGATCCGACATCAAAATGTTTGTATTGATATTCCGCAGGGCACTGTTGTCGTATGTTTCAATTAAAAAATATGAATATGAAAATATTAAGACTTTTATAATTTTTTACCCAAACGCCTATGATTTTACGAAAGTAAACATTGCTCAAATTAAATCAGCAGCCTACTCTGTACAGATATTAATGTGCGTGCGTATTCGTAGTCGTGCGCCGTTGTCACACCACTGCCACGCGCCGCTCGCTCGCTATCATAAAGAAACTTGAAACTCGCAGTTTTGCGTCCGCACTGCACCCTCTTAACATTAAGTATAATGTTCCAGAAATGCCACCTACGTACGTCGCGATAGAAAACTACCACAATACTGGTAAATTTTATGTTTTTTGTTTATTCACATGACCACGGAAATAGGCTTCGTCGCCTCATTTGTAGGCTCATTTCATTGATTAGTGGTACGAAAAGTAGGTTGCAACAACACTCGGGAGGTAACCAACATTTTTTTTTACTTAATGTTATCGATGTCCTTAAAAATTCCGTACAAATAATACTCATTTTCTTTCATTTGCAACGGTAATTCTCAGCGGACATGATTTTTACGAGTTCTTAGAAACATCTACTTATAGTATTTCAGATTGTTTTTTTTGAGATTATTTCTAAGTAATTGCCTGATAAGAAATGAAATTTCATACTCACAATTTGGTATAAAAATCATTTAAAATATTTTTTCAAACTTGTTCTCCTAATTTCCGTTCGCTGTCAGATTCTAACTAACCACTACCTTTAACAATTTGTGTCATACGCCCTGAGTAAGATATCGTCAAAACATACTCAATTGCACATTCCTGTCGAGCCGGCGCGCCACTACCGGCACTATGGTGTACATGCGCATGCTCTCACGCAGCACCGCCTCCAAGTACACCAGCCGGGAGAGATCTTGCTTCTCCACGTCACGGTCGGAGCCTTCGAACACCTCCTGTAATCTGAAATGAGTGAAGGGAAAGTTAATTCTATTCGAAGATACGATAAGCCAGTTCTGTGGTTGAGGATACGCTGTCTCCTGGGCTGAAGCCCGAAGCACAAAATAAGGAGACGGCAGAAAGTAAGCTTCATTCGCTTCATTCGCAACTGCCTCTCGGTACGCCTTCTTTTTTACTTAAGGATGTGAGTTAAGTTGTCGAACGTTCAATAAACTATGTGTCTGGTCAACAAGCAAACCCATCTTAGAAACGTATTATACGTTTCTAAGATGGGCCAATAAACTGTGTGTCTGGTCAACTAGCAGAAACCTTGAAACCTCGGCTGACGTCCTGAACTCCTTATGTAAGTACGTACAGTCAAGCACAGTTATTTAAATAATTTTATCCGAATCGATCACAGGAGAAGGCAAACCACAGAAATGGCTTATCGTATCTTCGAATAAAATAGTCATCAATGCTTACTTCTGGTTTGCCTTCTCTTGGAAAGTTATAATCTTGCTAACTAGCAAGATTATAGCTTTCCAAGGTGCTTTGCAAGACCTAGCTGGTTAATGACAGTCATCAATACTTACTCCTGGCAAGCATTCTCCGGAATTTCAGGGTATGATGCCAGCAGCAGCAACATGTATACGAGTATTAGGACGTTAACCAAGGTGTCAGACTGTCAAGAAACTATGCGTCTAACATCTAGCCAGCTCATCTTAGAAACGTAAGTCATCAATACTTAGTTCTAGTGAGCCTTCCCATGGTCCAGAGTGTGATCCCAACAGCAGCAACGTACATTAGTTCATACGCTGAGGTATCAAGTGGTCGAGAAACCATGTGTCTAGTCTACTGACCAATGATAGTCATCGATACTTACTCCTGATATGCCCTCTCCTGTGCTTCAGGGTGTGATCCGATCAGCAGCAGTGTGTTAAAAACTATGTGTTGGACCAGCTGGTATCTGCATCTTGTGGATTTAAAAGACATACCTGGATATGCAGTAACTTGTGGACGATACGTATACAGTATCTGATACATTTCGTGCAAGTGGGTTTGCTTTAAAATTATACTCACTTCTGGCCTTACATACATTAGTATATCAGCCGAGTTCAGACACAGCACGGTTGTCAGGAAACCATGTGTCTGTCTAAAAGGTCGGTGGCGCATCTTCAAAACCTATAGGTACTCTCAATACTCACTCCTGGAACGCCTTCTCCTGCGCTTCAGGGTGTGATCCCAGCAGCAGCAGCGTGTACATGAGGACGTTAGCCGAGGTGTCATGGCCGCCCACGATCATCGTGTCCACGTGCTCACGGATCTCTCTGTCGTTGAATACCCGTCTCTCGATCGCCAATTCGAGTAACAGATCCATGAATGGCTTGAACTTTGTACCTGGATGGTACAAAATAATGAATTATTTATATATTTGCATATTTTGTTATTATATCAAGTTCTATTGTCTATAATAGTTTTTTTGTTAGCAGCTCTTTTTATTTATTTATTTTATTTATTTATTTATGAGCATGTGAGTCTGCTGGCTTACAGCTTGGGCCAAGACGCCAGCAAACTAATTATTACATTAAACAATACAAAATTAAAATTAATATTAATAATAATGTATTTCGGATAAAATTTTAGGAGCTTCTTTTAGGAGAAAAGTAAGAGAGGTGTATCAAACCCCTCTCTTACTTTTCTCCTGGTAGAGAATGTCGCTTTTATGGATCTTGTTGTCCGATTAATAAATATTTATTTTTTTGCAAGTTTGCTTTTTATTGTATTTTAGTATTAATTTTTTCAATAAATGTTCAACCATATGCCATAGACATAAAGTTTAAAGTCTATTGAGGAAATTTGACAGTTTGTGGCAGTCTGAAGAGCAGGCGTGTGTATGGGTTCTGGAACAGATCCGAGAGGCAGTGGACGCCAGGGAGGGATGGGTCACTGTCTCAAAGATCCGGAAAGCAAAAGGCAGAAAGGTCATCATCAGCTGCGACACTCGCGAGGAGAGGGAGAAGGTCCGGAGACGCATCGACGCTTAAGGCTTCACATTAATTAATTAACATTATTTATTGTATCTAACTGCCTCTAAGGTCTTGTAGTTAGATCACCCGTCCTAAACCTAGAAGTAACGGGTTCGATTTCCAGCAGGTTTGTTCGAATTTCGAATACTTATCATAAATGTATTGGAATAAAAAAATGTTCTAGATCTATGTCTTTTTCTTAAGGATGAAAAATTTCATTAAAATTGGTAAATTCGTTCGAAAAATGTTGTTTTTTTTGTGATACTTACTAAAATTGTATTGAAGTCTCCGTTATTAAACATTTACTTTTACAACAACATAATTATTTATTAAAACTATATTAAGTAATAATATTTGTTACAAGTAAAACAACCTATTTACCTGAAGTCATCCCAGTTTTTCTTTCGGCCAGAATGTTTCCGTTCATTTCCGATTTTCTCTTTTGCAGTACCTATAAACAATTTAGCTTGATTACTGCAGTTGCTTATATAACGGTTGACTAAGTAATACATTGCTGTTAACGAGATATTCCACCTATAATTACAAGCTTTTATTTAACTTGCAATGTATGTATGTATGTTTGTTTGGGTGGAATCTTGCAACTCAATTTTGAAGCAGATATCTTCAATCGATTGAGCTGAAATTTTGTATACATGTTCAGTTTTAATGACAATGCATGGTTAATTGTGTGACGTCACTCTAAATCCAATATGGCGGCACACCCAAAATGGCAGACTAATTATTTTTAAAATGCATTCCTACAATATGGGTATCAAATGAAAGGGCTTGCTGAGAATAACTCGAAAAATAAAGTGACGTCACTCTAAATTGAATATGGCGGACTCCTAAAGCTTGAAACTCAATTTTTACTTGTATCGCTTACATTTAATCAGCAGCGTCTACAAAAAGAGCGCGTGTGAGAAGTGTTTACACGGATAGTGAATTAACTAATTGAAGTGTAAAGACTATGGTCTAATGAACTCGTGTGAAGCGCGCTTTTGTCACAAATAACACTTTTCTTTCCGGCTGATTTTATAGTGTCTCTTGTAGCCGTGGAAGTTAGCAGCGCGTGCGCAAATTAAGGCGCTGACAACCATGATATGCATTTGCATAATGCTCTCTGTCGATCTGCATACAGTAGATCTATTTTATTAATGTCTCTCGGCAAAATTTGTGTGTAGGTCGATGTCGGTTTTCTATCAGTTATATAGTATAGAGTTGATGCTACGCTTTAACTTATTATTAATTTATTTTAGACTGATGAGAAAGACTATTGTGTTATACGTAATTTGATTTTTAATTTATAGTTTTCATGTTTTTCAGCTTTATAACTATATAGTAATATAACTATACAAACAAAACAACAATAAAATACGTTGTTCTGAATTCAAATTATTACCATACATGCTTCTATACATGATAAATGGAATTAAGTCAATATAATTAATGGACATGGAAATTAATATTCGGTTGCATTCGGAAATGTGATGAATGTGATGATACACAAACTGCACTGTATGATACACATGATACAAATAGAAAGTTGACATAGTAAATTACCGTGTAAGACATATTGTGCAGGATCTTGAGACACCTGTCCTGCGTCCTCTTCACGCCGCTCCACTTGAAGGTCATGGGACTGTGCCACCAGAACTTCTGGAAGCGGTCTACCATGGTGAAGAAGATCTCCTCGGTCGCTTTCACGTACCGACTGTTCAAGAGCGTGTGGTCGCCGAAATCAACACCTAAAGCTGTTACTAAAGTAGAGAAAGATAATGTTATTGTATTTTATTTATTGTTTTTATTATTATTAACTACAGTTTAACATTGTTTTTCTTAAACAGTTGACTTTTACCAGTAATGTCGTACATTGTGGTCGTTGAAATTTGGACCTGATGTAATCTTACAAACTTAGATATTTTTATTTTCTTTAATTTTGGTTTTCACATGTTGTGGTAGTCCTTTTTATTTGTATTGGAAAGTGTCCTTGTACGATATGGTATTTTTCAATAGTATGACGCTGTAAAATAAAGAGAAAAACTAATGCCTTTGCTTAGTTTCTTACCGGTTCTTCTTCTTCTTAATTGATTATGTATTTGAACATTTTGTAAAATTAGGGCACTGAGACAAGATC
This sequence comes from Eudonia mercurella, assembly GCA_963082485.1. Taxonomy (NCBI): domain Eukaryota; kingdom Metazoa; phylum Arthropoda; class Insecta; order Lepidoptera; family Crambidae; genus Eudonia; species Eudonia mercurella. Next base: position 5,687,410 of record OY720045.1, read on the forward strand.
GAGTCAGAGGCCTGTGTTATCTTTCAGTCGGTACAGCTAGCTAAACTACTTACAGCATATAGTCTCCAAAGCATTATGTCTCGTGTAAGTCCAGTGGTCGAACATTCCTCTCCCTACTTCTTTCTCAAGATCCTTGACCAGCTTCCTAGATTGGCTGTTGAATACTCCGATGAAGCTGTCCAGAACCGTCTGGCTGAACGCTGGGTTCAAAAGTTTCCTATGATTCTTCCATATTGATACTGCAAAATGATAAACTCAAAGGTGAGTGGAGACCGATTTAAAGAATCTAGTAGGGCACGAGGACACGCACTAGTGCGTGATGCCGTTCCCTCTAGAAAACCTCTGACGGTGCGTCGTTTCACACGGTTTGAGGAACTCTTGAAGTTTCTCGCCGCCCCCAAAAAAGCCCAGTGAAGCTGAAAATGACGTCTGAGACAATCAGCAAACTCTCTAAAAAAAATCCTTGAAAAATCCGTAACCCTGTAATGACTTCCAAAATGATCCAAACTGACAAAAATCTAAATACTGATCTTTTTTACATTATTGGCAAAGGCCTCCCTCCATTTCTTCCACTTACTGCGGTCCTGAGCTAATTGAGTTCAATTTTGGTTATAGGTACAGTTCGTCCCACCATCTCGTTCTCGGTCTACCGCGAAGCCTCCGGTTGTGTTTGGCTTCCAATCTGTTGTTAACTTGGCCCATAACACTTCTGGCATGCGGCAGACCTGACCAGCGCAATCCCATTTCAGCTGAGCTACTTTCGGAGCTACATCTGTGATTTAAGTTTTGGGAGCGCGGCTCGTTGTTTCGGGTCCGATCCGATCGCTTGACACCTAATATGCTACGTTCCATAAAGCGTTGGCAAACCTTGAGTTTAGACTTTTGATCTAGTGATCTACCTTTTCTGTATTATTACAAACGATTGGAAATTTAGTGAAGAAGTCGCGGGCTATATAGATTTGAGGCTTTGGTATTCTTACGTGTGCCAGTGACCAATCCTTCGCCCAGCCACGGTTTCGCGAAGTCGTAGAAGTCATCTTTCTGCAAGCAAGTGTTGGCGACGGTGAAGAAGTCATCCGGATCCGTTATCACTGTAAACAAGAAATTTTTATTCGGAAAAATGTTGAAAAAATTCTTTTCGATTCAAATCCTGAACGAAAAAAAATTTTTTTTATCATATTCTTATTGAGATTATTTTGCAAAATTTGCGTAAAGTTTATACTATAAAAATTTATTTCAACATATAAAAACGAATATAAATATTATTTTTTGTTTAAGTTCACATGGAGAAATGCAGGATAAATTGTATGTGTAAAGTGTAACATTACATTATATATTTTGTGAAACGGTCGAGTTTCGACTACTAGACGACCACTATTTAAAAATAATTACTAACAACGTGCGTTTGGGTTATCAACGTGAAAACTAAGCAACTCAATTTCAAACAAAGGCTATTTCAATATGGGTAACTAAATATAAATAGTATGGCATACCTATGTCACTACTACTTGTGATTCACCTATATCCCACTGCTGGGCAAGCTATCGCTACAAACTGATGGTTATTGGCTTAATCGTCATGCTTGCGCCAAAACCGGGAGCTGATTGACTAATTTCAACCTATATCACGATACCTTTCAAAGGTATTTACGCTTGTCATTTGCATAGACGATTCTAAATAAATGTGTAAAAACTCTATGTCGTTCATTCAACATCATTCAATAACACGTCCATTGAGATGAATTGAAATACAGTTATCCCATGTTGGTCTGGGACGTGAAAATTTATTAATTTCCCATGGTCGACAGGAAAAGGGAGGCACTGGCAACTGCTAGTGCCTCCCTCTCCTCTTAAAAGCTAACTAGCCTGGACACAGCGAAAGCCTTCGACAGGGTAAGGCACAGGGCTCTTCTCGCTAAACTTCCATCATACGGGCTTCCGGAGAAATTGTGTTCGTGAGACGCCAGCTTTCTTTTTGGGCGTAGCATCAAAGTCGTAGTTAACGGCTCGTGCTCTGACATGAAGCCCGTGAATGCTGGAGTCCCGCAGGGGTGTGTTATCCCCTACTCTTTTTCTTCTGCATATCAACGACATGTTGCATAACAACAGTATTCATTGCTATGCGGACGACAGTACTGGGGACACGCTCTACATCGGACGAGCTAATATTTCTCTGGAAAGCGTCATCGAGAGCCAGAATAAACTTGTGACTGTAACGTAACCTAGTCCACTTTAATTTAACCCCACCAAAACACAAGTTTGCGCGTTTACCGCAAAAAAACATCCCTTCATCGTATCTCTGAACTTTGAGGGAGCTCCCCTTGGTACCAACCCGACTATTGGGATCCTTGGAGTCGATATTTCGAGTGACGTTCAGATGCGGGGTCATTTGGAAGGTAAAGCTAAATTAGCTTCGAAAAAGCTGGGTGTGCTTAATAGAGCGAGTCAGTATTTCACACCGGCCCACCGCCCACCGCTTACAACTGTACAAAGCACAGGTCAGGCCGCATATAGAATACTGCTCCCATCTTTGGGCTGGAGCACCCCAGTACCAACTCCTTCCATTTGACCGCATTCAACGCAGAGCAGCTCGAATTGTCGACGACATGGTTATTTCAGGACGACTCGATCTACTGGCTCTTCAGAGAGACGTTGCGACTCTCTGTATATTGTACCGCATATATCTTGGGGAGTGTTCTGAGGAATTGTTCGGCTTGATTCATACCGCTGCTTTTTGATTTTTTGCCTCGAACTACAGTGTTGTGGAACCAGCTCTCGGCGGCGGTATTTCCAGACCGTTACGACCTTGGGATCTTCAAGATACGAGCCTATTCCTTTCTTAAAGGCTGGCAACGCGTCTGCGAATCCTCTGGTTTTGCGGGTGCCCCTGGGTGGCGGTGATTACTCTCCATCAGGTGACCCGCCTGCTCGTTTGCCTCCTTCATTTATAAAAAATATATATATATATATATATTCCAGTGCAGAAAGAATCATGTCCATACTGAGACCATCACTTCCTACGGCCTTAGTGGTGATGGAGCAAATACTCCTCTTGAAGTCGTCCTCAGACTGTACTGAATGAAAAGGAGGGACAATCAGGCAGAACAAGACTTAAAAAGAAAGCAAGAGAAGCAGATTTAGTAGCTCCATCTAAAATTAAGGGAGGAGTTGAAAAATAGCTGTTTAGAGCATCAAGATCCACTGAGTTCAGGCAAGAGACAGTAGGTTTGCCCACGCCCAGGATTTTCAAGAAGCTCCGTACAAGTTTCCGACCAACACTTTCAATCTTCATATTTTCTCAATTTCATATTTCCGTTTAGCGTCCCTACACATTCTGTTACATAGGTATATTGCGAAGTTTCTTATAGGCTTTTAAGTCATCCAGTTCTTGCCAGCCACCTTGCGAAGATCGTCGCTCCACCTAGCCTGAGGGCAGCCTACACTACGTTTGCCGATACGCGGTCTCCACTCGAGAACTAAACTATTATTATTATTATATTATTAGTTTTTTACCGTAAATGGTTCGTGGACCGATAGAAGCGGCGACTACTCCGCCGATGTCGTAACTCTTCTGCGCCATGTCATTGACTGCAATCCATAATTCTGAAGAAAAACGTAAAGAAATATAAAATACAAATTATACTGATGACTTAATAGCTGTAAACTTTCCTTAAAAATAAAATAAATAAATTAAAAAAAAACTGAACTATAGTTTCAAAATATAACAAAGTTGAAGGTAGGTACTGTCTGTTCCTAAAACGCCTCACATTATTTAAAAAATTTTAAATGAATTAAGCATTATGAGTATAATGTGTTAATTTTGATAACAGCTATATGCTTCATCATCATCATCATCATCGGCCTATCTTAGTCCACTGCTGGACATAGACTATATGCTTAAAACATAATTTTACTTTCGGCTTCACTGCTTTAGATGTTAAGGGGGTGCAGCGCGGACGCAAAACTGCGAGTTTCAAGTTTCTTTATGATAGCGAGCGAGCGGCGCGTGGCAGTGGTGTGACAACGGCGCACGACTACGAATACGCACGCACACTAATATCTGTACAGAGTAGGCTGGTGATTTAATCAGAGCAATGTTTACTTTCGTAAAATCATAGGCGTTTGGGTAAAAAATAAGAAAAGTCTTAATATTTTCATATTCATGTTTTTTTATTGAAAAATAAGACAACAGTGACCTGCGGAATATCAATACAAACATTTTGATGTCGGATCATTGTTTCATTTGTGCTATATTTACAAAGTTTCTGAAGAAATAAGTTTTTAGTTATCATTATTTTACGTATTGTTTATGCAGTTTCTGGGTATTAGTTCCAAATTCCAAGACAACTACGACCTTGTGAAAGGATCAAGCTAACCTATACTAGCCCTTTTAATGTATAAGACCTATTCAGCGCCTAGCACCAGTGACTTAAAAACACGTAAATTTTCAAATTCCGCGCTGCACCCCCTTAATGATGAACTAAAGATTTAGCTTTTTTAGACAAAGCTGCCGCTTGAACCTTAGCGTGCTCAAACAACGCGAAGTTTTACAAAGTTACAAACGGCTTTACGTAATTTATTGCTGGAGGGCCAAAACAATTCAAATGAGGAGAGATGCTATTAGGTACTATTTTTATACGAGATCCATTAATTAAGGTCGCCTTAAGAATAATTCCACCATCCTCCCAGCATTTATTTAATTCAGAGGCGTTGACTATATCCTTGAAATAACGGGCTGAGTGCTTAAGGCTTATATTGCCTTTAAATAAAACTGGCACAAAGGCGATCTCTCAGTCTCCGATTAAATGGAGACCCGCTCCGCCCGCCGGCCGCACCGCTCAGGTGGGTTACTCTTGAAACACAATTGCATTAATCAATTTCCAATCACAAATCTAACAAATGTCAAATGGCACTCTTAAAAGCGATAATAGCGCCACATTGGAATTAAATTGCGTGGAAATTGAATTGTTCCAAAATTGCGAAACTTATCCCAATATCGATACATATTAATCGCATTGGAATTGTATTGAGATTGAGTTTGCGTCAAGAGTAGCCTACCAGTGCAAAGGTCGCGCTCACGCGCCTCCACGGCCCGTCACTCGACGTGTTATAGACAATCGATAAGTCAGAGAAAATCTTTTATCAACAAACTTTGATGAGTTATTAAATATAAAATGTCCAATTAAGTTATACGAATCTTTCTCTAGTCTATTACCAAGACACAAATAATTAGGGTAAATAAAAGTGATAGAATTAATAAAATATGGATTAGTGCAAATTTGAAGAAAATGTTAAGTAAGAGATAAATTGTTTAATATATGGTGCAATGATTCAAAAAATATGATAAGGAAGTTTAATTATACTAAATATTGAAATAGATGTCATCATCATCATCAGCTCATTTAATGTCCCCACTGCTGGGGCACGAGCCTTCCCTATGGATGGATAGGGAGAATGGGCCATAAACCACCACGCTGGCCCAGTGCGGATTGGTGATGAAACACCTAACCATCGCCTTCTCTTGCCAACATTTACGCCAAGGACATCCGATTAATCGGTACAACTATTAAGTATGACAGATAGTTTACCGAAAAATAGTACACAAGTCACTAACACCAACATTACAGTACCTAACAAAAATATTAAACTCAACATAAGTAACTGTGGCAACGTTACTTTAAATTTTTCTTAATTATACTTAAGTATTATTTGTTATAATTTAAAGATTATTCTGTAATACTTACCTATCATAATGTAGTAGTTAATACCTAAACTGAATTAAAAGTATCTTGTGATTGTAAATGTTTTTTTTTTTTGCATTTAGTCATTTCCTCGTTTAGATAGGATGAAAAGTTACGTGTTGCAGTCGAGTGCAAAGATTTTTCACCTCGTTCTCTTTTGATTCCTTCGCTAACGCTCAGAATTCTAAAATTTTAGAATCCAACCGCGTGCTCATGGCCCTTTGATTTTCAAAAACGTCATTAAACCACACGTCTCAACATTGATTAGCTGAGTGAATTTTGTAGCAGTATTATTTTTCAGTTGGCTGCGACATTCACACAAACTGTTGATATATGCAAAGTACTTACTACAGCTATCCCCAATTAGCTGGTGTGCATGCCCAATAATGGGCAAGCCCCCAGGGAACTTGGGCGGCTCGTTGTCAGTGTCCGGACATCTTTTCCGCCACAGATAGAAGGCGTACAAGAAGCTCGCTGCACAAATCAGTATCGGCACAAGAAATGTCATTATCACTGATCTATCACTTGATTATTGATTTTCAAAGATTTATCATTTAATTTGTATTGTCTAAATTTTTGTATGTATTAAATCACCGCATTATGTAAAAAAAACACCGTTGATTTTCCTTTTTAAAACTTTTGATATCTTAAAGGGTGTTGCAGCTGTTTTTTTATGTTTGTTCCCTGTTTCACTCGAAATCATAATGATATGTTGACGAATAATAAAACACGTCAGCTATCTACCTCGTTTTGATCGACTAATAATTAATTACCGACAAATTTCAACACCAATTAGTTAGATATTCATAAAATTGCGTGTTAGAATAGCATTAAGTTAATTTTACAAAACCGTCATGTAGATATACAGGAAAGTACTACAACGAAATGCGCAGGACATTGCAAAAATTAGTTTTATATTAGCCCTATTGCTTAGTTCGATAGTTCAGGGGCTTTGATAATTATGATATTAATTTTAAAGTCACGAATTACTAACGTTTTAATTGCGAGATAGGTACCTACTTACTTTATTATGACTAATAATAATAAAATACTTACACAGGATAGTAATAATAATATGACTATATATTTGAACATGAAAATCATCACAAGACTTAAACGTCAAATCTTCAAAATAAACTGTCTTTATTACAGTATAAGACTTAAATATTTGTGTCATATCAGAGCCAAAAAAATTTATTTTATTTTGTTTTCTAAAGTTTACGCGAACACTACACATTGAATGAAACAACTTTTACGGATCTACTCGCGTTTATTTTACAAATTACTTTTTGATGTTTATCCTGACGTTTCATTGGCATTTTATTTTGTTCTTTATTTGACTTTTAATAAATTGTGGAAACGAGACGCGTGTATATACGCCGCTACACCCATCTTTTTCACAACTGCGATAGTACTGCTTCAGGAGCTCTTATTACCCCCTGGCAAGTCCCCACCTGAGGCAGGTAGTCTTAAATAAAGAGGATGTTAAAAATAAACTAAACATATTATTTAAAAAATACTGAAAAGCTATTACGCGTGTAGATACGCTTGTAGATAATTAAACGAAAAGGAGAATTAAAAAAAAAGAGAATGTCGGTAAAAACAAATTTCACTCACTTTGTTTCTTCAGGTTAATAGCTATAAGCCTACCAAAATTTAGAGTCTTGTTTTATATTTTAAATTTCATAGATTATAATAGATTTTTTTATTTATTAAGCGATCAAGACTCAATGTGTTAGTATTAACTTATTTTGTGTTAGTTAAATGATTTTTATATAAATATCTAATTATTAAACCGCAATTCATTTCTGCGCCATACCAGACAAGAGAAGAACAGAATATTATAAAAATAGCACTCAAAATATTGATTATTTGCACCAAACGGTCCTAGCCTATATACCTGTCTAGTGCTTAAGCCACAAGATTTACTCATATGACCTTCACTGTTTACAACTTACCAGTTTTAATTTAAACTTTTCATGATAAACATTATTTATTTACAAACAAAGACAAAAACAAGATAAAAATTATACTACTTAAAATTAAACTTACAAAAAACTATAAACTATAATTACTACTAACAATAAATAAAAAAATTGCCCTAAATCATCCCCATCAGGCAGAGTGCCCAGTAAGCTAGCAGCATTGCCACGTTGGATAGCTATGCTTATACGCTGGCCCAAGTAGCTGCTAGCTCTGGGGTCCCAGGTGGTTTCTATTAATTTTATAGAAATATCTTTAAAGAGTTTGTGAGTACCTGGGCCCCATGGACCTAGTCTCTACCCCGAACGGCTCAAATATGAGATCCCCAGTCAGATTCTCGTACTTTCGCCGTTTGAGGTTCTCTGCATGATTTGCAGCCGCGCCAGCGCTAGCAGAAGTGCTTGGAATGTGGAACGGTGCAAGCGTATCGACACAAGTAGCATCCCATACCAGAGCCCGTTCCACCCTCCAAGGAACTAGGGTCATGCCGTCATGACCTGGAGGCCGTCATGCATGCCGTCATGCATGGAGGGTTCGAGTACCGCTGGTGCTCCAGCGGTGACAAGAGCCCGTCGAATGACATCATTGAGGTTATGTTGACGAGCAATGCGACCAGCACTTCTAGCACAGGACTGCCTTTTTTTTTTTTAACCCGGGGGAAACTTGCTCTCAAGTCGTCCCACGGGGAGCCTGACATGATGACAGGCTCAACCCGCTTTCGGGGTATGTGGGGTTGGGCGATGGTCTGCCCGACCCACTAAAACCCCCGGGAACAAACGTCACGCTCGACACTTGGGGGCAGCATGGGACCTGGGTCTTATTTACCACGCGTACCCCCCTGGTCGATGGTCGCTAGACCCCCGCGCTAGACGCCTACGCGTCGCCAGGCCCTATTTTTTGGCCACCCTCTGTGCAAGTGGGACATCCAGGGGGTCCTGGCTGTCCTCCATCGCCGGCCCACGATGGGCTGGGGCCGCGGTCGATATCGACGCGGCAACACTAAACACCACACTGTGGTTGGAGGTCAGGGTTTCAGCCTCTGACAGCGCCTCCTCAAACGCCTCTGCCTCCTCCATCGCCTCAACAGGCTCTGGACCAGCAGCAGGCTCCCTCTGCGCAGTGCTCCGCGCTCTGGGTATGCCAACCCGCGCCCTTTTTACAGGGGGGTTACATGCCCGGCTCCCCATGACGTGGCCGTACGGCCGCCCTCTGTCAAGGCACGCGGCGCAGCGCGGCTCCCGAGCCGTGCAGGTCGCCACCTTGTGTCCCGGTCGCCCACAGCGAAAGCAAGTTTCGCTGTAGTCGGCGTCCGAGGGACACCTCAGCCTAGCATGGCCTAAGCCCATGCACTTAAAGCAGCGCATGGGGCGTGGGTCGAGCACTGACACCCGTACTGACGACCAGCGCAGGAGCAGTCTTCCGGCGGAGCTCAACACCTTTGCTGCCCCGATCGGGCAGCGAACAAGGACGGAGCAGGAGCCATTAGGGCCGTCTCGGATAGTCCCCACCTTCACGCGCTCGCGCGCACAACCACCTCTGCTGGACACTGCCGAGGCTATGTCTTCAGCCGTGATGTAGTCGTCCATGTCCGAGATGCGCAAGTCCGCGCACTTCTCGGGCCGGACGACTGTTGCCGCGTCATCAACGACCTCTCGGAGCCGCTCAGCCAGTCGGTCTGCCAGATTGGCGCTATCGACCCCTGGGATCTCCAGCAGCCTGGCACCGTTCTGGGCTGTGCGAGTACGGAGCCCCTCCGTGATGCCAAGGCTCTCTAATGAGAAGGCCTCTGTGGCCCGAGCCATCACCTGGGCATAGGTAACGCCGCTAGCGACAGCTTCGGGCCTCAGCTGGATAGCCACAGCTGTGGATTTCGGCCTTTTTAGGGTCGTCTTCCCTCTCTTAGCCCTTTTTGGGGCTGGAGCAGGCGCAGAGGGCGCTCCTCGACTGGCCACAGGTGCGCGGCCTGAAGTGGCCGGGGCAGTCGTGGCTGTAACCGTCTCCGTACGACGGTTATTTCTTCTCCTCCTCCGTTTACGGCCAGTGGCCGTCTCCCACATCTCGACATCCACAGGGGGAGCCGAGGCGGAGCTGGTGGTCTGCTGCGGTGGGTCGGAGGGACCAGCAGCGGGGGCCGCGTTTGCACGGGCTGCCCTCATCGCCGATGCACGCGTAACCGGCGGTTCTTGCCTTGGCGCAGGGAGAGGAGGAAACTCCTCCCGTCTCCTAGGCGCTGGGGGACGTCCTCCCTCTGAGGGCCGAGCCGGCTCAGAGAGCCTAACCTCGAGCCCGTCTAGACGGGAGCTCAGTGCTCCGATCGAGCTGCTAAAGGAGCGTTGCAGCTCCTGAATAGCCGTCGTCATTACTGATAGGTCTGGAGGGGGAAGGGGATGAGCGACTTCTGCACAAGGAGAAGAGCGCCTCACTCTTGCCACTTCCCTACGCAGAGCCTCTACCTCAGACTTGAGGTCCTGCACCTCCTTGACGAGCTTGGAGTTTTGATACTCCAAGCGCTCCGTCTCGTCCGACGTACACCGCGAGGTGAGATTAGACAGAGCTCGCTGCAAATTGATGGCAGCATTGTTGAGCTCCCCCTGGCACGTACCCTTTAGGTTTCCAGACTTTCTGGAAACCTCGGTAATTGCCCGCGCGCACAGGATGCCCTGCTCGTGCACCTGGCCAGCGGTCATACCGTCCCGCTCCACCGACCACGGGATGACCTTCCGCACAGCATTGGCGATCTTCACTTCGTCCTCTTTCGCGAGGCGGGCGATTTCCTCTTGGTCGAGGAGCTTCTTGCGCCTCAACTGCTTTGCAGTAAGCTGCTCCGCCTTCTCTTGGCGCGCTTGGCGATCTTTGGCCAGCTGCGCTTTTGTCGCCTTGCGGAGGCCTTGCAGATCCGTGCCGAGGACGGCAGCGGATTCCTCGTCCCGATTGCGGCTATTCTTGCGGAGCTCCGCAACAGCCCTTTCCTCAGCTTCGTTCTCGGCGTCGAGCTCAGCGTCCAAGTCCGCGAGCTCTTGCCTCCGTAACTCCGCATACGCCTCCTTCAGGCCGATGCGGGTACCGTCCCCATTGTCTTCAAGATCCTTAAGATCGGGATAGACCATGGGCGACTGGGCCCTCGGTGCCGGTTTCCTCGACCTCCCGGTACCTCGACCACGACTGGAAGCACCTCGTTTTGAGGCACTCGACCTCACAGACTCCGCGCCAGAGAAGTCATCAGTGTCGATGTCCTCATCTAGCGCACGCGACCTCTTACGGCTCTCGCCAGCCACCTGTCTTTCGTCCGAAACGGCGGATCTGGAATCAGACTCCGCCATCTCCTCCCAAACGTCAGAAAAAATTATGGACATAGTTGTTCCCACGAGTATGAGAGCAACTAAACGTCACCCTGCGCAGTGGCCTCATGCGCAGGGAACCCTAACGACTGCCAAGGTCGGGAAGTATTGGCAGGTTTTTACGAGTTTTCTCTCGGGTTTTATAGTGTGTCCTTCACGCGGCCGGCCGGTTAAGGCAAGCCCTCGCTCCACCACGGAACCCGCGTATCCCACAACGCCACGAGTGGGGGTCGTTGCGGAAACCGCAGTGGTTTACGATGATCGGGGGCTGGCGTAGACCCCCGTTACACTGCTTTCGCAGTGTTCCCCTTCCCCCCGTTGCGACCTAAGAACCCTTAAGGGGCGGCCGTCTTTTGAAGCAACGCCCAGAAGGGGCGCCGATCTACCCTTTCCCCCCTGTGTAACAACGCCCAGAAGGGGCGCCGTCAAAACTCCTCTCAAAGCTGCTCGGATGGAGCAGCGAGTGTGCGACCCAAAGTGGGCACGCACATTGGAGGTGCAGGGCCCAGAAGGGGCTCCCGCCTGTGTCGGGTTGTTAGCCGGTCAGTCTCACAGCAAACTCCTCTCGAGGAGGAGGATGTTGAGGCTGCCCGTTGCCCAGGGTGTACCACGAGGAGGTCACCCAACACACACCCCAGCACAGGACTGCCTGTAGTGACCGTGGTTAACTTTCATTAAAAAAATTACTAACTGACCCGGCGGACGCGTAAAAGCGTATCAAACAAAAAAAACTTTTTTTTGATGATAAGTATCCTATGTCTTTGATCATACCCTTGGGAATATGTACAAAATTTCATGATGATCGGTTGAACAGTTTACTCGTGAAAGCGCATCAAACAACAAACAAACCACTTTCGCATTTATATTATTAATTAGGATAACAACACCAAAAAGGTTAGTTATTTGTACCAACGCTCCTAGCCTATATGGAAGGATTACGCCACAAGATTTACTCATCAGACCTTCGCTATTTTACCACTTACCGCTGAAAATTGCTACGTTATCACTTCCTTCGGTATGCTTCGGTTTAGTAAGGTGCTAATATGTTCGCAAATCGCATCGCGTGCTCCATTCCTTTAGTAATTGTTTCATATTTTTACATGCACATTCAGTGTTTGATATGGATAGCACGCACGTCGCTTTGGTAACAATTTAAGGTGGATCTCACAAAAATATTTTTTTTAGTGTTCTTTTTATTTTCCACGGGTATTTCTCTATAATATCAATCTTTTGGCATACATTCTATAGTCTACCTTAATGACAACTTTTTGCAAGTTTTTGGAGCATGCTATCTCTTATAGATTTTGAGTAATCAAGAAAATTTTATTTATTGCCGTGAATGTAATGACATCTATTAGGAGTGTAATGACATTTTCATATTACAGTACAGGAATGAGGTATTTAGTGGCAGCACGTATTAATTCTTGTAATGATCTTATTTACCTTATAAGGATTATACAAACTTAATAAAAGAAAGTAACTATCAATACTTCGTTTATTCAATAAAACAATAACATCAGTAAGTAAGTACTTAATATTATAAGTCAGATTGAATAACCATAATAATATATTTTTAGGCATTATTATTATTAATAATAAGTACGATTTTGTCGGATAGGCCGGTCAGTTTCAGTCTCGTCAGGAGACCATCCTCAGGCAACTCGAGGCAAAAATACAACTCGAATCAAAAATACAATTCAAAACAAAAACACAACTCGAAACAAAAATACAACACGAAACAAAAATAAACAACAATATAGTTCGGAGAATTAACAAGGCTTTGATTTTTTATAATAACAGAACAGTAACAAAACTTTCTCTCTTAAATATAATAGGTAACAATTATGTATTAACTGCAATATAAAAAAGCAAGGAATAACTAGGTGCTAATACTATAAGGAACATAAATTTCAACTTTGATTATCATTTACCCATAAAAAAATATTCCAAAATCAGTTCAATTTGAACGAAGAGCGTAATGACAAGACGAGCAATTTAAAATTATAATTTTACTAAATAAGAAATAAGTTATATAAGTAAAACTCCACACAATTATCGTTGGGCACCAGGGTCTAATAAATGCACAAATTAGAATTTACTTACAGTTGATCCTTACACGTTCAAACAAAAAAAAATATCAATATCACACGTCTTGGAAGTGATCACGGCCGACGAATGAACGCAGGCCGGCGCGGGCGGGTGTTCAATGAGGTTTCGGCAGATCACGACCGATAAAACATGAATTTAAAAATTCAAAAGTCGAATTGTCATCGTGAACGGTTAGGTTTTTAGTGGGTCGGGCAGACCACCGCCCATCCCCACACACCTCCCGGCGCTTGCAACAGCCCCATCGAGACGGTCTAAGAGCAAATTTCCCCGGGGTAAAAAAAAAAGGTCAGGTTAGGTTTTTCCCTGGGCTTTTAGTTAGTCGGCCGCACAATGTCTCAGGTCAACCCCACATACCCCCCGCGGGTAGCCCCGACCCGTGGGATGATTCCGTAGAGAATTTTCCGCAGAATAAAAAAAAAGGTTAGGTTAGGTTAGCTTTTTTTATATATTTTTCTTTTTCACTTAGTGTGCAATAAAAAGGATTAGAATATGGTGATCTTTATTATGTTTTCATATAAGGTAACTTTTATTTTATAGGAACCTTTAAAAAAATCCAATCTCTCTTAGATGATGTGATGAATGAATGATCTCTTTTAGAGATAAGTCCACCTTTGCTCACCATTGTTTGTAAACTGTTCTCTGTATTTGTGTTTATGTGCAATAAAGAATATAAATATAGTTTTTGCAATTAACACAGGTTCTTTAGACTGTTTTGGGTCCCAATGAACAAATTGAAACGTATCCCATGACTGTTGTAGGGTGGGGACGGGGTTCATACAAAATCCTTCATGGTACTTTATATTGGCTCTCGTGTCCTGCCCACAAAAGATATCCATCACCATCACCACACCAGCTCATCTTATATCTTATTTCCCACTGCGCCGGCGCATGAGCCTCCCCTATGGTTGGAAACAGTACAGGAAGGACGAGCCATAAACCACCACACGGGCCCAGTGAGATTTGTGGTTGTTAACGACTGCTAATGCAGACGGGACCAACGACTGCGACGTTCCCACCGAAGCACATAAATATTTATACTGTCCCACAGCTGGTATGGCTGGTGGCTATAAGGTAGTGGACTTTACGTGTCCACGGGGCAACTAACTTGAGACACTAGTCTTAAAAGTATCGGATGAAGAATGCGCTTCGGCGGGTTCTAATCTGGCGTTATGCCTGATGTAGATGGTCCCTTGTACTTGCGCAAGGATGTCTGACCTTTAACTTTATCACCTTATGGTTGGTAGGGGGTGTCAGGATAAACTTTAAAGACGTGTGGAGCTGGGCTGTCCCACAGCTGGGCAAACACACCTTGCTCAATATAGGAAACCAGAACCTTCGGATATCAGGCTGAGTTTCTGTTATGGAGACAGTTTGCTAATTACATCATCGACATTTTAAGGCTGGTTTCAGAGTCAAGCTGACCGCCCGCGCGGGTGTAAGCGACGCAGGCCACGAGCTACCTAGGTGTTGCCTTGTACCCTTCCATAGTGAAAACTAACCTGCGCTTACTACCAGCGCTGATTACAATTAAAACGCGGTTAGTCGGCGCGTCTCAACCGCGCCCTGACGAGGAGTCTCTATGTCCAGTGTGCGTTACACAGTCACGCTGATCGCACGCGCTGGCATAGGTAATAAATGACTAATAATGTAATAAAAAAGCAGATAAACCGCGTCATACTAAACTCGTTTCAGAGTTGCGCGCGAGTCATCAGCGCGCTTACGACACACGTTTGCCACCCGCGCGGGCGATCAGCGTGACTCTGGAACCAGCCTTAGCACCACCGGACTTTTTTGGGGCGGCGGCGAGAAACTTAAAGGGTTCCTCTGACATGTGATCGAAACACCGTCAGAGGTTTTCTAGAGTAAATGGCACGCACTAGTGCGTGCCCCGTTCTCAAGCTAGCAAGATTCAAGATTCTCCGAAGGGTTCCGATCGGATCCGGAACGGGCCAAGTACTTCGCCACTCATCCTCGCCTCAGCAACGCATTTAATTCATAATTTTATACAATCGGCACACAACTCAACATTAATACCCTGCATCACGTAACTCATGTTCCAGGTATGACTACTCGATGTTTCGGTTGGCTAAGCAGACTTGTGTCAATCCGCTTCTGTATTTTGCAACTAGCTGACCCGGCGGACTTCGTACCGCATTTTGTTTATATATAGCCTATGTTACTTAACGCTAATGTAGCATTCTAATGGTGAAAGAATTTTTTAAATCGTTCCAGTAGTTTTTGAGTTTATTCGTTACAAACATACATACATACAAAAATACAAAGGTTTCCTCGTTATAATATTAGTATAGACGAATCGAAGGTTATATAAAAATATTCAGGTTAGACCTCGACTCGATCTAGTGGTGTTGTACACATCAGCACATCAGACTACAACAAACTGTCAAATTTCGTCAATGGGCTTTAAACTTTATGAATATGGCACATGGTTGAACATTTGTTGAAGAAATTTAACAGTTTTGGATAGCTTGATGTGCAGGCAGACGTCTGTACTACTCGATTTGGTGTGGTAATAAACGCGATAGTGACTTCGTCAATGAAATTATGGGCGAAACAAAAGTCGTAAGTTAAGTGGCTTACAAATAAACAGAACGATTAGTTATACATCGTGTTTTGTTCCCATCATGTAAACTTCATTTCAAATTGGAGTAAAAGAGCCAAAATACGGAATAACTATTCGCAGCTTCATCATCATCATCAGCTCATTTTATGTCCCCACTACTTTGGCACGAGCTTTCCCTATGGATGGATAGGGAGAGCGGGCCACAAAACACCACGCGGGCCCAGTGCGGATTAGTGGTTGTTAACGACTGGTATTGCAGCCGGGACGGAGGGCTCGAGATGATAAATTTTTGGGTCACCCATCCAATGACCGGCCTTTACGAAAGTTGCTTAACCTCAGCATCGAGCTCCTTTGACCGGCCTTTGCGAAAGTTGCTTAACCTCAATTCGCAGCTTGTTCTCTGTTTATTTGTAAGGCACTTAATTTACCCCGATCCGAACCACTCGGGAGAATTTAGTAGGACACGAACTAGTGCGTCACACAACATGAGTGAGGAACCCTTTAAGTTTCTCGCCGCCCCCATAAAAGCTCGGTGAAGCTGAAAATGCCCAGTCGCAATCAGCAAATTCTGTAAAAAAATTAATTTATGAGTTGTTTCGCCCATAATTTCATTGACGAACAGTAATAATTGCGTTTATTACCACACCACTTAATTAACATGAACATTAACATGAACCCTTTACGGTCAAACGGTTGTTCGTTCGTGCGTGTATCCACGCTGCTAAATGCGCCTAAAGGTGCTTACTCACCAGGAGCATTCGCCTGTAATGTAAAATATCGTCGAGCAGTTTGTAAAAACCGCGTATCTGCTTTTGCAAAATTTTGCAAAAAGACGAAGAAAGTGAACATCTTGGTCATTCAAGCATATTATTCCGACTGAAATTGACAGCTATTTCTTTGAGGCAAACAACAACAACAAAATAATATATTTAAATGGCCAAGATGTTCACTTTTTTCGTTTTTTTGCAAAATATTGCAAAAGCAGATACGCGGTTTTTACAAACTGCTCTTACGCGGTCTCGCACGCTCACCGACGATATCAGATTCGATTTTGAGTCTTACATTACAATACTGCCTCACTGAGCAACTTGACGAGCATTCGCTTGTAACGTAACAAAATTTTATACATTGTGTTATCAAGTTGCGCTCTGTAATGCTCGGTTCTCTTCCTTCATTGATGTAATGGTCGGATTTGAAACGTTACATTACAGGCGAACGCTTCTAGTGAAGGAGCACCTTAATGTACCGATTTTTTTTTTGCTGAACTGACATGCAGGGTGTACGCTACGTCTATATGGTAAGCAATACGATATCGCCTAGAAATATATTTCTTTATTTTTTAAATTTGTAGGTATGTAAGGAGTACAACGAGATTTCCCATATAATCCCTACATTGATATTTTTAACGACTCTTCTTCGGAATTTTCAAAAAGAAATTGACTGATTATTACCTTCAGTCTACAAGCACACAAGTCTCGTAAAATAAAGCAATAAGTTAGTCCGATTAACTATCTAACTATCGATTATCTATATCTACTAGTGGTAGCCCAGTGGTCGAAATTCGACCGTGATTTTATTAAGGCTGCACGGATTTTATACAAGCAATGAAAAATTAAAAAAGATAAAATGTGAGTTTGGATTGGTGCATTGACAGATGTCGGCATACGTGTGTGTCAAATACCATGGTAGCGTGTGTAATGTTGTTTTTGTTGATTTAATGTATTTATTATGAATAATTTAAAAAAATATTAACATTCGGATAACCTTCTCTATATTAACTATAAGTGTGCGAAATTTCATACTCCTCCGTCCGCGCAATTTTCGTAAAAACGGGTAGGTACAAAGTTTTTGCTTCACGTATTAATATACAGATAAGTACTTTAAAATATTATAAAGTTAAAGAATTTGTTTGGTTGAACGCGCTAATCTCAGGATCTACTGGTTCGAATTGAAAAATTATTTTTGTGTTGAATAGTCCATTTTTTGAAAAACGGGAAAATATTTATAACCGGGATAAAACCGCGGGGCACAGCTAGTCAACAATAATTGGCACTAAAATACCTATAGTTGGACACCCGCGGTGTTTCTCCTTTACTGGACAATCGATTAAAGATACTATAGCAACAGCAATAGCAACTAAAAATAAAACGCTTCGCATAAGCATAATAGCCATTATTAAATAAATCATTAAAAATTCATAAAAAAAATACAAAATGTCAATACTCTGTTTAAGAATATTACAGGAAAGCAGCAAATAACATATTGTCGAACGCCAAAATTCTTCTCATCAACTCATTAACCTGGGGACAAAGAAAAAATACAATATAAGTACATTATATGTAATATATATTTATTCTAATTCAAAACTTTTAGTTCTAGAGTTGAGTAAGGTACTTGAAGATCCTAAGGCCGCGAGAAATCAATCACCAGTTCCAAAAGTCACAGTGATACTAGATGTACTGAAGGAAGTCCTGGGTTGTGTGTTAAATTACAAGCAAAAACAATTTTGTTTTATTTTATTACGTTTTCATGACATTCAACGTTGTATACTCCAGCTGCGCTTAAGGCGACACCCTGACCCCACAATCAAATGAACGCACAGTGTTACCATTACCAGCTAAATGCGTTGAAGGGCCAAGGCCGACGCGTGGACCAGCACGGCCTCAGCTGGCTAGCCTCGAAGTGTTAACGCAGTCTCGTGCTAAGTATAATCCTCAACAAGAGACACGCGAGAGTAGAAAACTCCTTCAATACAACACCTAAAAATCAATTGGTCTAAAATTACAATCAAGCAACGATGTGAATAGGCCGCCGAGTGGGCCAGCACGGCCACAGCTGACTAGCTTCGAGTGTCAACGCACGGCCTTGTGCTAAATATGCGTCAACAAAAGACACGCGAAATCAGAGAGCTCTTTCAATGCAACACCTATAAAATCAATGGGTTGTTCCACATTCGTCATAGTAGAATCTGATCACACCTAAAAAGGAGTCGAATTTGGTCACACCACTTTATGGTATCAAATCAGTAATGCTGGCTGATAGTGCGCTCTAAAATAACTTATTTTATCATAATCACCAGCTTCAAATTGTTCTAAAACTACAATCAAAGGAACTTACAGTGTTACCAGCTAGATGTGTTGAAGGCCCATGGCCGTCGCGTGGGCCAGCACGGCCTCGGCGGCCTGCCTGGTAGCGAGGTGGGAGCGCGCGGCCTCGTACCACGTCTCGGCCGCGGCACGAGACGCCCCTTCCAATGACGAGACGTAGCGAACGGCGGCTGGCAAGTTACCTCTTTCTATGTAGTACCTAAGACATAATTAGTTATATTAAATTAAATAAAGTATTATAATGATTAGCTATATAGACAAAAACACTAACTGCCGCACTCATAGACGTCAATTATCATTAATGATTACTTAGCACCTACAATTGTTCAGTCGAAAATGTGCTTATAATGACACTGTTACGGACTATTTTACAATAGACAGTTTTAGGTGCTAAGTAATCGTTAAATGATAATTGACGTCTATGAGTGCGGCAGTTAGCTTTTTACGAATCAACACGCGTAAGATTTATACTGTTATTTGATTTTATCCTCTTTTTTTATCTACGTAACTCTTACGCATAAGGGGCCCAGGCCAGGGGGTAATCCCGGTTTATGTGACTCTCCTCTTTCCTCGTCAAGTCATGAAAACCTCGACGGCGTGGCGGCGCGGCGGGAGCCTACTATTTAGTAGTTGACTGATCAGTCAATAGCGAAACTTTTTGGCAACTATCAAAACGATTTCTAATAGAAATTGTATGGAAATGGCAAACTATGACGTCACTATTGTTCTCATTGAACGTCTTTCAGAATCACACTAATATTATTAATGCGAAAGTTTGTGTTTATGTGTGTATATATGTTACTTCTTCACGCTGCAACGGATGGATAGATTTGGATAAAATTCGGCATACAGATAGTTTATAACCTGGATTAACACATAGGACACTTTTTAACCCGATATTCTCACAGGAACGGGAACCACGCGGGTGAAACTGCGGGCGGCCGCTAGTAGTAATATAATTTACGTAAAATCTTGCAGAAAACATTCTTCTGTAAATAAGGTATGGTAACTTACCTTGCCCTGCGTAGTAAATCGAAAGTGTCGAAATGTTTGAAAGGTTCAGTCGGTGGTTTATCTATCTCTGCTTGGGGTATGCACGATAGCTGCAAAAGTCAAAAAGTAAAAAACACAAAACAGTTATAACAAAACGGTTAAACAAAAATGTTTTTACGTCGTAATATATTTGTTTAACTGTTATTGTTGTTATTTTAGTACTTATTGGCAAAATACCTCTCGCCTGTGGCGGTTAAGTCCGGTAATAGCACAGTCGACCGGCGTCAGGGCACGAGGGAGCGAAATCGGCGGGCAATGCGCGCGTATCAAGTACCTACCACCGCTTTTTGCATTTTCGCCGGAAGCGAACCGCCGCCGAATCCCAACCTTTTTAGCCTTTTATAGTTATTATTATATACTGAATTAATATCGCAATAAATCTTTGAAAAATATATCAGTGGTTTGATCTGCAAGTAGTACTTTGCCCAGAAGTTTTACAGGGGGCAATTTTTTAACCGGTGACTGCTCAAGCTATGATATCAATTACGAGTGCTTCTTTGTCTCTTATTCAAAAGTCACTGATAACTTATTTTTGACACTGAAAATTCTCGAACAGTATTTATTTATTGTATGTAGGACCAACAAGGTAAATAAAAAAAATGAAAATAAAACAAAAATAATAAAACTACAATAACTAAACTAAACTGTTTAGTTTAGTTTAGTTATTGTATGCTGAGTATTTTAGTTATTTTAGTTTTAAAATAACTAAAATACTCAGCGGTTGAATCACAACCGCTGATTATTTTCTAATAGGTAAAAAAAAATGCAATAAGTATCATAATACTTATTGCATTTTTTTTATTTTAAAGTAGGCTGACTCTATTCTGCCTGATGTTAAGCAGAAGCAGAGTCCAGATGCGAGGATAGTTGTCCTAATCTTGCCTACCCGCAAGTTGCTTCTTCACACCTCATCTAAGAACCCCATGTTATAGGAAGGAGGAAATACGTGTGCTGGGAGGGAATCCCATATTTTGGTGGTGTAACAAAGACATAGTTATTACTGTATTTCATGTTTTTTAATTTAATTTTATTTATTTAATATTTAAAACGGTAAAAAATCAATTACATTAATTAACAGCATAATTACATATTACCAATACAATTCATAAACACAACAAAATAAAAACAAAGCAAATTCAATAAAAATAAAAATATAAAAATTAATTTAAAACAAATTATACAATAAAATATTACATCATTAATTACAAGACAAAAATAACAAAGGGTTTTTAAAATTTAATAATATAATATTACCCCATGATGAGGATTTCTTTTTTTCCTTCACCTCTAACAATACGACAGATACTCCGACAATAATTCGGGCCATCCATCCGCAAACAAATCACAGTTTGTTAATTTTATTTGGAGATCACTACACCCGGTGAGATCCAAAAATGCCCTCCCAATCCCTGGATCTTACACGCTTCAAGCCGGGATAGGACAATGCTATTTTGTCCTATTCCAGCTTGAAGGTTACAACAATATTTATTGTATTGAAGGTTACAACAATATTAGACATTTATCACAACAATACTCTGACACCAAAGACAGTAGCTTAAGCACTTGTGTTATGGAAATCAGAAACAACGACGGTTCCACAACCACTCATACTCGAGAAAATGACGAAAAAGATAGTTTTTCTATATTGACCCGACCAGAAATCGAACCCGGGACCTCGGAGATGTCAATGTCAACACCAGAAAACGGCGTGCGAGCCACTCGACTACATAGGCCGTCATAAAGTACGTACTTACCTTCATAAAAAGCATTAGCGACTGAAACCAGGAGAGGATGAAGACTGGCATCGCCGCCCCATCCGACTCCACCAGCGCCACTGCCAACGCCGCCTTCTCCATCTACCACCACCACAAACTTCACTGCTGACATTAGCTATTGTCTAAACCTTTTAAAAGGCCAGGCTTTTTTACTCCTCACTAACTTAAATGGTATAACCAGCCGTAGTGACGTGCGCACGCAGACAGTCTGTCTGTCTGTGTCTCTGTCTGTTACGTAAGAGTGAGACGGCGCAGTGCGCACTCGCAACTATTGCTGACTATTATTACTAGTGCCAACCAGCAATTCAAAGAGCGTCGTTTCGGCCGTTTTGTATGAAGAGAGAATACTGTATGTAATACATCCTTATTCTGTGGCAGAAAGCCCTCGGCCTGCTTGACGGTAAGCTACCGTCGAGGTTAATAAAAAAAATGCGTTGTCATCTTTATGCTCGGATTGAACGCGAGAAGAGCTCGATGGCGCAGTGGTTAACGCGCCCGGTTTGCGAGTGCTGTGGTTACAACTTTCGCAAAGGCCGAAATCGGATGGGTGACCAAAAATTTATTATCTCGAGCTCCTCCGTGCTTAGGAAGGCACGTAAAGCCGTTGGTCGCGGCTGCATTAGCAGTCGTTAAAAACCCCCAATCCGCACTGGGCCCGCGTGGATTTATGGCCCGTTCTCCCTATCCATCCATAGGGAAGGCTTGTGCCCTAGCAGTGGGGACATAAAATGAGCTGATAATGAACGCGAGAAATCATTGTTTAAGCCCCATAGCTTCGTAGTGCTTGTTATGGATAAAACCAAGGTTATTCGCTGAATTAGAGTAGAGTCCTATAAACAGGACTGTTATAAATTGTTAATAATCATCATCATCGTCAGCCTAATCTAGTCCACTGCTGGACATAGGCCGCTCTAGTGCACGCTACCAAGCACGATCCGCGGATACTCTAATCCAGTGAATAACCTTGGTTTTATACAAGTTCATTCGGAGACCAATGCGTTGAGAAGAATCAGCAAAGCCGTTCAGCATGTACCGTAAATAATGCAACAACGTTTCGGCCACGATGACGATGTCATCCGCGAATCGCAAGTGTGAGATGTATTCGCCGTTGATGTTAATGCCAAGTTTTTCCTGTCCAGCATTTTTAACATATCTTCCAATGCATTTGTGAACAATTTGAGGGATATCACATCCCCTTGTCTCACACCTCGTTCTAAGTGGATATGCTTAGTTTACTGGTTCTGTATTTGGACGGCCATGGAGGCGGCAATGTACAGACACCTCAACGCTTGGAGATATCGCCAGTCGACTTGGTATCCCAAGAACAGACCAGGTTACGATAGAGTCAAATGACTTCTCTTAGTACCTATATCTTCGGTCTTCTGTATAATCTGCCGCACTGAGAAGACGGTCTATGGTTCCTCCTCGAATCGTAGCCTGCCTGGTAGTCAATTGTTAATAACAATAATACATAATATTAAATGAATGATCATACTAACTTTGTGATATCTCTCCCGGAGCACGCTCTCTGGGACCAATCCATTTTTGCGGACAGAGTCTGGTATAGATTTGAGGACTGTCTTTACCAGTTTATCGTCGTCGCCTTTAAAAGTAAGGTAAAATAAATTTATATTAAACATAGAATTTATAGATAATAAAACCAATAGTTTGCAAATAACTTTATCCACTTATGTGGTAAACTAATGGCAGAGCGCTCAGCCTGAAATGAGGTTTTAATTCCTATTGGAACGAAACAACTTTTACGGATCTACTCGCGTTTATTTTACACATCACTTTTTAATGTTTATCCTGACGTTTCAAATCCTTTGCAGGGTATCCCTGTGACCACGGACCTTGAAAAGGGTTCGAAACATCAGGATAAACATTAAAAAGTAATGTGTAAAATAAACGCTAGTAGATCCGTAAAAGTTGTATCATTTCAATGTGTAGTGTTCACGTAAACTTTAGAAAACAATATGTTTTAATTCCTAGTTTGGACAAAGTGTGCTTCGGATTTATCAATGCATAGATTGGGTTTGTGATCATAAACCCGCATTTGGCAAACGTGGTGATTAGACCGATACTATCAACTCGATTGAGTAAATGTTAACTACAATTTGGCTGGGGTGAAAAGCAGCGCCATCTTGTGGCTAAATTGTAGCTACTTGGTGCTGCTACAATCTATACAAATATTATAAAGAGGAAACCTTTGTATTTTTGTATGTATGTATGTGTGTATGTATGTATGTATGTTTGCAACGAATAAACTCAAAAACTACTGGACCGATTTAAAAAATTCTTTCACTATTAGAATACTACATTCGCGCTGAGTAAAAATTCAATAATCCGGGTCAGCTAGTCCCATGTAAAGAATAGTTGAATGTGTAGAGATTTCACTCATATATTTATTTTTAATTTTCACAAAGCTTGATGTTACATGACGATATTGCTGTAAGTGGAAGCGCACTTCACCTGGAATCCTCAACTACTGAGGCACTGGCTATCTTATCTCAAACTGTCGGAACACAATAAATGTTACTAACAATTTTGTTATGGTGACATATTAAGATATGCTGATGGCAGCTTGCCTATTGGATTTAAAACAAGCCCTACCTACAGCCAAACTGAGTACAAAGAGTAAAAGTACTGAGCCTGGAATCGAACCTTATAAATTATAAGACCGCCGGGTGATGTTATAACCACTAGACCGCAGTTTTTTTTAAAAGAGTATGCTGTTGGCTTTTTGTGCCTTTACAGCTTTACCGGGCATTTTTTGAGCGACGAGAAACGTAGACGGTGCCTTAAGCCGTGTTATCGAAACATCGTCATAAGGTTTCTAGAGGGGTTGGCATCACGCAGGCATGCTCCCGTCCTCTACTAGAGTCTCCGAGGAGTTCGGATCGGATCGAGGCGGTTATGCTTGTGTAAGTTTATCATTATCATCATCAGCTCATTTTGCACGAGTCCTGCCTATGATGGATAGGGAGAACGGGTCATAAACCACCACGTGAGCCCAGTGCTGATTGGTAGTTGTTAACGACTGCTAATGTAGCCGGGACCAACGGCTTAACGTGCCTTCGAAGCACCGAGGAGGAGTGTGTAAGTGATACCGGACACATTCGTCACTTTCCAACTATGTCCGCAAATACGTAATTTATTTATTTAGTGTACTGTAATGTAATGTAATGTATTTAGTGTACTTTCGTCAGTAGTGACGAATCTGTACTCAAATTAATTTGAGTTCCTTTTTGACACTACTGACCAAAACGAACTAAAAACGTATTTTGGTTCATTTTCGTCGGCAGTATAAGACAGTGCCATGTTAAATACTAAAAGAGGTTCTTTTATTAAAACACTATTAAAATTAATCTTAGTTTTATTAACAAAATTAACAGATTTCTTCGAACTAAATAAAATAATTACACAACAAGTATGGTAATAACATAATATACTCAATATAATTATTTTGCTTTCCACATCGTACTTAATCCATCATTAACCTCATTTAGCAGATTTGGCATACATTTTTTAGGTATTTCCACTTCCTTCCCTGACGTAATTTTTTTTTAGTTTTTTTACCTTGTTAGAACGTTTCCTTAAATTATACAGTCCTGTCGTTTTTTCCTCGAATGATGGTATATTTTGAAATAACTTTCTACATTATGTAGAGATATGACTTGCAGTTTCAACTGGTGTGGTACAGTATTACCGATACTTTAATGTAAAATGTAAACATTAAGAACCAAATCCAAGTCCTTATAAAAACCAAGGGTTTTTTGTCGCCGTCGTGTTACTATAAGTACTGACGAAAATGTACCAAAATACGTTTTTAGTTCGTTTTGGTCAGTAGTGTCAAAAAGGAACAAAAATTTGAGTACAGATTCGTTACTACTGACGAAAGTGCACTAAATATATATAATAACGTATTTGCGGACATAGTTGGAAAGTGACGAATGTGTCCGGGATCGTGTAAGTTACATGAAGCCTTCTCTATAGCCTTCAGCTCCTTGTCAACTCTGACGACACGGTCTCCCATCTTGGTGGCTGCGAGTAGCGACGACCCCGCTTTATACAGCTCTTTAGAGAGGCGCGTCTCACGCTCTGCCTTTAGCCGGGCTGAGGACAAATTGATATTTTAATACGTTTTCCAAGAACGAACGGCACTCCTTTCCATCAATCCCTAATTATCTTTTAATATTTGTAAAAACATTAAGATCGGATGTTGATGACGTAGTTGTCGATATTGAATAGGGCTCTTCTGCTTATAAAGTAAAAATAGATAGTGTTGATTAATTTCGGCGAGTTGGATTGAGCCAAGATAGCATAGTTGGCAGTGCACCTAACCCGGCATGTCATGGGGTAAGGGTTCGAATCCCGCTCGTGGAATTTTTTCAACACTTTTGTCTCTTTTTTCAAATCCCTATTAAATTTTTTTACTTTTATTTTTAAGGGGGTGCCGCGCGGAATTTCGTAAATTTACGTGTTTTTAAGTCACTGGTGCTAGGCGCTGAATAGGTCATATACATTAAAAGGACTAGTGTAGGTTAGCTTGATCCTTTTTCAAGGTCATGGTTGTCTTGGAATTTGAAACAAATACCCAGAAACGGCATAAACAATACGTAAAAGTAATGATAACTAAAAACTTATTTCTTCGGAAACTTTGTAAATATAGCACACGAAACAATAATCCGACATCAAAATGTTTGTATTGATATTCCGCAGAACACTGTTTTCTTATTTTTCAATTAAAAAATATGAATATGAAAATATTAAGACTTTTATTAATTTTTACCTAAACGCCTATGATTTTACGAAAGTCAACATTGCTCCAATTAAATCACCAGGCGCTTTTGCGGAAATATGTACTGTAAATGCTAGACGCACTTGTTTGTTTGGTGCGAGATGTCAACTTGTTGTCACTTTGGTATAGGTAACGAATTCAGTGTTTACGAGTTTTAGTGCTTTTAAGAAGTGAACGATGGGTAATCAGAGGAACATCCATTACCAGAGTGGAAAAACAAAACGACTTTACCGCAAAAAAGCTGCAAAAATGTTGTAAGTAGACTCCATTTGGAATTTATTTTTGTCAATTTTTTTTTTGTTGAAGGTATAATTTTAGTTTATTGAAGTAATAATTTGTTTTAATTTGCGTATTTATTTATGGCTAAATTAAATATATCTGGCTTTCAGGCAAAAAAAGAAATCTGCAAATTCAATGGAGTCAAATCTCGTACAGAGTAGTGCGACCGCAGAGCAAGCAGATATGTAGGTACAGTCTTTCTAATCTGTAATGTAAGTAGTAGTATACAAGTAGCTAGTAGTCTAATCATGTCTCACTCAAAAAAAAATGTACTGGATGAGGTTTATACAGGGTATTACAAAAAGGACCATAATATTTTAACACTGTAGAGGTGAACATAAGCAACAACTTTCGAGCCAAGTCGAATTCTTAAAAAAAATATTCCTTTAATTTTTAACCCCCGATTAGCTCTTTTATTTTAGATGGATGGATGGACGAATGGACAGATAGACGGATTCCATTATAAATATACGAAATTCTGCAACCATATAACTCAATGAAAAACTCGCGTATTCTGTAATTTATTAAAGTTTACATTAATCTTATTACAGCACACCTTTGGAAGAAATTTAATCATCCTCATGTAACCCAGATGGAGATAGTATCCAAATAATATCCAACCCAAATGGAGAAAATATCCAAAACGTATAAATATTTTAAAAGTAATATTTAAAATAGAAATCACGACTCTAATTAAATTCATTTTATTAACAGGCCTATTATTCCAGGTTACTGACGAGGAAGAATTAATTGTGGATAAGGAAAATATACGTGAATATGAAACTACAATAAACGGCTATCGATTTATAGATTTCATGTACATGTTTGAGCAATGCCAAGAAGTTGCACATCATAATTCTCCATTTGGTTGCAACTTTAGCAATTTAAAAATAACTGGAGAATATAAAAATGGTTTTTATTCCCTTTTTTACATGGAATGCAATATGTGTAATGCCAAATTAAAATTGGAGAATTGCAGAAAACCAAAAAGCAATGAACTGACACTTAATCAAAATATAGTGAGCAGCTTTATGTCCATAGGTATGGGATATAGTGCTATGGAACAAGTGACAAGTACTCTTGATATACCTTGCATGTCGGAACATCTTTATGCCAAATGCCATGCTAAAATTTGTAAGCTCTGGGAACTTGCCAAAGGACAAAGCATAGAGGAAGCAGCTAAAGAAGAATTTGATCTGGCTGTGAAAAATGGCGATGTTAATGCAAACGGTATACCTATGATAACAATAGTAGCTGATGGATGTTGGGGTAAAAGATCCTACAGAAAAAACTATATGGCTTTGTCAGCAGCTGCAGTTATCATCGGCTACAGAACCAAAAAAGTTCTTTACATGGCTGTTAAAAACAAATATTGCATGGTCTGCGTGCGTGCTCAGAATCACAATCTTCAAGTTTCGGAGCATGTGTGTTATAAAAATTACAATGGATCATCTAGCGGTATGGAGTCAACTGCCATAGTAGAAGGCTTCAAAAGTTCATTATCAACTCAAGGTCTTATTTATTCTAAACTTATAGCTGATGGTGATTCCAGCACTTACAAAAATATACTGGATGCCAAACCGTATGGCGCACTTGTTGTGGAAAAGATAATAATAATAATAATAATAATAATAATAAATCATAGAATGCTCTAACCATATTCTCAGAAACTTTTGTACAAAACTGGATGAATTATCGAAGAATACATGTTACAAGTTAAAATGGCGGAAAATAATAATAGTAAGAATTAAAACACGGTTTCGCCATAATGCTCTTTATTTTTCTTAAATCACCCTTCTCCTTCCTACATACTAAGTTACCTATCCAATCTATCTTCCCTCTCATTCATCGTACTCGTTCACTACTTCATGCGTCCCTGTCATACATCAATAAACTCACGCTTTCTGTCTCTTTCGCACCCTGACGTTCCTATTAAATATCACCTTACACTAGCACAAAATGTACTACGCTTACGGCGATCCGTTAAAGGGGCTGTAAATCATATTATTTCTCAAACTGATAAAACTTTTGCTGAAAAAGTTTTAGACTTGAAACAAGATTTGTTGAATGCACCTCATCACGTTTTCGGTGATCATTGCTCATGCAAGCCTTATTTTTGCAAATACATTTCGATAAATGTAGGCAATCAGATTGATAAAAATGTATTGCCAGAAATTAAATCAGATCCTATATAAAATAATCTGTCGTTTGATCAATAATGCCAAAAGTTTGATGTATAATGTCAACAGTAATATTGCGGAGGTATACAATAGTATCGTAGCTAAAATAGTAGGAGGAAAGCGAATAAACTATTCACTTAGACAATCATACTCAGGGCGGTGTGCTGCATCTGTTTTTTCGTTTAACTCAAAAATGCCCCAAACATATATTTGCCAAAATATTCTTAAAAAAAATCCTAATCCACAAATTAAACGGCTAGAGTTGAGACGCAATACCAAACGAATGGCAAATTTAAGTCGCAAATTTACGAAATCATACTTTATCAAAGGTAATACAAAAAGTAACGACAAAGATTACGGTGACATGTGCCAAAGGCCTGATCTTAGTGAAGCCGATTTAAACTTTGCAAAATTTACGCATATGGCAAAAATACAGCTATCCGATGAGGATCGTCACGCATTTGAACGGCGCACTGTACTACAAGCTGATTCGGTTGAATGGCTTCAGGAGCGGAAGCTACGGCATACTGCTTCTAATTTTGGAAAAATTTGTAAAAGAGGCCTTATAAAATGTGGGCCTCTTGTCAAAAATCTTTTGAATGTTAAAAGTGATTTAAGTCATATTAAATCCATTCAGCACGGGAAAGAACATGAACCGATCGCTCTCAATGCTCTTACTAATTTATTAAAAGAAAAAGACGGATTTGATGGTAATATTGCCAGTTGCGGCTTATTTGTCGATCCAAAATTACCTTTTCTAGCTGGGAGTCCTGATGGCTTGTATAAAGATGATACGATTATCGAAGTTAAATGCCCGTACACAGCCAAAGAAATGACCGTAGAAGAGGGTATAAAAGAAAAGAAAATACATTTTTGGAAAGAGGATGACAGTGGGAATTTTGTTGTTAATAAAAAACATCACTGGTATTACCAAGTTCAGGGCCAGCTACATGTGACGAGGAGAACCGTTTGTATTTTCGCAGTTTGGACTAAGATGGGCATTAAAATTGAAAAAATTTTGAGAGATGATGACTTCTGGAGGCAAAATATGGAAGAAAAGTTAAGAAAATTTTACTTTGATTGTTAGCCCGAAATTATAGATTCCAGATTAATTAGAAAAATGGAAATCAGGGAACCCGACTATATATTGCAGGCAATCGAAATAAAAGCGGGTATTAAAAAAAGAAAAGCAACTAACAATAATATTATGACGGTCAAACGTCGTAAATCCTAAAAAAATACCGATCATTCAAATCCTGAGTGGTGATACAGGGGTCTAAAATGTGTACTAAGTACGAGGAGCGTTCAGTGTATTCTCGGTATCGGGGTGATTTACTAATAATGTTGGTAGTTCGTAATAATTAATTCTGTATTCCAACAATGAATAAAATATCTAGTTATGAACTGTTGTAATGCTTTTCGTTATTTTCATTCCTGCTTTCGTGTTTTACTTACTTACCTACGTTTTTCCAGATAACATGTATACATGAGAACTAAGCGTCCATCTGATCTAATCTATACGAGCGATTATGTCATGCTTAGACTGATTGTATAGAAATTATTATACATATAGCTATACCTATTTTTTGAACAAGATTTTTCATCTATTGTGGCTAGATAATTCGTAAATATTATTATACCTTATTATTATTACTATTCATGTGCCAAATACTACGTACATTATTTCTTGGTCGAGTGGGTTGTACACCGTTTTTCATAGTGTCACCATCTCTGAGGACCTGGGTTCGATCCCCGGTCGGGTCAATTTAGAAATTACTATTTTTCTAAATTGTCTCGGGTCTGGGTGTTTTCTATGTATAATAAGTATGTATTTAAGTATTTTAAGTATGTTTATCCGTTGTCTAGTAACCATTCGAGTTTCATAACGAAGCTTCTCTTGGGCTAGATAATTTGTGTGAGTGTAGGAAAGTTTATTTATTTATTTATTTATTTATTCCCTAAGCAAAATTATATTATCAAAATAAAAATGTATTTACTCTGCGTAGAGCTTACTCTGTACAGTTATTAGTGTGCGTGCGTATTCATGTCGTGCGCCGTTGTCACACCACTGTCACGCGTCACTCGCTCGCTATATGCCAAAACTCGCAGTTTTTCGTCCGCGCTGCACCCTCTTAAGTGTTAATTGCTACACTTAAGCTAAATCAAATATTTATATTAAAAAAAGTGAAAAAATTAAACGCCCACCCGACCCAGCCAGGAATCGAACATGGGTCTTCCGCAATCCGGGCGGCTGCAATGACCGTTATGCTATCGGGAAGGCTGACGTAAGCGTTGAATTTTGTCACTGCTTTTTGTAGCATAACGGTCAGTGCAGCCGCCCGGATTGCGGAAGGCCCAGTTTCGATTCCTGGCTGGGTCGGGTGGGCGTTTCATTTTTTCACTGTATTTATCAATCATATTGGCCCACATTCAGGGACACTGCACTCCACCGCTTTAGTCCGTTACTCCAAATTTAATCATAGAACTACTTGGATTGCGTGACATCGCTCCGAGCGTTGAATATTCAAACATACCACATTAAATCCATTAATTTGGAGTGATGTAGTCAAAATTCAAAATTCAAAAACATTCATTCAGTTTAGGCTACAAATAGCTCTTTTGAACGTCTTTATGCCATAGATTCGTAAGTCTACCTTGTACTGAGAAGAACCAGCAAGAAACTCAGCAAGTGTCAAGCTCTTTTCTCCCTTACAGCGTCAGAAATATTGGAAAGTGCCCTATAATAAAAGGACACTTTCCATCACAAATAAAAACACAAAATATAAAAGACAATCACACATAACATGTAAACAAACAAAAGACGTGTGGCGCGAATGGAGTGCTCGTGAATGGGGGCCTCAGGGTTCTACTCACCGGCTAGTTTATCTTCGACGACTTTCAGTTTAGCCGCTAGTTCAGCCAGTAGTCTGGCGAAGACTTGCTTTTCTGCCGCCACTTTTTCTGCCACCATTTTGTTCAGTTTCACTGTCACCTGAAATTAAATGAAGAATTTAATCAAAATAATTTTTTTTAGAGCTTGTCTCTTACTACGTAAGTGGCCAGGAGAGACCTAGGTATGTCAATTAGCCTATAGGCTACAGACCTACTAATTAGCCTAGTATCGGCAAACGTAGTGTAGGACGCCCTCAGACTAAGGTGGAGCGACGATATAAGCAAAGTGATTCGCAAGAGCTGTAGGCCGATTCTACTAAATAACTGCAACTACACTGCAGCGTGTGTCAATTGAGCAAATTTTGACGTTTCGGTATTCTGACAAGCAGCGCTGCAGGGAACGGAGAAGTAACGCAAATAGGTATTCCACTAACAAAATTGCACTACACCTGCACGTTTACTGCAAAATAATCATGTTCCAGTAAAATATTTTGACATTTGTGTAGTAATGACAGCAGTATTGGTGCAGTGGTTTATTGAAGTAAATCGTGAGCAACTTTTGTACAGCGTATTGAAGCTAAATAAAATATGTTTATTATTAAGGTAACATTAGTCCTTTTAGTTTTATTGCAGGATTCGTGCAGCTGTAGTGTAGTGTAGTAGTCGCGCAGTTGTAGTGTAGTTGTGGTGCAGAGAATTCAAATTCAAATTCAAAATTCAAATTCAAAATCATTTATTCAGTTTAGGCTACAAATAGCTCTTATGAACGTCATTATGCCATCGGTTCGTAAGTCTACTCTGGGCGGGAGATCTTGTACTGAGAAGAACCGGCAGGAAACTCAGCAAGTGTCCAGATCTTTTCTCCCTTACAGCGTCAAAAATATTGGCCCTATCATAAAAATACACTTTCCATCACAAATAAAAACACATAATATAAAGGACAATCACAACATGTAAAAAAAAACACAAAAAAAAACAAAATGAAAAAAAAAATCATAAAAAGAATTTTAATCGAATACGTCTATTTCCACGGCTATTATTGCAGTTGCAGTTTTTTAATAGAATTGACCTACTGGTCGAGAGTGGCTCAGTGGCCAGGAGAGACCTAGGTATGTCTAGCAGTGACAAATATAGACTGAAGATGATAATACGAAAAGCTCGATGATACACTGCGCAGTGGTAAACGCGTTCGGTCTGCAATTGCTGAAGTAAAGCTACTTTCGCAATAGCGATCGGCCTCGATCGGATGGGTGACCAAAAATCTCGAGCTCCTCCGTGCTTCGGAAGGCACGTAAAGCCGATGGTCCTGGCTGCATTAGCAGTCGTTAACAACCACCAATCCGCACTGGGCCCGCGTGATGGTTTATGGCCCGTATTCCATGGATGGATTCCATAGGGAAGGCTAGGTGCCCCAGCAGTGGGGACATAAAATGAGCTGATGATGAAACATGTTGTCATATCACATACCTCTTTCTCCTTCTGCGCTAGTTTCAGTGTCAGATTCTCTTCGTGCCGGTCCTTTTGCTTCTTCAAGCATTCTCTAAGTGTTTTATCGTTGTTCGCTCTTTGGACATCGTACTGTGAATAATAAAACGGTAAGTAATGTATTACCGTAGGCGTAAAGGAATTACTTGTAATTGAAATACGTACACAAAGTCTTCACATCAGACTAACACATTTTGTCAAATTTTATTATTTTATATTTATTATTAACATGACATATGGTTGAATATCATACTAATATTATAAAGCTGAAGAGTTTGTTTGTTTGGTTGAACGCGCTAATCTCAGGAACTACTAGTACTGGTTCGAATTGAAAAAATATTTTTGTGTTGAGTAGTCCATTTATTGAGGAAGGCTATAGGCTGCATATATTAAAAAATATTTAAAAATTAAAAAAAAAAAAAACAAAAAACCCGCCTGCGTAAAAAAATAATAAATAACTAAATATAAAATCAACTGAAAAGGCCGGAACAAGATTAAAATTAAGTTTATGCAACATCATATTTAACATGCAGTCTATTCCCAACAAACATTATGGCTGTAAATAGAGCTTACTTTAGAACCTAAAGTGTTGTGAAGGTAGAGTAGTAGCTGCAATTATAGTTTGTGACTACAAAAGAGTGTTAGTAATAAAAAATAACGCTTAAAGTGACAAAGCAAGTTTATAACAGCAATGTATGGAGGTTAAACGCGTAGAGCAGCGATTATTATCCCTACAATACAGACCAAAGCTTCTGTGTTATAGCTTTGAGCGAATCTTACGACTATAAGATCCATATAAGAAATTAACATTTACTATTAACTTCTAAAGTTCTAAGCAAGCTACCACAATCTCTTTCGGAGCGCTGATAGTTGCACAAAAGGAGCAATTAACGCTACTAGCTCTACAATGGTGTTCATTAAATCTTTTACAGCACCAAACTCCCAAAGAGATACAAAACTCCCTTGTATAATTTAGGGCTGAATAGTAGGGATATTTTTCCCTATTAATAGAACTTATAGTGTCAAGTATAGCCTCCATATTATTTAAGGTTGAATTATGGAGTTCGTTACCACTTTAGTACCCCTAATTGGTCACGTGTGCGGTCATGTATTGCATAAAATGGCGTCGCAACATAGCTTCTCTAAAAAGCGTTTTAAAACTTGGAAAGTTCAAAGTAGAACTGGTGGAAATAGACGGAAAATCTTGAAAGATTTTCGTAATATTTTAAACTACAACGTTAAAGATGCAAACTTATCACAAGATAACCTAAATGAGAATGAAAGCATCACTAGACGCGGTCAAGTGGTAGTCTTGCTTGAAGATGAGGGTTCCGTATGTAATGGAAGTGATAACGCAACTGCAAGCTTTGATATTTCCGAAGAGGACCGATGTTATTACTCATTGAGTAGTGATGATGAGGATAATCTGAGTGAATATATTAAGAATCTTCATTTTGGTGAAAAATTGAGGGCATGGGCGATTGAGAAAAATATTACACAAACTGCTATGAAAGATTTGCTGTTGATCATAAATGACAGATTTGGCATGATTCTACCAAAAGATCCTCGAACTCTTTTACAAACACCAAAAAATATTTTAATAAAAAAACTAGATGACGATGGCGAATATGTAGACAGACAGGGACGTCTAGGTATTCAAATTACAAATCTTTTCAATTTGACAAATCAAACAATAAAAACAATTTAGCACTCGTTCAGCTAGTAGAAGATACGTGTATCAGTCGTGCGTAGGCAAAGAGATTTAATAGGTAAATGTCTTTGTGCGTAGGCTAAGTAGTGGTTTTGGGAAATGACTACGGATCCCCAAATTCATGCGTCCACCATTTTTAGATTATGAAGTTAATTTAAACAGTAAAACGTACAAAGCCAAAACTTAGTACAATGAAGGTATTTTTTTTTCTAGCGTTTTAATACCAGGGTCAAAGACACTTTTAAGTCAATAGGCAAAGTTTTGTTACATATTTAGTAAAAAAATGTTTTGCTCTATGTGAAGCAAAACATTTTTTTAGATAAATACACAACAAAGAGTGGGCCCTTCAATTATTTGCTAATAATATATACACATATTCACAGTTTACTTACCTTCGCAATGAAAATTCCGCTTCAGCTTCCACTAACAATGAGTTAAAATTTTAGCACTCAACTCCGCCATTTATTTTCGTAAACACAGTCTATGGTTTTTTTATAAGGGAATTCATAATTCATTTAACAACGTTATAAAAAACATACCGCAGCTGGCTATGAAAAAAATAAAAAATGATATCCTTAGACGCTAAAATTTCCTATTGTAGATCTATACTGCTACTCAAGGTGTTACAATTTGCCTTATTGCCACCCTCTAATCGCTCAAACAGTGAGTAAGACACATCATAGATCTATTAAACCCCTTACAGAGTTTATATTCATACATTTGCTTCCTTTATAGCGCTCAAAGTGTCAGTAAGCAGCATGTAGCTCTACCATATCGCTTGAGGAGTCACTAGTCACTTAAATACTACTCTTACAGGGCTTTAAGTCTCAGTCAGCGCTACTGTACCTCCACAATTGCTCTACTATATCTCTTAAATTCATTCTGTAACTCCACTACATCGCCATAGTGGAACCTAAGACCATAAGAACTTGTGCCCATTCCAGGGGTATAGTAGAGTTATAGCTTGCTATAACTCCATGTGATAGCACTTATTGATGACCTTAGGATCTGTTTAGCTCTTTTATATATCTGTTCTAAATCTTATATTAGCGCCTAATGTTAGTTGGGTTGTGACTGTCACTTAAAGATCGGTAATAAGTCAGCAGGTTCGATTTAAAAAGCGCGATAAAAGTCACTTACGGCACTGTCAGCGCATTTGCGTCACTCTCCAAAAAAAGGCTGTTTAACTGATAAGTACTTAGCACATTTAAAAATATAGCGTTCATGAAAGAAAATTCTTCTTTTAATCAGTAAAAAAGGAATTTTCTTTCATAAAGAGCAGAGCCATTTGCCAACCTTTCTATATAATAAATAAAAACAAAGAAAAATATATTACGCTTTACAAGTTCATAAGTAGCCGTTGAAATTAAATAATCTTTTTGGTTGAAAAAGCAGGGAGGCCATTTTTTCGTATCGCAAATCTATTGTATTCCATTGAAATAGGTACTGAACGAAAATTACTATCTTTTATAAATCTTCTGTGCGTGTGTATGTTATTGAACTCCTTCTTAACGGCTGGACCGATTTGGATGCAATTTTCTGTATGTGTTCAAGTGGATTCGAGAATGATTTAGATTTACAATTGGACCCGGTAGGTGGCGCTGCTATAGGGTCCATCATGGGATACGGGTGTTCTTAAGCGGACGAATGATTTGTTTGTTTTCTTGTCATGGAAACTGTCAAAGCGGTACGAAATCCACCGGTCAGCTAGTAGCTTATAAATATGGTTTTATTTACCCGTCTCCTGAACTCCCTGTCCAGATCTGCTAACCGTCTCCTTATTTCAGCTTGGATTTCTTTATCCCTTGCTTTTACATCCACTTCTTTTTGAGAAAGAGCTATGGATTTAAAACAAATCAATTAAGTAAGTAAGTATAAGGCTGCTTTTCCACAAGAGCTGTGCGAAGTAGCTAAGAAACGGCGCACTAAGTATAAAAATCTACAAAAGTCTACTTTCTTTTGAAATCACAAAGTAGGACCAGTAGGGTTACTCTTGAAACACAATTGCATTAATCAATTTCCAATCACAAATCTAAAAAATTTCAAATGGCACTCTTAAAAGCGATAATAGCGCCACATTGGAATTAAATTGCGTGGAAATTGAGTAAACAAATTTTTATCGAGATGGGGCGTTCCGAAATTGCGAAACTTATCCCAATATCGATAGATATTAATCGCATTGGAATTGTATTGAGATTCGAGAGTGAGAGTTCGCGTTCAAGAGTAGCCTACCAGATGGCTTATTGTCTAACTCTAATGAGTTTATCTGTCGTCCTACCTGTCGTAACAACCTATCAATTTCACATTTAAAAGCTATTCAAGAACTTTTCAAATTATTGATTGAGACGGTTGCGTTGCGACAGCGACGAACCGTCTTATTCTATCGCGATGCTCTTATATTCTGTCGCTGTTGTAAAAACTCGAGACCGGGATGTTAAATTTATAATCATCATCATCAGCTCATTTTATGTCCCCTCTGTTGGGGCACAAGCCTACTCTATGGATGGATAGGGAGAACGGGCCATAAACCACCACGCGGGCCCAGTGCGGATTGGTAGTTGTTAACGACTGCTAATGCAGACGAGACCAACTGCTTAACTCGCCTTCCGAAGCTCGAGATGATAAATTTTTGGTCACCCATCTTATGACCGGCCTTTGCTAAGTTGTTTAACCTTAGCAATCGCATCCGGGCGCCATTGGTAATTAATTTGGTATGCCAAATGTTAGGTTACACTGAAGGTGTCAGACGACCTGCCGCAAGTAAACCAACTCATAAAGCCAGATCAGGACAACGAAGCTTAGTGGTCAGTGTCAGGCAACGACATTATAAGTAATCTATCCATAGGGAAGCCTCGTACCCCAGCAGTGGGGACATCACATAAGCTGCTGACGATGATGATGATAAACATTTTGCTAGAGGGTTTCAGTAATAGTAAAATTAAAAAGTGTCAATTCGGACACTGTCCGAATATAATGTGTCCGAAACGTCACCTAGCCAACTTAAAAGTCGTATATAGCAGGGTTGACCACTGAGCTCTTTTACTTACCAGACACGAGCGCAACTCGTTACATATTGTTGGCATGTTGGCGCATCAGGTAATACATTTTTGGAATTAAAACACGTTTTTACAATAATAATTAATTTTTTAAGCTTTTAGTAAACTACAACATGTATGACATCAAGGAACAATAGTTCTCTTTTAAAAAATTGAAACAAAAAGTTTTTATAACATGACCGCCGACGTTGAAAGCAGGGGGCCGACCGCCTAACTCGATCGCTTTCGATCGCTTTGGCTACGTGTATAGTT
The DNA here is from genome assembly GCA_963082485.1 of Eudonia mercurella. Taxonomy (NCBI): domain Eukaryota; kingdom Metazoa; phylum Arthropoda; class Insecta; order Lepidoptera; family Crambidae; genus Eudonia; species Eudonia mercurella. Next base: position 5,725,752 of record OY720045.1, read on the forward strand.
AATGGCGTCATCTTGTCTTTCGATATTGCTTTCATACCTATATGCTATAGCTATAGGCTATAGCTTTCGATATTGCTTTCATATTGCTTTCGAATGACAAGATGACGCCATAAACTGTACACGTAGCCAAAGCGATCGAAAGCGATCGAGTTAGGCGGTCGGGGGGCTGGCCTTTCGACAAAATTAATTAGATTTGGAAACGTCCTTCTCAAACTCGAGCATACAATAGACTTGAACACTGCATGCGAATTCGGCTCTATTTGTTGTGCGTTTTTGCCACACGCCTCTTTTGTTACGACGTAAGCTGAGGCGGGGTCCAGATTGCCTTTTAACTGTTACTCTTATAGATTTTTATTTTTATTAGTGCGTGTGTGTGTGGCCACTAAATCTCTCTCTTTCTCTCTGTCTCTCTCTCCCTCTATCTCTTTCTTAAAATATTAAAAAGAATACTCACTCTCCAAAGCCCGGTTGGCGCGCTCCGTGTAACCAGAGGAAGCATCACATAGTTGCACTTGAAGTTTCTGCGCCTGGTAGCAATTAATTCAACATGTTAGTCCAGTTTCTTGATAACTGATAGATAACAGATAACTGATAACAGAAGACAGAATTTTGATTTTATTAAACAATATTAGTTAATTTAATCCGGATCGTGCTTAGTGGCGTGCACTTGGAAAGGCCTATATTCAGCAGTGTACAGTAGGTATAGCTGATGATGATATATATTACACATACATAACTTCATATATAAAAATCCTCTGTGCGTGTGTATGTTATTGAACTCTTTCTAAACGGCTGGATCGATTTGGATGAAATTTTCTGTGTGTGCTCAAGCGAAGGCACTGTGCTTTCCCGTAGTATATAAATAAAATCTTCTATTGCTACTTACATATCTCATCGTGTGATACAGAAGTAGGTCCATATCACCTTGTAGCACCGGCCTCTTTTGATCATATTTCAAGCCGGCAAACAAGGTTTGATTCTCCTCCACATATTTCGTCACCAATTCTTCTACCTGATTTCATTGATTAAGTATTAACAAAAATGTTCAAATAATTTTTAACACAAATTCTGTTGCGAACAAATTACAAAAACACATATGTTGAAAAAATTTCCACGAGCAGGATTTGAACCTGCACCCTTCTGACATTCCGGGTCAGGTGCTCTTCCAGTTGAGCTATCGTGGTTCTAACCAGCCCGCCGAAATTATTCAGGTTCAAATCCTGCTCGTGGAAATTTTTTCAACATTTGTGTTTAAGTATTAACAGTCACGTGGATGAAAACAAGTAAAGTAAAGAAAATAACCTATATACTGCCCTACTGTTGTGGTCTAGTGGCTAAGACCACCGGTTGAGACACAGAGGTCCCGAGTTTCCCAGCGGGGGGTACAAGTTTGTATATCGGTTTGGTTGGTGGTAGGGCTTGTTTGCCCGCCTGGCTAGCTAGCACCATCTTATCTAAATATGTCGCCATAACATCAATGTTTGTAGCATTGTTGTGTTCCGGTAGCTAGAGACAATATAGCCAGTGCCGCACTAGAACAAACAAACACACTTTCGCATTTATAATATTAGTTAGGATTACCATAACAACTTGAGCATCCATCGCGATAGATTTGTCATTCTCCCACTGGTACTGCATGCGTGCTGCGGTTATTTTGACGTGGTAGTCCGCTATCATGCCTCGGGTCTCGGCAATAGCTTCCTTAGGCGCTTTCACACCACACTCCAAGTAACGGCTTAAATCATCTGCAATTATAATAGACGAACTCTACTTAAGGGGGTGCCGCGCGGAATTTCGAAAATTTACGTGTTTCTAAGTCACTGGTGCTAGGCGCTGAATAGGTCATATACATTAAAAGTACCAGTGTAGGTTAGCTTGATCCTTTCACAAGGCCATGGTTGTCTTGGAATTTGAAACAAATACCCAGAAACTGCATAAACAATACGTAGAAGTAATGATATCTAAAAACTTATTTCTTCAGAAACTTTGTAAATTTAGCACAAATGAAACAATGATCCGACATTAAAATGTTTGTATTGATATTCCGCAGGCCACTGTTGTCTTATTTTTCAATTAAAAAATATAAATATGAAAATATTAAGACTTTTATTATTTTTTACCCTAACGCCTATGATTTTACGAAAGTAAACATTGCTCTAATTAAATCACCAGCCTACTCTGTACAGATATTAGTGTGCGTGCGTATTCGTAGTCGTGCGCCGTTGTCACACCACTGCCACGCGCCGCTCGCTCGCTATCATAAAGAAACTTGAAACTCGCAGTTTTGCGTCTGCGCTGCACCCCCTTAGGTTAATTAATAAAATTACGTAAATAAGTTGTTTTTTTTTCATTTTCTACGGGTATGTAGAGAAAAAGGGAAGAATCTGTCTCCTAGAATAATGAGGGCTGATTGACTACTTTCAACCTCTAATCACGTTACCTTTCAAGGGTATTTAATTTTCGCTTGATATTTTGCATAGACGACTCCAAATAAATGTCAAATTGACGATGTCGTTCATTCAACATCATTCAAAAACGGGTCGCGATCGCAATCACCGACACTTGTGAATTAGTTTGAAGCTTATACCTATAGCTTTATGGTTTGAAGTTCTTGAATAGCTTTCAAATGTCAAATTGAAAGGTATTACGATAGGTATTCGATTTAGACAGATACATTAGATAAGCCCCCAGGTAGGCTACTCTTGACGCAAACTCAATCTCAATACAATTCCAATGTGATTAGTATGTATCGATATTGGGATAAGTTTCGCAATTTTGGAACGCCCCATCTCGATAATAATTTGTTCACTCAATTTCCACGCAATTTAATTCCAATGTAGCGCTATTTTCGCTTTTAAGAGTGCCATTTGAATTTTTTAGATTTGGGATTGGAAATTGATTATTGCAATTGTGTTTCAAGAGTAACCCACCTGTTCATATCAACCTAGAAGGCAGAGTCATACTTTAACTTTAAGGTTTGTATTGGAACTTTATATAAATGTTGTATAAGTACTGTTTATGTGATGTTGTTGAACAATAAAAAATATATAAATATTTATTATTCTATTAAAACTATTGTACCAGTATCGTAGCTTATAATAGCAAATAGCAAATCACAGAATAACCTACCCATTTCGATCGTAGCCGCCGCAATGAAGCAATTAGATTTTTGCACCAAATCCAAGCGTTCTGCCTTCGCAAAGTGCAACTCTTCAAAGCTCTTCAAAGAGAAATTCAACATGTTCTCTTCTACAAGCTGAAAAAAAACTTCAACTATAAGTGATCTATATACATACATAATATAATGACTTGTCCTGAATGACTGATTCATCGACGCCTAGACAAAACCGCTGAAGCTAATTGAGTGACGTAACCAGTCAAGTAAGAAAGGATTTAACCGAAATTTTGTTGTAAAAAAAAAATTAGTTTTATTTTTAATAATGATTTGTTAGCAAGTAGGGTAGTGGTCACCAGTGTCCGACAGGCACCAGTGATCGACACTGTATTCCTTTAATATTTTTTTTTTTTAATAAACTTTCCTACACTCACACCAATTATCTAGCCCAAGAGAAGCTTCGTTATGAAACTCGTTAAATGGTTACTATACAACGGATAAACATATGTACTTAAAATTAGAGATGCGCCGAATATTCGGTAATTATTCGGTATTCGGTATGTTCGGCGTATTGTTCCATGTTCGTATTCGGCCGAATATTCGGTTCAATTGCCGAATAATTACCGATTCTAAAAGTTGTACAATTTTAAGACCTAAGGCTTGTAAAAGACTATTATAAGTACCATAGTTTATTCATTCATTATTATCAATTAATCAAAAAAAATATTATGAAATTATTTTTTATGAGATTATTTATTTGGTGTTGGTGTTGCTGCTTGTTTGTTTAAATAAAAAAAACACACACATCACATTACTTATTTTAACGGATTTTAATGTATTTAGGAATATTTTATTATTTTAAACTGCTAGTTGCAGTTTGGTACAATAGTGGAGGTTTTTATATGAAAAAAATAAACAAAAATAAACAAAAAAACTAAAATATATGCAAAATAAAATACTGCGCCTTATCAAAAATTCTGGGCAACTTTAATGTGTTCGCCACTGATTTCGGACATATTGCGGTCTTTTTAGATTTACTTTACCTAATTTTACGAAAATCCCGACATAAGCTTTTCAATTAGCCTTTTCAATGAAATTCTATATTATTTTTGGCGGCGACAACTGTGTCAAACACTGGGCTGAAAGTGTAGAACATTGACGCTATGTTAGGTACAAATTAATATTTCTTTCTCTTTCTTTCTTTTCTAATAGTTTGAGGTTTTGAATGTGTTAAACTGGAATGGCATGAGTTTGTGTGTTGGTATTCTCCTTACTCCGTTATAATAAGCGCAGGCCCGCATAGCGGTGTAGTAGTTGTTGAGAATGGTATCTCCCAGATCCCGTAGACATGCCTCCACCTCGCATATGTCTTTGGTGATCACTGGGGGCGGTACCTCTTCACACTTCGGCTTCTCCACATTCACTGAAAGCAGTTTGTAAATGTATTTGTAAGCGTACCTCATCATCATCATCATCATCATCATCAGCTCTTTTTATGTCCTGCCCTGCTGGGACACGAGCCTTCCCTATGGATGGATAGGGAGAACGGGCCATAAACCACCACGCGGGCCCAGTGCGGATTTGTGATTGTTAACGACTGTTAATGCAGCGGGACCAACGGCTTTACGTGCCTTCCGAAGCACGCAGGAGCTCGAGATGATAAATTTTGGTCACTCATCCGATGACCGGCCTTTGCGAAAGTTGCTTAACCTCAGCACTCGCGGACCGGGCGCGTTAACCACTGCGCCATCGAGCTGCAATCGAGCAGCGTACCTACTGAGATAGAAACAAATTATTTGGGTGCAATCACTTGGTGATAGAAACAGTAGGTCTTATTAATATAATGAATACTACACTTTGCCTACGACTTCGCCCGCGTTAATTTCGTATTTTTCCGCATAAAAATGTATAAAGCTTTTGTTACCCGCAAAGACTGTATCATTCTATCAGTGAAAGAATTTTTGTAATTGGACCAGTAAGTTCCAGAGATTCGTCAGCCAGCCAGCCAGCTTGCGACTTCGTCCGCTCCAGTGAAGAGTAAGACCAGTATCTCATGATGGTTTAAAAAAAACAATTCCTAAACCCTATTTCAGCGCCACCTACCGGGTCCTACTTTGTCTCTAAACCAGCCAGGAATCTACTCATACCCACAAAAAAATCGGTCCAACTGTTAAGCAGGAGTTCAAGTGACATACACACATACGAAAGAATTATAAATATTGAGGTATAAGATTAGCAATTTTATTACGAACAATAGGTAAGTAGTTAGACCTTTTTTTGTAGGTACCTAAGATTGTCACTGTGTAAATAATTATGAATCTTTTTTTTATACTTAGCACGGCATATGACTCCATTTCACCTTGATGTTTAAGTGAAAATGGAGTCCAAAAGCGAAGACAACTGGTGTAGCGTGAAAACAACGCAGCATCAGTTCCACCCTCACTCTGTCGGCCCAAAACTAATTACTAAAGCAAGTAGGTATGTGAAGTTGTTATTAGTGTTGTGTAATAAACGCTTAACGCTATTACATTACTATTTAACGCGTTTCGATACATTACTTTTTTAAATCTTCAACTCAGTTCAATTCAATATAATTATTTTTCTTATCACATTCAACGAGCGGGGAACAGATTGTTCGTATTGTCATAGTAGATCTTGTGTGTTGATCTCTATAGCGCAGTGGCTTGCGCGAGTTGCGAATACTTTACCAGTAAATCAAAAATATAACAAAAATCTCGAACTCTTCTCAACATTTACAAAATAAGGAGACTGCAGAAGTTAAGCTTTTTAAATGACGCGCTCGAGTAACGCACACATACACAACCTCTCACGGACACGAAATCTCGCAACAGCTCGCAACAGTCCGAACGCAGCTTACCTTCTGCTGTCTTAAAGGGTTTCAGGGGTTAAAGTTACTCGCGTCCGTAGGTTTACCCTTGAGACCCTACACGTAACCCCTGGGCGGTGCTAAATGAGTGACATTGTCTGAGTGGTAGAGCCACGCTGCGTTGCAGCACGAAATAGGCCGGTTCGCCCGGTGTAATACTACCATCTCACAGAATATCGTGGCATGACATGGCGTGAAACAATGGCACTCGTTGCTTTCCTACTTCCTCCTCAAGATCCAACGCCTTTTTCACTTCTTTCCCTTTTACTTTCCCGCTTGCTTGTTTGCCTCCTTTTAATATAAAAAATAAAAAAAGTCTCCTAATTTTGTGCCTCAGTGCTCCAAAATGCATGTTAAGCAAGTGATCTCAGTTGCTGTTTCAAAATGGCAACGCAGTCGTTTAAAACCCACCAATCCGGATTAAGATTGTATTGCACATACGCAAGCTATAATCAAGAGTTACAAACGTCATTAGGCTATGTCACACTGTTACTTAGTGCTTCTAGACTAGGGTAAATTAGGATCCCTAGGTGACCTAAACTGTACTCGTTACACTGAATGGTATGCTCACCATCACATTTAGATACATTTGGTACCGGCGGCACGTTTGCATCTGGTTCTGAAATTTAAAGAATTTTAATTACGCAATCATCATCATCATCATCTCAGCCAAAAAGACGTCCACTGCTGGACAAAGGCCTCCCTCAAGGATTAATCATTTTGAGGGGAATTTGCCATAATCACCACGCTTGGCAGGCGGGTTGGCGATCGCAGTAAGGTGAGAATAATCACAGAGAGACGCTGCTGCCCATCCTCTGGAATGGTCCCATAGTCGCCTTCTACGACACCCACGGGAAGAGATGGGGTGGTGCAATTCTTTACCCCCGGCACCACACGGGGGGTGTAATTACGCAATAAATACTAGTAACTACAGTCGGCGGCAGATTATAACCTACCCAAAACTGTCAAATATCAACAATCAATCTTGAACTTTAGTGTTTAGTAATAAGGATCAATATTTATTGGAGAAATTTGACAGATTTAGGAAGGTTGATCTTGTACTAGTACTAGTACGTAAGTACGGAGATAAGATAGCCAGTCCTCACTAGTTGAGGATCCCGGGTGAAGTGCGCTTCCATCATTGGCCTTATCATCACTTAACATCAGATGAGATCAAGGCATTGTGCTTACCCGTTAAAATATAAAAAAAACATCCTATATCCAAGTTGACCAGATCAGAAATAGAAAAAACCTGTGGCCGCGCTAAATCCGGGGAGTTGACCAGTATCATCACTATACGCTCTTATAGCAGTATTACTGCAATGTTATTTCAATTGTAAAAACGAGACGCGTATAACGGCGTATATACCTTTACGTATATATAGACCATGGTATAGTACCATATGTCATGGTAAGCCATCACCTCTTTGCTCTCCAAAGTAATGGAGTCCATTACAAACTGCCAGCTCTTAAGGTACCTAGAAGAGAATCAGCTACTAAGCGATCGCCAGTATGGTTTTCGCCGCGGTCGTTCGGCTGGTGATCTTTTAGTGTACCTCACTCACCGATGGACGGAGGCAGTCGAGAGAAAAGGGGAAGCACTGGCAGTTAGCTTGGATATAGCGAAAGCCTTGGACAGGGTGTGGCACAGGGCTCTTCTCGCTAAACTTCCATCATACGGGCTTTCTGAGAAATTGTGTTCGTGGGTCGCCAGCTTTCTTTCTGGGCGTAGCATCAAAGTCGTGGTCGATGGCTCGTGCTCTGACATGAATTTACCGCGAAAAAACATCCCTTCGTCGTACCTCTGAACCTTGAAGGTGCTCCCCTTGATACCAACCCGACTATTGGGATTCTTGGCGTCGATATTTTGAGTGACGTTCAGTTTCGGGGCCATAGGTATAGCTAAATTAGCTTCGAAAAAGCTGGGTGTGCTTTATAGAGCGAGTCAGTATTTCACGCCGGACCATCGCTTACAACTGTACAAAGCACAGGTCAGGCCGCATATGGAATACTGTTCCCATCTTTGGGATGGAGCAGCCCAGTACCAACTCCTTCCATTTGACCGCATTTAGCGCTGAGCTGCTCGAATTGTCGACGACATGGTTATTTCAGGTCGGCTCGATTCACTGGCTCTTCGGAGAGACGTTGCGTCTCTCTGTATATTGTACCGCATATCATGGGGAGTGTTCTGAGGAATTGTTCGGCTTAATCCCTGCCGCTGCTTTCCTTCACCGCACTACACGCAATCGACTGTCATTTCATCCACATCACCTTGATGGATGGCGGTCTACTACTGCGCGTTTTTCACGAAATTTCTTGCCTCGAATTACAGTTTTGTGGAACCAGCTCTCGGCGGCGGTATTTCCGGACAGTTACGACCTTGAGATCTTCAAGAAACGAGCCTATTCCTTCCTTAAAGGCCGGCAACGCGTTTGCGATTACTCTGGTTTTGCGGACGTCCATGGGCGGCGGTGATTACTCTCCATCAGGTGACCCGCCTGCTCGTTTGTCTCCTTATATTATTTTTAAAAAATGTAGGTGTTTTTGTGTAGTGTGTATGACAAAACAGCCGCGGACGACCGACCTAAAAAATCTGACTTGCCCCCCCTTATGCCAGAAGCTGGGTACACCCATGGACTAATCTGTCATCTGCTGTGAATACCACAGAACAATAAAAAAAGGTTATCTTTATTGTTTTGTGGTGAATACAGACAGACACAATAGAAATTAAATTGTTTGCAGGATGGATCTGGCACTAAGCAGACGAAAGGTTAAAGGAAAAAAAGACAATCACTCTGACGAGCCACTACACTACGAAGCGGCCAACCTTCAAGATTGAAGACCCACAAAAGCAGTTGACCTCACCTTCAATGCACTTCTTCACTTTCGGCTTTTTATCATCGAAGTAATTCAGGTACTTCTTCGCGTCGTCGATGCATTTCTCCGCGAATTCGGTGTACGACATGTTCTCGCGGTACAAAATCGCTATCAGGTCGTCGAACCACGGTGCGTGGAGTGTCAGCCAGTCTCGCACCTCGGGAGTTTGTCTAAGGGAATGGGAAACAGCTGTTATTAAAAATCAAAAATTCAAATCATAAAAACCGGCCAAGTGCGAGTCGGATTCGCGCACGAAGGGCTCCGTACTTTATGACGTATTTAAAAAAAAACTACTTACTAGATCTCGTTCAAACCAATTTTCGGTGGAAGTTTGCATGGTAATGTACATCATATATTTTTTTTAGTTTAGTCATTCTCCTATTTTAGAAGTTACAGGGGGGGACACACACATTTTACCACTTTGGAAGTGTATCACATTAACTATTCAGTTTAGAAAAAATGATATTAGAAACCTCAATATAATTTTTGAAGACCTATCCATAGATCCACACGTATGGGTTTGATGAAAAAAAATTTGAGTTTCAGTTCTAAGTATGGGGAACCCCCAAAATTTATTGATTTTTTTCTATTTTTGTGTAAAAATCTTAATGCACAGAAACTCTACTTACCAAGTTTCAACAGTATAGTTCTTATAGTTTCGGAAGAAAGTGGCTGTGACATACGGACGGACAGACAGACAGACAGACATGACGAATCCATAAGGGTTCCGCTTTTTGCCATTTGGCTACGGAACCCTAAAAATGAAAAAAAAAATCTGTTTCATTAAAAGCCTAATACTAGTCCACTGCTGCACAAAGGCTTCTCTACATATGTGCTCAGCGGGAGCACGATCCGCGGCTACTATTATCCAGCTCTTGCCAGCCACGTTGCGAAGATCAACAACGATCGTTATAGGTTCTGCGTTCATGGCAGGCTCACAGCCACTTCAGCTTAATGATCCGGTGAGCTAAGTCGGTTACTTTCGTTCTCGGTCGGATCACCTCGTTCCGAATTATCCTTCAGAGAAAATCTGAGCAAAGCCCTTTCTGTTTATCATCATCATCATCAGCTCATTTTATGTCCCCACTGCTGGGGCACGAACCTTCCCTATGGATGGATAGGGAGAACGGGCCATAACCACCACGCGGGCCCAGTGCGGATTGGTGGTTGTTAACGACTGCTAATGCAGCCGGGACCAACGGCTTTACGTGCCTTCCGAAGCACGGAGGAGCTCGAGATGAAAATTTTTTGGTCACCCATCCGATGACCGGCCTTTGCGAAAGTTGCTTAACCTCAGCACTCGCAGACCGGGCGCGTTAACCACTGCGCCATCGAGCTCCTCATTATCTTTACTATATTATCATATATCATTTATCATATTACATTAAAATTTACAAACAGTACATGGGACCTACCTACCAGGCAGATGCTGGATGCGTCAAGCTGAGGACAGGGCGCTATGGCGCTCATTGGGGGAGGCCTATGTCCAGCAGTGGACTAAGATAGGCCGATGATGATGATGATGACATGGGACCTACCTATTAGGCATTCTAGAATACCTGTTGCAGCAGGCCCCGCTCTTCCGTAAATATTAGTAAACTTATAATAGACAATGACAAATTATGTAAATAAACTTTAAAATAAACTTTGACAAAGTATGTAAAATTTAATTATTTTTAAATAGTTAAAATGATTAAGGGGGTGCAGCGCGGACGCAAAACTGCGAGTTTCAAGTTTCTTTATGATAGCGAGCGAGCGGCGCGTGGCAGCAGTGGTGTGACAACGGCGCACGACAAGAATACGCACGCACACTAATATCTGTACTGAGTAGGCTGGTGATTTAATTAGAGCAATGTTTATACTTTCGTAAAATCATAGGCGTTTGGGTAAAAAATAATAAAAGTCTTAATATTTTCATATTCTTATTTTTTTATTGAAAAATAAGACAAAAGTGGCCTGCGGAATATCAATCATTGTTTCATTTGTGCTATATTTACAAAGTTTCTAAAGAAATAAGTTTTTAGATATCATTACTTTTACGTATTGTTTATGCAGTTTCCGGGTATTTGTTTCAAACTCCAAGACAACCATAGCCTTGTGAAAGGATCAAGCTAACCTACACTAGTCCTTTAAATGTACAGGTATATGACCTATTCAGCGCCTAGCACCAGTGACTTATAAACAAGTAAATTTTCGAAATTCCGCGTGTAAAGGCCTTTATCGTCACTTAACATCAGGTGAGATCAAGGCACTGTGCTTAGGTCACTTTTTATCAACTGCAAATATTTTGACAAAACATCTAATTATGTTTATCAGAGAAATAAGGCCCTCGCATTTAAAAAAAAATCAGTTTAGTTTTTTTTTAACTTTTCCTGACACAAAAACTGTAATATTTTTAAGAGCGGCCTCTCTGTCGGCTCTTTTGAATGAAACTAGGGGCACGTGTAAGCGGTGTTAAGGCATTGCGGCCTCTCTGTTTCGGCTCCTTTGAATTGAAACTACCGAAAGTGCTTTATTTTTCTTTTTAATCGAAATGTCTTTTGGCGTTTTTCTTGAAAACTAGCGTATAAAAATTTAAGGTTTTTTCATAAAAATAGTTTTTATATGTTGTTGAATTTATCCTTAAAAGATTTGCAGTTGATAAAATGTGACCTTATATATTATAAAAAATCACGATGTTCTTTACGCTTGGTTGCAGTTGCTGTTTCAGGATTACACACGTATTACCAAACATTCTGTATAAAAAAAATGGCTTACTGAGCGTAAAAAGCGAAACCGCCAGCCACGACCAGCGCAGCAATCGCCCCCCACAAAAGTTTATCATCTTTAGGAGGAGGGGGCGGCGGCGGCGGGGGGATGGGGCACGTCACCCTTTCCCTGGGTTTGGCATATTTGAAATTAGCGGGCGTTCTGGCCACCGTCTTTATTTGGATCGTTGTTGAGGAACGGCATTGCTAAAAGCAAAAAAAAATATAAAAAAGCATTTTCGCAACTCACCAATGACGCAAAATAAAGAGACTGCAGAACATTAGATAACATAATATGACATTGACAACCTTACACGGAACACGGAATTTCGTAACAGCTACGATCGGACTGGTTTGAGATGGTTCGAGATTGCGTCTCCGTGAAAGGGTCTATGTGTGCGTTGCTTGAGCGTGGTATGAGCTTACCTTCTGGGCTCTCCTAATGTTGTACCAATGACATAACACGAATGAGTCAAAGCTTGTTGTTATTAACATAAATTTTAAAAAGAATTTGAGAAGCTCGATGCCAGTGCGGAGGTTAAGCAACTTTCGCAAAGACCGGTCATCGGATGGGTGACCAAAAATGTATCATCTCGAGCTCCTCCGTGCTTCGGAAGGCACGTAAAGCCGTTGGTCCTGGCTGCATTAGCAGTGGTTAATAACCACCAATCCGAACTGGGCCCGTGTGTGGTTTATGGCCCGTTCTCCCTATACATCCATAGGGAAGGATCGTGCCCCAGCAGTGGGGACATAAAATGGATTGATGACGATGATGATGATGATGATGAAAATGGAATAGAGGAATTTGCTATTGACCACTTATGGACTTTATAGCGCAGCGGATTTAATATTTTTTTGATACGGCGAGAAACTCAATATTAGAAGAATAAATAGAATAGAAATAATTTTATTCAGGCAACAATACAGATGGTAAGTTACTTATGCCGGATCCCTATATTCTATCTGTCCGTTGTTTTGCTTACAGGAGTTAGAATTTAACATAATTTGTGTAGCTTATGTCAAATTTTTATTTATAGTAAGCAAAACAACAGATAGATAGAATATAGGGAATCGGCTTTAGAGGCTCATATTATAAATAGGTTACCTTGTCTGTAAGGTACCTATCTTTAATATGGATGTACATATACTATTTATGTCTTAAATACAGGTAAGGACGGCGATGTGCGACGCAGCGTGGTGTCCGGTAGCCGACCTCGGAACCGCCGGAACATGACACCCTTCGACCAAAACTCTTCTTTTATGAAAGCCGATAGATGTTCAGTCGGTACTCTCTCCACATATTAAGGCGAAGGGTAAGGCACACTAGCGCCGCTAATGGATTAAATTTGATAACTGCTAAACTGTATTTTTTTTCAAACATTGCGGACCTTCCGATACTAGGCACACATCTATTATTTAATTAATTTTAATTTATTATTTAATTAATTGTGCACTACTTTTAGGTTTGTTTTTGTATTCATTCGCTAACACCAACAGTGGCCATTGTTTGTGAATAAATGCGATAGCCCGTTTTGTGAATAAACCACGCAAAAAAAAGTAGTGCACAATTATTAAATAAATACTATGGATGCTTTCCTGTTATCGGACGGTACGCAATGTTTAAAAAAAGATCCGGTCCGTTAGTAATTGTCAAATTATCAATTGGTGGCGCTAGTGTGCCTTACCCTTCGCCTTAATTAAAATTTACATTGTGGCGGGACTCCAACCGTTCGACCCTCAGAGTGAATTTGGTTTTGATCCGTACATACTCTACGATCTCCTCTGCCTTCGTAGAGTAGTGGAGCCGGGACATTACACATATTACTCAAGCTGCTGGATTGACCGCTGCAGGTGCTACGGGCTGGCATCACCCAAGCGTGTCACCGTACCTCAATGCAATTATTAAAAAAACTATAAAATCCACAGGTGCTTCAACTTCTATAAAAGTATTGATAGCGAGCAACTATGAACGCTCCGTGCTTTGGCAGACATCTAACGCCCTTGGTCCCTGCTGCATTAGCAGTCGTTAACAACCACCAATCCGCACTGTGGTTTATAGCCCGTTGCCCGTGGTTTCCAAATTTATAACTCCCACTGTAGGTACACCATATAGCACGTCATCAAGCTGTTTTCAAGTTACCGTCGTGAAAATAGCAGCTATCAAAACCCACCATGCGCCAGCGCAGTGATGGTATTGTTTATGTGGGAAGACCTTAGCCCATCACTGGGACGTTTATAGATTGATGATGTGTAGGTACGAACCGTAGCATATCAAGTTATACAAAATTTATTGTATTAATTTTCAACCCTAACAGTTTTGACTTAAGAACCAAGATTGAAGTTCATTTTGTATAATAACTTTATGCTGCTATGTGTACCTACTTACCAAAATAGTCCTACTGTTTAAAATATGCGCGGTTACTCGGTACATGTCACTTCTGTCGATTTATAATAATTGTATGAATATAGTTGTTTGCATATTTCTATTGTTTCCTTTTGTATATTTTTGCTCCGGATCATTGAGGAAATAATTTGCTTCTGCTGACTTTGTTTTGACAATTGAGTTTGACTTGATGAACAATTTAAAGAAAAGAAAACGATGGATTGCTTTATGATTGTAAAGCCTACAAGAAGGATTGAAAACACAGGATAGCTTGCTTGACGCCACAAAATAAATAGGAACAGAAGGGCGGCTCCATAAAAGCGAGTGATTCAGGCGAAGCACACAGAACGCATTCGTATTGTGATCTCGGCTTATACTCGATAGAACACCAGTTGTGGGTCTGTGCGCTCAGGGTGCCTAGTGCGAGTTTCATTTACCTTTCGATTACATTAACGCATAAAAATATATTTTCGTCCGATATACCGCAGTGTCTCAAGACGAAAGTCTTTGACCAGTGTGTGTTGCCAGTGATGACATACGGGACTGAGACGTGGTCGCTCACTATGGACCTTATCAGAAGGCTCAAGGTCACTCAAAGAGCAATGGAGAGGGCTATGCTCGGGTTTCTCTGCGAGATCGAATCAGAAATGAGGAGATCCGCAGAAGAACAAAGGTAACCGACATAGCCCGAAGAGTTGCTAAGCTCAAGTGGCAGTGGGCAGGGCACATTGCTCGCAGGACTGATGGCCGCTGGGGCGGAGCAGTCCTCGAGTGGCGACCGCGTACCGGAAAGCGCAGTGTGGGCAGGCCTTCAACAAGGTGGACCGACGATCTGGTGAAGGTCGCGGGAAGCCGCTGGATGCGAGCAGCACAAAACCGGTCGTTGTGGAGATCCTTGGGGGAGGCCTTTGTCCAGCAGTGGACGTCTTTTGGCTGAGATGATGATGATGATGATGACATTAACGAAAACGAGAATTTGTATGGCAAAGTTTTGACTCTTCTTGTATGTCGCCAGGAGGCGCTGCTTCAATGCCATACAAATTTTCGTTTTCGTAAACGAAATCGAATCAATACGGATAGTAGACAAAACTTACACTAGGCACTCAGAACAGTATTTAGAGCACCCGCTGCGTCAAACGGGCACATGGCGTGCCTATTTCGTGTAAGTTCAGTGTTGAAAGGAGGCCAGCTGCCTGCGGGCCACATACAATCAACTAGCTCTTGACATGAGTTCAAATAATATTGTAAAGAACTTGATTAGAACGTCTGGATGTCTGTCTTAAATGTGTCTTTTCGTTCGTTCGAGAAATTTCGGTATCAAAAATAAGTTGCCAGTGACTTCGATAAGAGAAAAAGGAGCACTCGTCATTTATATCTTAATATCATAGCGTAAGAATTACTTACCGTTCAAAAATCTCCCCCCAGAACAATAACTAAAGCCGTTGGTCCCAGTTGTTGTAACATGGCAGTCGTTCAAAACCCACCAATCCGCATTAAGTCAGCGTGGATGTGCATAAACCAATCTTCTTATGAGCTTATTGATAATTGTGTGACGGCTTTAGATCACAAAATAAGGAGAGTGCAGAAGGTAAGTTTCCGACAACAAGGCTTGAAACGGCGGTTCAAAATTAACCGGTTTCATTAGGGTAAAACCTGTACTATCGTAAAGTACCGTTCCGGTGCGGAACCAAATAGGAGCAATATTTCGAAACTAAATAAACCGGTTTATTTCTAGCGATCGCTGGCTGCGACTTGTTGTAACTTATTGAATGAAATACCCGCGCCACAGATTAGTTAATTGCCCGCGCGGCGTGCGCCAGTGTTGCGTCGCCAGCGGAGTCTCATTTTGATAGTTGCGCGCATCTTATCAACATGGGTCGAAAACGTAAATCAAGTATTTATCATTTTAAATTTTAACCGGCTAATTTAAAAAAAAACATTTTTTGTGAACCGGTTTTTAAAGTTCCAGGCATAGTTTCGTGAAACCGGTTCAAAATATTTACCGGTTTTTAAGCCCTGTCCGACAACAGTCCGAATGCAGCTGTTGCGAGATTTTGTGTCCGTGAGATGTAGTTTATGTGTGCGTTGATCGAGCGCGGTATATGAAGCTTACCTACTGCAGTTGCCTTATTTTTGTACTTAAATGCTGATTATAAAGCAGCTATCATTTATCAGTGCCTATCATCATCATCATCAGCTCATTTATATGTCTCCACTGCCAGCAGTGAAATCCTGCCCCAGGGCACGAGCCTTCCCTATGGATGGATAGGGAGAACGGGCCGTAAACCACCACGCGGGCCCAGTGCGGATTGATGGTTGTTAACGACTGCTAAAGCCAGGACCAACGGCTTTACGTGCCTTCCGATGCAAGGAGGAGCTCGAGATGATAAAGTTTTGGTCACCCATCCGACGCCTTTGCGAAAGTTGCTTAACCTAAGCAATCACAGACCGGGTGCGTTAACCACTGCGCCATCGAGCTCCTCCTCTCAGTGCCTATACTTGGAAGAAATAAAACAACAAAAGAAATAAAAATCATCTTTTAATTTAAATTACATTACAATAGTATATTTACATAAGTTACTAAAATTAAAGAATCATCATATTCTGTATCGCTGGCACCGTAATTTATACTAACAATTCTGACTGAGGAGTAAATGCGGACACACTTTTGTGCAGAGGATGCAAAGAAAGAGAAGTGTATAACAATGAATATATTTAACTACATAACACAGTGGTCTCGAACCTAGATTTTCGATCTAAGTCTGTCTTTATAGCTCCGAATACTCTTTTCCTTAATCATATTAAACCTTCTTTCTCCAAACTTAAACAAAAGGTATAACAAAAATACTAAAGAAATGACAGACAACCCTACATGATTCGATTTGAATTCAATAAGCTATGCTTGTTCAGCATAGATACAGAAAATAATAAATAAGAGAAAGAAGGCTCACAATACAATCGTTCAACAATCGATATTGATCTTTAATTCTCATACAACAAAGTTCATGTTTGCTTGCACGTAGTCGTATTAACGTCCTGTTCCACTTTACAATTTTGATGGTCATTGTAAAACAGTCTTTGGAACAATACCAGCAAGGTACCTATTAGCATCGCCTCTAATTAACTACTAAAACCATTTGCTTTCATCATTTGTGAATGAACTTCTTGCCTTATAGGTTATAACATTATAGACCTTATAACTTGTGTAGTAGTCTAAAACAATTCATTATCACATTGGCTTTGCAAGAAAACTTTTTTAACAACTGCATTTAAGTACAAAATTATATTTACTCCAATCCAATTACATATACACAAAACAACGTATAGAAACATTTCTAAAAAGCAACATTTATATACAAAACAATCTTACAATGTTGAAAGAAACAATTACCGCTTTGAGTAAACTATCAAAGAAGATAACAACAATATCATGTATAGTGATAACATGAATAGATAACTAAAATAAGACAATAACACCTGGTATTAAGCACGTAAATACATTTAGCAATCGGTATTAATAAAATGCTAGTCGGTTTTATTGTTATTGTATCCGTAGCTTTTATTAAACATTGTATTTTTCTCTATAGGTAGATTTTGTAAATTTTTAGAGAAAAATAAAGTCGTTAACCGTTTCACGGATCTTCAAGCTAGGTAAGTCTGCGGCTATGCTCTAGCGGAAGCGCGAGCGGATAGCAGGGCGGCCAGTGTGTAAAACCAACATTTAGTCTTCCTATGCTTTGCAAAAACGAAATAATACTTTGAAACCGCTCAAAGCTAGAGCTCAGTCTACGGTCTATCTGTGAGCGGTGCGGTAATAGGATTGATATCAATCAGTTTTTCATAACGGATGATTACCTATATATATTTTTTCTAGTCTGTAACAATGTGTAGTTCCTATGATTTCGTGATAAGTCGATAGAGATATAGTTTTATAATTCGATCCTACCTTATGCTCTACGCATTTAAAATTCATTACGAATTTCAATGTTTACATAAAATAGAAATCATAACTCAATTATGGCCTTTATCCGGTATCTCCGTTTGATCCCAGCATAAATAACCATAAATAAATAGTGCAAGTCTATCTCATCCCGATACTTTTCTTCAAGAACTGACAAGGCAATCTTTTTCTTTCTTTGTACCAGGACATCAGAAATCAAAAGTTCACTCACAATTCAAGTCAGTAATCACAAATACAACACGCTATAAGCGGAAGCGTGCGTGATTGTCACGATACCTCTACGACCATGACCGCAAATTTACTAGCCGCATCTCAGCACAACTTGTCTTCAATTTAGAAATAAAGAGACTGTGCAATTTAATAATAGGTGTAAGTAAAGATTTTAACAAAAAGTATTTCTTTGATGAAGTAGCTAAAAGTGACGCCATAACGGGTTTCACTATCAAACAGTTGAAAGCTGGTACAAATAGACGACAATAATCAAATCCGTCGCAAACCGTTATAGCTATAAAACATTGGCAAATACCAATTAATTTATCCAAATTTCAACATTGTCATGCCATATTAGACTAACGGAAGTTCACTCACAAATAAGGCAGCGCGTTTACAAGTACAACAGGCCAGAAGCGGAGGCGTGCGCCATAACCGCTTCAGCCGCTTGCCTGATCTCTAGGTGCTCGCGGGCGGCGTCCGCCCAATTCTTAGCCGCGGCCCTAGGCGCGCCTTGAAGTAGGTTCACGTAGCGTAGAGCTGCGCCTAGATTGCCGTGATTCATGTGATACCTATATAAAAATAAAATTTTCAGGTATTCCCTCTTGAGCGTCGATCGACCACCAGGTGGCCGATAACAATTAAAATTCTATTGTGTCTGGTATTAGTAACAAATAAATTAAATTCAGATTAAGTGCAGCAATTAGCACTTAAAAAAAGTATTTACTATAGCTTTGTGTTATCAAATTTGAGGTATTTCATCTATAAAGATGAATCTTCATAGCCAATCGGTTGCAATAACCGTTGGATAGATGGCACTCTGCCGTTAAAAACAGTCAAAAATCAGCAGTGAAAAAATTCAGTGCTTACGTCAGCCTTCCCGGTAGCATAATGGTCAGTGCAGGCGCATGAACTGCGGAAGACCCAGGTTCGATTCGTGGCTGGGTCGGGTAGGCATTTAACTGTACTGTATTTTTTATGTATTTAGTTTTGGATAGCTTGATGTGCATACTAACACTACAACGTCTGTACATACTAACACTACGTAATCCAACACATTTGGTTTATGAGAATATAACTAACGCCTGGCGGCCCTGGCAGCTTGGTCTTTCTATTATTATTCTCTTTATTAAACATATATCTTAAGAATTTTTTTTACAATATTTTATATAAAAACATATTTACAATATAAAATATTGTAAAAAAGTTAACCTAGGTTGCCACCGGCAGCGGGGATAGACCCAAGCTATCGGTGGTTAGGGCTGCAGATTGAGGAACCTCCTGACGATACGTGCCGTGTCAAGGAGCACTGCCTTTTGCATCTGACCCTTGATCCAACCTTTCAGCGAGAGCCTCTCTAGGTGTTGATCGAGGTTCTTGGCTAAAAAACTTGCCGAAACGACTATCGGTACAATAATGGTTGAATCCACATCCAACATGACGGTAACCTCATGAGCCAAGTGAAGGTACTTACTGAGCTTGTCCTTCTCGGCTTTCACGAGGTTCTCATCATGAGGTATGGTGATATCAACCAGTATTGCCCGGTGCTGGGATCGGTCGACCACCACGATATCAAGCTAATTGGCGACAATAGTCCTGTCCGTAATGATAGAGCGATCCCAGTAGAGCATTGCATGACCATTTTCGAGTACTGGCGCAGGTGCGTACTTATAGTACGGCACCTCCGATTCAACAAGGCCATATCCAAGAGCAAGTTGCTGGTGAATTATTCTGGCTACTTGGTTGTCTGTGCAAATACTCTCCGTTAGCAAGATGAGAACAACCAGAAATAATATGTCGGAGTGATTCACCTGGACGGCGGCATGCCCGACAGATGTCGACCGTACCGTCCCTCATAATATATTTCCGGTAGTTATTCGTCTTGATAACTTCATCTTCAATGGCACAGACAAAACCTTGGGTTTAACCAAAGAGGTCACCGAAACGTAGCCAGTTCAGCGAGGCTGGCAAATCTACATCAGGTCCAGTTAGAGCCCGATAGTAGCGTCCGTGTAGCACCTTGCTCTTCCATATGTCCTTGCGATCGAGAGTGCTTAGCACCACTGGTTTGCGCCAGTTTTCTGTTGCCAAGGTTGTTGTCAACTGCCACGACATCCAAATGCATCCCGCACTCACTGTTAAGTAAATCCCTAAGACTGCACACCTCACGGTTATGTAGGTCCTTGGCATTTAAAAAGCCGTGACCCCCACATCTCCGCGAGATGTGCAGCCTCATAACAGATGAGCGCGTGTGTAGCATTCTGGAAATATAATATTCCAAATTGTAATATATTATTATAGGTCTTATCAAGGACTAATGAACAACTCACCTCGCCCTCTGAATAATGTCGAAAGTGTCCAGTTCCGTGAAGTCCGTCGGCTTATTTTCTAACTCGTTTTCTGGAATATCTGCTATCTAGAAAAATAAATAAAAATATTATTAAGCTTTTAATCTTATTCAGCATCATATCAATTCATTTTTTTAATTAAAAATGAACGTTTTTAATTATTTTTTGAACGTCATTCAAAGCCATGACTTCGTAAACTAAGGTGGAAACCTTGTACAGACGCCTGCTCATCAACTTTTTTACAAAACTGACAAATTTCTTCAATAAATGTTCAACCATATGCCATAGACATAAAGTTCATAGTCTATTGAGGAAATTTGACAGTTTGTGGTAGGGCTTTCAATCTCGCAGCCTATATTCAATCTCGGTATTTGCGAGATCCCCCATATAAAAATATGAAGTAATTATAATAGGTAAATAAGGCAGCTCCTACTGTGTGACTGCGACTCTCTGGCTAGGAAAAGAATGGGACTCCTGGGGTCGGCTTATCCGAGACCAGAGGACTTCAGGCTCTTCGCTCTTAAGGACGTGGCCAAACTTATGGCATCTATCTTTACAGAGGAAGAAGAGTGAAAGGACGGGGTTGCACAAAAGATCCCGATGGGTCGAAGTGCTACTGCAAGAGGGAAACTTCGGCAGGCCCCACTAAGATAAGATAAGATAGGTAAATAAAACAATTAATGAATCAACATAACTCCACTTTCATTTAAGTTTTAGTATTAGCTTGAGACCAAACAAATTACACGGTTTAATACAATCGAATGATTGATTGACACAGTTAATTATTTAGTTGGGTCATTTTGTCAGCATTCAATTGAAAATGTGTGCGAAGAAAATTTAACATATCCAGTTCCGCAAATGACGCGGGATCCCGCGCCCATAATCCCGGAAATCGCGGAACTGAGAAATGACACTGGGTCTCGGAATACCGAGATCTCAGTATTGCGGAATTGGAAGCCCTAGTCTCATGTGCAGGCGGACCATCACCGGACATTTCGGGGGCGGCGAGAAACGTAGAGTTCTTTATGCGTGTGATCAAAACACAGTCAGAGGGTTTCTAGAGGGAATGGCATCACGCAAGCGTGTCCCCATTCCCCACTAGATTCTCCGAGGGGCTCGGATTGGATGGGGGAGGGACCTAAAACTTGTACTTACCTTGTGGAACAGTAGTTTGGACTGCAGCCACGATAGGAAGTAGATCGGCAGCGTTGCGCCCTCGCGACCGATAAGAGCCACTTTCACTGCTGTTTTTTCCATCTGAAACATTTTTTATGTACAGACCCACAAACTAGAATAAAGAAAGAAAGAGAAAGAAATAAGGAATATTTATTTGTACAGACATCAACCTATTTAAAATAGTATATGACCTTTTCAGAGCATAGCATCAGTGACTTAAAAATTTTGTAAACCTATTACAATGGCGCCAAGTTATTGTGTAGTGTTTGGTTGTACAGTCGCCGTCAGATATATTGTAGCAGACAAGGTGACCAAATACTTCTGAACAGTTCAAAATGTCAATAAGTTCCATACACTACAAGTTACCATTAATATCTGAACATTCGTTACTTCATTAATATCTGAGCAGATGCTAGTCATTAACTACTTAACACACAACTAACCAATAAATACCAATTATATTCGCCATTTATATACCAATAAGTAGGTATATAAATGGCGGCGTTTGGGACTTTGTCAAAGAAAATTCGGTTCTACTGTGTTATTGTTTATTCTTATGATTGTACTTTATTTTACACCACTTACCGCATCAAACCTTTCTCGCAGCGACTTCTCAGTAGCGATGCTTTTCTCTCGGGTCTCCGAAGGAATGCCTTTTAACACCGTCTGCACTAGCTTGTCGTTTTTACCTGTACGTGATAAAGTATCATTTTGATTGACAAGATATTTTGATAGTTTTTTCTATTGCATGTTCGATAACATGTTTACCGGTCGTTGTGGAGATCCTTGGGGGAGGCCTTTGTCCAGCAGTGGACGTCTTTTGGCTGAGATGATGATGATGATGTTCGATAAATTGTCGAGTTAACGTAAACTACAATTTGTATGGGAGCAAAGCCACGCCATATATCAAGTTTTCTCGATAGAAAAATATCTAAAGTCGCCTATTTGTAGAGTGGAGACCGCGTATCGGCTAACGTAGTGTAGGACGCCCACAGACTAGGTGGAGCGACGATCTTCGCAAGGTGGCTGGCAAGAGCTGGGTGAGAGTAGCCGCGGATCGTGCTCGGTGGCGTGCGCTTGGAGAGGCCTATGTCCAGCAGTGGACTAGTATAGGCTGTGATGATGATGATGATGATGATGAAAAGGTGATTCATAAACTGTGGTCCTTACCAGCTTTCTCCAGCGCCTTGATCTCGTTATCCACCTTGGTTTCCTTGACGCCCCGCCTGGTAGCGGCTAGCAAAGCCTCTGCCGCAGCCCATAGAGATTGCGAGCGACGAGCTTCCTCCTCCGCTTTAGCTCGCTCTGTAATAGAAGGGGGTATTTAGTGGATATCAATATGTTATTACATACTAAAATAAAAACCATCACAATGTTGTTATTTTAACACCACTATTTTCAGACCTCGATTTATAGGTTCCGTTCATGGATGAAATCGAATGGTACTTAAAGAACTATGCTAGACTAACAAAAAAGTTAATTGTTTCTATATTTTTAAAGTTGGGACAACTGAGATATGTTTAATAACCAAAAAATATAGAAGTGAGGGTAAAAATCATTTATTTTATAACTTTTTATTTAAAAACAACGCAAATATTTATTACCAATAAATAATGAATGATAAAATAGATGAATAGGTAGGTAATAACAAAGACAAATAACGAAAGTAACTATTATTTTATCAGAGACATAGTAGGTATCTACCTACTCGGAGACTCAGAGGGTTAACATAACATAAAGGCAAGTATTTTATTTTTGAAGATCTTGGTTGTACATCAACTATTAAGCTCATGCTTTTATACTTCATTTAAAATGCCGACCTACCGTATTGTAATGATTTTAAAAGTACCTATCAAAATATTAATAAAATTAGTTTTTAATATTATGTTATGTATTTTCTTTGATGTATCTAATAAGTAAATAAAATGGCCTAGGTTTACATGACTACTGCGACAAATTAAACATACCTACTTATGAAGTGTTTTAATCGTTTAGTTATTACACTATAGAAAGCGTCTTATTCAGTCAATTATTTGCGATTTGAAAATAATTTATCTTTTTATTCCATTCTTTAATAAATCAGACGTTCGTAAAAGTAAATTGTAGGAGTTTAATTTAATTTTTATGTTACCGAAATTGTACTACTTCGTAAAATATTCTAAATTCTAAAAGCGTTATGAAAAACAACAGTAGGAATATAAATATTTACATTAGTGATATTATTAATCACAATTTTTGGAAACACGAGTGTTATGATGAACATCGTCTGTAGTACTATATGTAAAATTTTTATTTATACAATATGTTGTATGAATAAAAATTATAGGAAGAAAAATTTTAGGAAGAGTTACTATTCGGATTACAAATCGGTAGGAATAATAATTTCGGGTAAAAAACTTTAGGTGAGCCAATATGGACCCATAAATATAACTAGTAGCCTGCTCGCGACTTACCGTATCCTATAGAACCCTATAGCAGCACCACCTACCGGGTCCAATTATATGCATGTATTATACATCGGATCAGCAAGCTGAAGTGGCAGTGGGCCGGTCATATTAGCCGCAAAACCGACAACCGTCGGGGTAAACGAGTTCTCGAGTGGAGACCGCGCATCGGCAAACGTAATGTAGGACGCCCTCAGACTAGGTGGAGCGACGATCTTCGCAAGGTAACTGGCAAGAGCTGGATGAGAGTAGCCGCGGATCGTGCTCGGTGGCGTGCACTTGGAGAGGCCTATGTCCAGCAGTGGACTAGTATAGGCTGATGATGATGATGATGATGATTATACATATAAACCTTCCTCTTGAATCACTCTATTGCTGAAAACTGCATTCAAATCCGTTGCGTAATTAAAAAGATCTAAGCATACAGACAGCGGGAGCGATTTTGTTTTATACTATGTAAAGATTAAATAAAATCATCTTACGTCTGAGAGTTTGCTCGATGGCCCGCAACTTGCCGGCCATTGCGGCCAGCTCTCGTTTGAACTGCACGCTATCTTTCTCCAGATTTTCAGATACCGCACGATTGAACCTGGCCAATACCTAAATAAAAACATATATTTTTTAAATTATTATTACTACGTCTATTAACATAATTGAAAATAGCCATCGACCACGTCCGAGACCGATTTTTTAGTTGATGAAAATTAATCGTATGGATACGTATGAAAATACTATAATAACCGTTACGACCGCCCACGATAGATTTTTTGTAGGACCGATAATCAGACCGATCAAATGCAACATAGAATTCCATACGTTTCACTTTCACCGACTAAGAAATCGGCAACCGATTATCGGACGTGGACGAGGGCTCTTATGGTGACGTTTGACGCTTTGCACTGCGCGTGTATTGGTGATTTCAATGCTATGTCCCTCTTTAGGAGAAGGACGTGAGAGAATGTATGTATGCAACATAAATTCAATCTTAATAAATTGCATTAAGGTAGAGACTGAATCAAAACAAGTTAATAATAAGATCATAAAACTTACCTCCTTCTCTTTGCGATTGAGCCTGTCTTGAAGAATCTCCTGTTGGATTTCGTATTGTTTCTTCAGCTGTGCTCTTAGATTTTTGTTCGCCTGTGATTGTATTTCCAAACTCTGTGAAAACGAAAATTATTAAGAACAACATTTTTAATTTTTTACTTTTAATAACGTTGACTAGACAATCTATCTATATAAAACGATGTATGAACTCTGAACTAACCTTCTTCTGGAATTCCTTCTCCTTTTCTATTTGTTCCCTCCTGACCACTTCTTCGACTTTAGCTTCGATTATCGCTTTCTGATCGTGGCCTATGAAAAAATATAATGATCTAATAAGACTAAGAAGAAATAACTAAGATATAATCATCATCATCATCATCATCAACATCATCATCGTTATCATCCTTAAGCTAACAAGAAGCAACTTATTGTTAGTTTTTTTCTTTTGAAAACTTGTGTATTTATTTTGGTAAAAAATGGTCGGACCTTAGATCTAGTGTTGATAAGTCAAAACGAGAAATTGGTAATATTTAGCTTTTAGAAACAGGTTGTACATACCTGCCTTAGAAATGCTCATTTACAAAATCTGGCTTAAGTGTCACCCGTCCCGCGCTGTAGGTATAATTAGCGTGCTACCTTACGTACGACCTTTACTGTACGGCGCGCGAGGGTTTAAAAACATTAAGAAAACACTTTGAATATGTTTAAATTGCAATCTAAATCCGAGAAAATATAAGTAAGTAATTTTATAAGGAAAACCATTTTTGTTCTGATTAAGATTGTGAGAGACTGGCACCAGTGCTCTCCCCTCAAGATGTAGTTGGCAATTGTTTTTATATTTGATGAGCAAAGTGTATAAACGCCATCGATTCCGACTGAAACTGCTATTAAATGGTAACATGTAGTATAATTGTTTTCTGATTCTACCGTATATTCGTGTATCTCTAGTAGTAACCAGTTTATCGATACAAGCGATTTTACAAAATCGACTTGTGTCCGGATTTTTAAGTTAAATATCCTTAAGGCGAAGGGTAAAACACACTAGCGCCACCAATTGATAATTTGATAATTACTAACGGACACGGTACAAAGTATAAAGTAACGGCTTCGCAGCATACTTAATTGACGTCACACCTTACAGTGCTCGCAGTGTATATCGGAACATATCCTAAGTAAACACTCACACTCTATGGCTCTGTTAATTTTCAGTTCTCTGACAGTCTGCAATTCAGCCAATTCGTTTTGAAGGTATTGGATCTGAAATAGGCAAAAAAATTGGAATTAACCAACACACTCAACACCATTAACAGCCGAAATTAATAACCTATCCTCAGCAAGAGATAGGCCTACTAAAGATTTGTTGCTTAGTTATTCTGTTAATCGGAAAATAACAGCGGTTCCTTGGTAACTAAACTAAGATAGGCCTATCTCTTACCAAAGATAGGTTATTAATTTCGGCTGTAAAACAGAGTCACAGGCACACATAAAACGAATACAGCAATGAATTGTATGTAGCCATTTAGTAGGCATACCTACTATATGTTAGTATCTCTGGCTTTTGATTTCGTTGTGATATCAAGTAAATATAGTAAATTGTTGGTTTGCTAAACATCAGTATTGAGGATCCAAATAATATGCGTTTGTTTACGGAAATCACTATGTTTTAGTATTTCATTCATATTGTAGGCAATAGGATTTACTTCCTTCTAAATTATCATTATGTCGAATATATGAATTGACCGAAAATATTCCTAAAAATGTACTCTATTGTATATGGATTGAGGAGCCACAACAAAAGTGTTGTAGTTTCTTGAATTTTAGAACGAATGTGCCCAAAATTGTAGTAGATGTCCTACGTAATAGATATAAAATGATACATAATTTTCAGTAATCTACATTCAATACATAACAAGTTCTAGGTGGCTCCTCAATTTAGATGTTTAGATTGAGGAGCCACCATTGCAGTGATATAACTTTTGATATATTTTACTACAAATTCCAGAATTTGACCTACAAAATTATCTGCATGGCTACTAAATAAGGGCGATAGCTGCCCTTAAAAATCTGGAGTGGCTCCTTAATCCAAACGGACATGTTGTTAGTCTTAGCACAAAATAAGCAGACTTCAGAAGGTAAGCTTCATAACAAATGCGCTCGAGCAACGCACACATACATAGACAACCTCTCAGGGACACGGACACTGACACGAATCTCGGAACAGTCCGAGCGTACCGAGAGTTGCGAGATTCAGTGTCCGAGAGAGTCTGTCTATTTGTTATTACTAGTGGTCGAAATTCGACCGTAATTTTATTAAGGCAGGAATCCGTGCAGGATTGTATCCTAAGCAATGAAAAACTTAAAAAAGATAGAATGTGAGTTTGGATTGGCATTGACAGATATCGGCCGCATTAAAGACAAACAATACGTATGTGTCAAATACATGGTAGTGTGTGTAATGTTGTTTTTGTTGATTTAATGTATTTTTTTTTTGTATAATTTAAACAAAATATTAACATTCGGATAACCTTCTCTATATAAACTATAAGTGTGCAAAATTTCATACTCCTCCGTCCGCGCAATTTTCGTAAAAAGGGGTACAAAGTTTTTGCATCACATTAATATATAGATTATTTATTTATTTACTAGCTGTGCCTCACGGTTTCTTCACCCGCGTTAAAAATATTTTAACGCGGGTGAGACCGCAAGTTTAAGTTTAAGTTTAGTTTAGTATAGAGAAGGATTGCAGGATTTTTTTTTAATTATGCATAAAAAATACATTAAATCAATAAAACAAACATTACACACACTACCATGTATTTGACACACACGCATATGTACTCTTTTAAAATTTTCAAAAATAGAAGCGGAGCGGCCGAAATCTGTCAATGCCAATCCAAACTCACATTCTATCTTTTTTAATTTTTCATTGCTTAGGATACAATCCATGCAGCGTTAATAAAAATTACGGTCAGGAGGTCTACTCTCTTTCTCCGAAACGAAAATTCGCAAGCATACGAAATTAAAACGAAACTTCGTCACAAACCCTACCCTATATCTTTTTCGAATACGCACAAAAAGTTCGAATCCATAGACCAAACTTCGTGAACGAATGGAATGATTAAAGAGTGTAGGTTTTTTTTTATGTCGTTACCGGTAAACTGCGGTTTTTATTTTAACGTAATTTTATTAAACTTTTTTGCTTTCTTTTTAAGTTTAACATTTATTGTGTGATTTATTAAGCGTTTCTAGTAACATTCATGCTATAAAGCTAAACATACAAATCAAATAATTGTTTGCGACGAAAATAATCGAGACTCTATAAAACACCCACTTACTGTCATTGTTATGCGACTAATTTAAAAAGTACTATTTCATGCAGACTTTTGGTAGTAACGTGTGACAACTAAATTTTCCGTATATTCACACGTAATGTCATGATTCAAATTCAAATTCAAATTCAAATTTTAATTTGCTATTTTTTTCATATCAAGTCAGTCTGCATTTTGAAAGTGTATTCACAAGTTGTTTGGACTTAAAAACTTTGTAAGTAAAACTTTACTTTCCTATGTGTACCCAATACACAAATAAATTTATTTTTCACAATATCTATTAGATTACTATTACTTTTGATTGTCATTTCCTTAGAATAATAACGCATAGAAACCGAGTTGACACAAGAAAAGTGAAGCAATTCAAACTAAGCCATTTTGGCTCAGTCCGCCCGAACGTCACATCAGTTGTCAAGATCAAGCGCTAGTGCAAACATCTCCGACAATTATTTACATTATGACGGTTTGTGCAGTTAATGGGTGTCACAATGCATCGCAAAAGGACAAAAAAGCTATTAACATAACATTTCATACGTAAGTATTACAAATTGACTTGTATTGAGCTAAATATTTACTACTTTTAAAAATAAAATTACAAGCCGCGATTTTATGAAAGTGTTACTAGTAAGAAGAAATTATTTTCCCATTATTCATTGGTGTATATTGGTTATAAAATTAAATCTTATTGAAAATATTTATTGAAACCATAATATATTTTAAGTGTTGCCCTTAAGTAAGATAATATCTTTCCCTATTTAGTGTAATGGTATAATGATGAGCAGTGATCGGAATGAAGGTGGCTAATTTAACTAAAGTTGCCGACAAGACAACACTAAAAGTGGTTAATAGCACCAAAATGTTGTTTATTTCTTTTTATTGAATCCCAGATCTTGGAAATACTTTTATTTCTAAGTAGTTTTTCTTATTAGTACACATGAAATTACTTGTATTGTAGTATTTTATAGCAATTCCAACGTCCGCATTTACAATTTTAGATGGCAAAATAATAATGCCTTATAAAACTTTTTTTGGCTTGTCTGAGCTTTAGGGGGGGGGGAGCATAGAGAGAGAACCAACTTCCCCTACCACCCCCTATTAAATCCCAAAATAAGTTTTTGTCTGCTATCATTTTAGATTTCCGTCTGACCCTATTGTATCTACGTGTTGGATCGAAAAAATACGATTAAACCGCAATGACAGCTATTGGAAGCCAACTAAAAACACAAAAATTTGCTCGATACATTTCGATGACAAAGAAAAATATACCACGAAAGGTGGATTATGCAGATTACGTCGAGGCGCAGTTCCTACTAAAGTATAAAACATAATTACTTAAAGTAGATTATGCAGTTTTAGCTTAGTTCTGAATTAGTTCAATAACTATTTGCTGTGATCGATGTTTGAATGAGGTATTAAACGTAATGTTGGGAGTTCCATAAAGTCAGTAGTTA
Source organism: Eudonia mercurella (assembly GCA_963082485.1). NCBI lineage: Eukaryota > Metazoa > Arthropoda > Insecta > Lepidoptera > Crambidae > Eudonia > Eudonia mercurella. Next base: position 5,755,727 of record OY720045.1, read on the forward strand.
TTCCTATTTGCCCCCACCGGCAGAGCCCCCACTGGAGTCAACTGGGAATTTCATTTATAAATACCTATCCCAGTCTCCCCTGCTTGAGACTTAGCCATAAAATATCACCAGTATAGTATCAGTATAGAATCACCAGTATCTTTTCCACGTGTTGCTAAATAGCAATCAATAAAAGCCATATATTTAATTGTTGTGCGCTAGATAATCGTACAACCAGAGTGAAAGAAAGAAGGTCTATGAGATAAATATAATATATTACTCGTTTTACAACTTTATACCTTAAATTTATCGTGTGTGTTCCAGGGTGTAGCCATTTTTTGTACCACCATGAACGATGAAGAGTTAATTGATTGCCACCAACTAAATCAACTACAACCGGTTAGTTTCTAAATACTATTTAGTTTAAAGTGTGGTACTATCTTTTTATTGGTTACATTAGTAATCTTAATTATACATTATGCTTATTTGACTCTTTTAGGGTAACTCCGCAGGCGAATGTGCAGATCCAGAAGCTTCAAAAACTCCTGTCTACGATCTAAGTCCAATATTTGATACGCCAAAAAAAGCTTTATTACGAAGGCAGCTAAACAAAAAGATTTTACTTCTAAAAATACAGAGCAAAAAGATAAAAAGCCTTAAACAAAAGACTCGTCGGTTAATTAAAAAAAAAAAACCCTCCAAAAAATTTTAGTAACATTGCGTAAAGAAAGATATATTGACAATGACATCTCAAATGTCTTATCAGAAAATGTATTTGCAGCAGACTTATACAATAGTTTAGTTAAAAAAAGAAATAATAAAAAACGCCCTATGCCAAAGTATACTCCGGAATTTAGAAAATTTTGCCTAACTTTGCATTTTTATTCGCCACGAGCCTATATATATGTGCGAAAAACATTTGATACTTGTCTTCCTCATCCAAAGACCATTTATAATTGGTATCGGTCTATAAATGGTTCTCCAGGATTGACTGCTGAAGCGTTTCAACTTTTAAAATTAAAAGTGCAGAGTACTGAAAAAAGAATTTTGTGTGCTTTAATAGCTGACGAAATGGCAATACGAGCTCAGAATTTAAAAGGAGGTCAAGGACGAGTGGACATTGGTACAGGTACAACCGATTCCACGACAAAAGCAAGGGAAGCTTATACTTTTATTCTTGTTTGTCTGAATGAACATTGGAAATTGCCGTTGGGATACTTTTTGGTTCATAGTTTGTCAGGGGCACAAAAAGTCAACCTTATAAAAATGTGCCTTACAAAGTGTGAAGAGGTAGGTATTAAAGTTGTTGCCTTAACATTTGATGCTCACAGTACCAATCTTTCAGCCATGGAACTATTAGGTTGTCAAATAAAAAACGCACAGAACATGAAAACTACATTCAAACATCCAGCTGCAAATCACGATGTAGCAGTATTTTTAGATTCCAATCATATGGTAAAACTAGTGCGGAATCATTTTGAGGCTAAAGAAGAATTTTTAGACCAAAATGAAAATAAAGTGGCTTGGAAATTTTTAACAAAATTAAATGATTTACAGGAAAGAGAAGGTTTGCACGTAGCCAATAAGCTAACGCGGAAACACCTCGAATTTAGGAATTCAGTAATGAAAGTTAAGTTGGCTTCTCAACTTTTAAGTAGGAGTGTAGCAGTTGCCTTAACATTTTGTCGTGAAGTTTTAAAACTGGAAGACTTTAAGGACAGTAAAGGAACAGAAGAATTTATTATGATTTTTAATAACTTGTTTGATGTGTTTAATACTCGACGTTTAACGCAACACGGTTTTAGTCATCCTCTTTCAAATTCCAATAAACAAGAAATCTTTGAGTTTTTAGATAAAGCCAAAAAATATATATTAAACCTACATATAAAAACTACTAGAAAACGTAAATATCATGAAAATCAAAACGCTGTAAATCTAAGGATCAAAAGCTTTCAAGTAGCCGTTGATGTAAAGTGCTCCCCTGGCTTTAAAGGTCTTCTTGTATGTATTGAAAGTTTGAAGTATTTATTTACTACTTTAGTAGAAGGCACACAAGAACTTAATTATATTACCACCTACAGGCTAAGCCAGGACCACATTGAATTGCTTTTTGGTTCGATCAGAATGCATGGTGGCCATAATGATAACCCGAATGCCCTTCAATTCAAGGGTAGTTACAGGAAATTACTGTGTCATATGGAATTGCAAGTAGGTCAAACTGGAAATTGCGTGCCCCTAGAAAACATAGCAATTTTAACATGTTCATCAGCATTGACTTGTATCAATGCGACGTCTGCTGCTGAAAGATTTGATGAAGCAGAAGAAGAAACGTCAGATGTCAGCGAAATTCCGACTGCAGATGACATTGGGTTTGAAATTGCATCTCATACTTATGACGATCCTGATTTTAAAAACCATGTTGTGGCTTATATAGCTGGCAATGTTGTACGAAATGTAATAAAAAAAATTAAATGTCACTTTTGCATGAACAACATGGTTGCAAAAGAAAGGCAATGGTTCCATAAGTTGGTCTTTATGAGGGATCGAGGTGGATTAATTTATGCATCACACGATGTTTATGTGATATGTAATACAGCTGAAACCTATTTAAGGAACCATATTAAAAATAATCCCAATGTGGATTCAGAAAAAAAGTTAACCCTAAAAATTATGCCATTACTTTGTAGGATTTTCTTTCCTAACATAGATGAACATATAAATGCACAATATCATGATAACAATTTGACACGACTTATTGTTGAGCAGTATTTAAAAATCAGACTCTTTTATGAGTCTAAAAAAGATAACATTTTGCAATTCTTATCCTCCAAGCGCAACTTCTTAAGAAAACATTTGCAACGCCAAGGATATTGAATACTGTATTTTAGTCACTACAGAGGCAGCACTGTTGACCGTCCTTAAATTTGACAGCTAGCTGTCAAATTTAATACTACTTTTAGAAACGACTTTATTTTAATGTTAAATACTCTTTAAAATGATCGTTGTACCGCTATTAATTGCAAAAACATGGAATCCATATGTTCCCCAAAGACCCCAAAAGAAGAAAAATGTATTAATATCCTTAATTTTATCCATAGAAAAAAACACAGTAACCTCGTCCATGAGTACCTTCACAATTCCAATAAGGTTTAAATCGTATACTTTCAGGGTCTTACAAATAAACAAATAATAAGGTCTGAATAGTTATTCCGTGTTTTGTTCCCGTCATGTAAACCTCATTTCAAATTAGAGTAAAAGAGACAAAACACGGAATAACTATTCGGAGCTTATTCTTTGTTTATTTGTAAGGCACCCAGTCTATAACAACAAAAAACAAGATTTTATAAATCAACGAAACATAACCAGCATAAAAATAAAATGCCGATAATTTGTTTACCGTTCAATTAAAGCTGATTTCTTTCCGCTCGTCGACACCTCTTTATTAGCCTTTGTTAATTGGGTTACACTCCACGTCGAATACATGATAAGTGATTTTTTAGCAAATAACTTTAGAGCGAAAAACAACAAATTCACAAAATGGCGAATTTTGAGAACGGTCGGCGATGATGCCATCTATATCGATCTTTGAATACTTACTCCATTGCTTTAAAATAAATTGTTTTTTTTCAAATTATAAGTATTTATTTTCATTTATTAGTCATACCTAAAGTGCCTTACAAATAAGCAAAGAATAAGGTCCGAATAGTTATTCCGTGTTTTGTTCCCGTCATGTAAACGTCATTTAAAATTAGAGTAAAAGAGACAAAACACGGAATAACTATTCGAAGCTTATTTTTTGTTTATTTGTAAAACGCAAAGTGTTTTTATTGCGTAGGTGTGTAAATAATATAATAAAAAAGGACCACGTCATGACATATTGTGACTTTTATTATATATCATCCTCCTAGGTCCTAGCAGTTCGTTCCTTTCATGGATTCAAACTCCCAACGACGGATATGAGGCGCGTGACTCCGATTATTGAGCTACCACCACTCCTGATTTTTATTACAAATTTTAGTAAAGAGAAAAGCTAAATATTTGATTTCGAGGTCCTTTTGATTATTATTGATTAATGTCATATAAACATTATCGTATTAAACTAAATTATCAGCAAAAAGTATATAAGATGTTAGACATTTATTTTCTTACTTATCTTTTAACGACATTATCATGAACTACTGTACTACTTATACTATTATTTCACGTAAGTATAACATTTCCCCACTTTCGGGGAAATTGCTCATTCACTGTACACATTAAAGTTTTGTTTGTGTGCGTGTAGGCGACCGTAAGCACGTAATGCTCACGCCTACATTAATCTGCTTTTTGCATCACTTTAGGCGATGCGTTTGTATGACGTCTATCTATCTAGGCGTTATTAATCTAAGGTCATTTCCTATTCGCTTTTTCAATATCGTTATTTGATACCTATCATTTATATTTATCACTTTTACAGTTTTATATTGCTCCACATACGGGTTCTGCACTTCTGAGCAAATAGATGCGCTCCTCAATTTCTTAGAAAATCAACAGCACCCCGACTCTCACAATGGGAGTTGAAAGTCCTCTCCATAATGGGAGATGGGTTTGGTGAACGCCAAACTGGAGCCAGAGTGCCAGCCTTTGGTGAGGTAACCTATCACATTTTCATATTCATGTTAAAGTAAATTCGCAATATGTTTTATTTCAAAATTCAAAATTTGTTATTGTACGCTAAAATATACTTAAGTAAATTTTAAACACTGAAAAAAGACGACACCTCAGGCGGGAATCGAACCCAGCACCTTCTGCTTAGCGGAAGCTTAGGTAGTTTAAAATTCAAAATTATATTTTTATGTAATATAGGAAATATATCCAATGTCTATTATACACTAAATTAAATGTTCTTTTCAGACCAATGACCCATTGCGTTCAACCCCCAGTCAAAGCCAACCACCGAGCTTTCCACAGCCTCTTAAAGTTATAAGTGACGAAGTGTTTTGTTGTATGTGGAGCCTAAGATTAAGATTAAATAATTTATAAAATGTTTTTGTTTTGTTTATATAATTTTAACGCAAGTTGCGAAACAAATTACAAAAACACAAATGTTGGAAAAGAAAATCTTGTTAAAATAATGTTTTTAAATTTTTACTAACAGTTAAGACAAAATAATTGTTTTATAGTTAAAAAAGGGTGTTACATTCTTGTATGGAAAAAAAACTTCATCACTTTGAAAGGTGTGATAATGCTGATGAAAAGTTATCAAGAAGCTCTCTGCTACATATCTTCATAAATTTGTCTCCTAAAACAAAGTAAAAATAAATTAGATTCAATGAAGTTTTAGATTTTGTCTATTTGTATAAAATAAAATTGCTTGGATATAACTTTATCTTACCTATTCCTTTCCAACATTTGCACTAATAGAGCTCTTGCCCTTTTGGCTAGCTTGTAGAGCTTGAGCTGAAGAAGCAGTTGATTCAGCGAGTACCTGCCTACTTCTTTCGGATAGGAGTTCTTCTTCTGTCAACTCGAGAACATCAATACTAACCATTATACACAAATTATGTAGAACACTGCAGGCTATCATAATTTTACCTGCTGTTTCAGGACATTAATGAAGTTCCCGAGCTGCCAAAAGACATCTCCATCGACCTTTTAATATCCCAAATGAAATTATTTCATTCATTATTATAATTCTTGAACCCATTACGATAAAATTTACAATACAATTCACATTTACGAAAGTCAAAAGGTAACACTTTTGGTTTCGTCAATTTGAGGTTATACTTCCGAACAATCACCTGTCAAAATCAAATGTTCGTTTGCAACTTTTGTGAATTAGAGTAGGTTTAGAAAATCTAAATGTCAAACAATTTGCGGGCGGACGAAATTTGGAAACAAAAAGAACCATGGTAAGAAACAAGCGAATATTCGTTGAATTTTCGTTTTCGTATGAATTAGAGTAGAGCTCCAGAATTTCGACAACTGAGCGACTACTAGTAACAATAATAGACTGCAACTTTACATTACAATTATAAAATAAAATTGTAGAATCTTGCAACAGCTACGCTTGAACTGTTGCAAGATGAGCGCGGTATGTATTTTAAGGCTACCTTCTAGGCCTCCTTATTTTTGTGGTTTTAGTTTAAATAAATTGTACCTGCTTCAAAGTGTAGATGAGTAGGAGATCTGTGTCGTCTGTGATGTCAAGAGTGCTGGCGTCCAAATCGATGCCGGGGAAGAGAGTCTGCAACTCCGACTTGTAAGCGGAGCGAGCCATTTGCACCTGACATAATGACAGATAGTGTTTAATATTTTCGCTTTAACTTGGAGTATCTAAGTAAACAACATACATTTTATTTTAAGTGCTAATTGCTGTGCAAGCATAATTAAATATTTATAAAATACAGTGAAAAAATTAAATGCCTACCCGGCCCAGCCAGGAATCGAACCTGGGTCTTCCGCAATCCGGGCGGCTCCACTGACCAATATGCTACCGGGAAGGCTGACGTTAGCATTGAATTTTTTCACAGCTTTGATTTTTGACTGCTTTTTAGCGGCAGTAGTGCCATCTATCCAACGGTAATTGCAACCGATTCATCTTTACAGATGAAATACAATAAATTTGATAACACAATGTTATGGTAATTTTTACTTTTTATTTTTAAGTGCTAATTGCTGCACTTAAGCTGTGCTTATTCTGGCTGTGTCGGGTAGACGTTTAATTTTTTCACTGTATTTTATAAATATTTAATAAACAATATATTAAAAAAATATCTCGACAAATCTGCAAAAGCACTGATCAGTTTTAAATTTGGATCATAAAATGGCACACGTATAATGCTTATTGAAAAAAAATATTACTCTGACAAAAACTGGTGTGTCATCAACACATACTAAGGTTCTAAACATCTTTGAAAGACGTCAAAAGACGTCCACTGCTGGACAACAGCCTCCAATTAGGAACTCCATATCGACCGGTTTTGGTGTTGCTCGCATCCAGCAGCTACCCGCGACCTTCACCAGATCGACGGTCCACCTTTTTAGAAAACGTTATATTACGTAAAATTCTCACCTTATTCCAGTACTTCTGGCTAAGCACAGACTTCTCGTTCTCCTCTTTAAAAGCGTTCTCCGCCACGGCGAGGTCGTTGCGAAACTGCTTGATGTACCTATTTGTGGCAGCGATGCTCTCGGGCGGCGCTTGAACACCAGCCTTTATAAGACGGTCGAGCGTATCTGTAATTATATGGCGAGATAGCGAAAGTGTATTATTAATCATTCCATCAATTGTAAAATAGTAAGGCAATATAACACGATGACGGATGTTATTGGAGCGTGCGTCAATACAACTTTAACATCGCAAGGAGTCGTATGAAACCGCGCGTAGAGGCACACACAAGTGACGCTTTTGCATTTTCAATGTCACCGGACTGTTTTGGGAGCGGCGAGAAACTTAAAGGGTTCCTCAAGCCGTGTGAAACGAAGCACCGTCAAAGGTTTTCTAGAGGGAACGGCATCACGCACTAGTGCGTGTTCCCGTGCTCTACTGGATTCTCCGAGGGGTTCGGATCTGATCGGGAGCGGAACCCAAGGGCGCGTCTAAAGGCTAGGACCTTGTTGCGGTGAGCGTCAGCGACTTTAACATCGCAATGAGTTGAATAAAACCTCTCGCGCACACTCTAACGCATCAGAGCAGAGCTGAGTGGAAATAAACCAATGGAGTCCCTTTATTTAAACGGCTCTTCTCCGCTCAGCTCCAGAGGGCAGTAGTTAGCGGAGCAGAGTTGAGCGACGTATTTCTAAGGAAAGCCATCACGTTGAACGAGTTGGTTATTGAACCGGTGACTACTTCTAACGCCTTGATAACAACTACGTTTGCATCTTCCAATCTTATTCAAAGTAAACGGTAACTTATATTTGACACCGAAAATTCTCGAGAACTATGTTTTTAATGATAATATTTTAAATAATGCAAAAAAAAATATTATGTTGATTTCATGAAACTTTCAATTTCGAGATTGCCGGTGAGATTTTAAAACCGCTCTGCTCCGCTTTTAATGGAGTTAGCGCATGCAAATCGCAGTGACGAGCCACATTTTGACTAGAGTGGTTAGTAGACAGACATCGATGCCGCATTTTGTCATTCTGACGGACACGGCAAGTCGCACTGACGCGTGTTACTACGGCAACCGTATTGAAATGAAGCATTGACGTATTTCGCTATGACATCCGTCATCGTGTGTAAATCGCCTAAATAAAAAAAAACAAAAATACTATCTAATGTACCTGTACTAGCGTACTATGTATCTGCATACTATATATTAGTGGACAACGGCAATCTCTTAACAAAAACAATAAACTCTATCTATCTAAACGTAAACTAAACATGTAACTTTGTCAGAGCAACTAAATATGAAACTAGCTTATTTAATAGTAGTATAGTTACTATGACATAGTTCTTACCTGTAAAATTACTGACGTTTTTATAACAGCTATTCAGGTTGTCAACATCAATCTTCCAATAACAATAATACTATCTTATGTTCTACTCTACCCCTTCCCGACTGAGCTGATACGGTCGTGCGCTTTGACCACGATCAAATTTGACCCTTAACGCCAATTGTTGCGCTTGTCTGTGTTAGACCGTATTTTTTAAAAAAAATTAAAATATTTTTATTAAAAAAAATTAAAATAATAAAATAAAAAAGCTGGAAGCCGGCGGCGTTCCGAAGAAATATAATTAGATTTTTTTTTATTTTATTTAATATTAATATTAGTCGACGACTCGTTATAAACTATAGCCCGGCGATTTCGAGTCGAGATTCCGTCCGAGGGACGTCGCAATCTCGGTCTAAAAGGGCTACACATGTAATATACACAATCAATAAATAGCACATCTAGCTTTAGTTCTAAACTATTAGGTAACTTTCGTTGCCTACCGCACCTAGAAAACTGTATATATACTGACGTTTTTAACTTACAAACTATTTGTCAACATCAATCTTTCAACAAACAAAAATACTATCTAATGATCTACTTTACACATGTATGCATGTATAAAACGTACTAATAGTTTTATACATTAACATTTATACAAAAACTTTGCTATTATCTCATACTACCAAATGTTATGTATTGGTAACTGATGGATATTAAAAATAAAATGAAATAAAATAAAATAAAATACCAATAGCAGTTCTAGCTTTAGCGACAGCGTCTTTAGCTGTAGCTGCTGCCTTATCCATGGCAATCCTCGCACCCTGAACGCTCATAAAACGCTTCTTGTCAAGGTCATCCAACGAAAACTCGACGATCTGTTTAACGGACAATTGTATGAATTCAAGATCATCAAAACATACCTATAGCCAGTTTGGCTTTAGATTGGGCGTCTTTGGCCTTAGCGACGGCCTTGTCGCGCGCCTCTTTAGAGGCATGCACGGACGCATAGTCCTTTTTGTCCAAATCATCTAACGACAACTCGACAATCTGCGAAATAATGACAGTTTATTGAATTTAATATTTGAAAGATAAGGTAAGATTAAGCGTAAGTTTGAAATGATATATTGGCATAGCAAATTAGGACTTAGGACCTTATGATATGACAGTTTAGGACGTAGCACAGTGTGGGATTTGGCCTAAGTTGCGGCCATTCTCTTTTATTTCGTGTTTGGAAGGATATTATTCTATAAACAAACCTATTCAAACTCTCCCTTTTTTATCTCAAATAGTTTTGCAGAAAACTAAAAAATCGAGAAAAATCCATAGAAACCATAAAAACCCATTTTCTCTTTTTCTAATATTGTTTTTGCAACAAGTATTTTATAGTATGATAATAAACCACTGAAGTCATCGATTAATCTACAAAGACTTGTATAATAACGTGTTTCTGAGCGGTAAATTAAATTTTTAATAATTCTGTACATTTATTTTTTTGTTGTTAATTTTTACATGGTCGCATTTTTGTGAATGCAATAAAGTTAATCACATTAACAAGTACACGCACAAAAAAAATCAGGTGCTACAAACGCGCCATTCAGAAGATATAGGTTTCTTAAATTTTGTGTTAGAGTTGTCATAAAACGTCACAAGTAATCTAAATGAACCGGTCGTTACTATTTCTCATATGAAGTTGACCGATGAAGGACGATTGACACCGACGCACGTTTTTCTATGTTTCTAGGTATATCTCTCTGTCTCCGTGATTTCCTTCTAAGTTTTGGTTAGGGTTAATATTATATTTCAGTAACCTATGGTTAAATATATGGTTTGGGTTTTGAACGGAAATATTTTGGTTACGTTATAATTCGATTACCTATTGAATCGGTTTATAACGACCACCTTTTATTTTAGTTTTCAGAACATGCATTTTCAAACTACGTTGCTTAAGCTAAAGCTAATATACTTGACGATTTACGTAAATCTGTCGCTGCAAAATATGTGGAGCAGTATAAGTGGTGGTCTTTATATGTCAGTGACTTTACACAAAATACTTATTCACGGTTGCCAAATCTTAGAACCCAGCTCTGTACCGATAGGATGTTGTCTGAACAAGCGGGTGAGTCTAGAGATAAGTACTGGCACTATGACCGGTACACCACACATGAAAACTAGACCGTAAAATTACTACCTTAGTAGAAAAATTACTACCTCTTTCACCGTGCTTTGGGATAGTCTGATCCATATTTATCATCAATGTCACTTAAAAATACCTCAGCCCTTACCGGTTAAAGTTCTTCGTCTTTTTATGTTTTTTTATGTTTTAACTGAAAAAGTACTTTATAACTCCTACAATGATCTTGAAACCGATAAAGTCGTGCAGAACACGCACACGGATGAAATTTTAATACATACCGCAGATAAAGAATTTTTATAAATAACTAGAACCAACCAAAGTAGTTTATTTTTAACCATATTTATACATTAGCATTATTATTATAATATTGTCTAGTTAACCATATAACGAGTTTCTTAAGGAAGCTTTTCTTGGGGCTAGATAATCGGTGTGAGTGTATGAAACATTTATTTATTTATTTATTTATTTATAATCATCATAATCATCAGCCTATTAATGTACCCACTGCTGGGGCACAAGCCTTCCCCTATAGATAGAATCACATAGTAAAAACGTAAATAGGTATATTACGAACCATAACCTCCTCCTCCTCCTAGTTTTATATTAACTAAGTAGTATGTGCAATATACGCCAAAAGACTGGACTAAAGGTCAGCCGTCTAAAAGCGTTAATCACGGTAACGTATTTACGTTACTTTATTTCAGGCAATACGAGTAATAGGGTAAAGAACATACCTTGTATATTCTGTACTGATGTATACAACAAGAGGTAGACATAATTATCAAAAAAAGGTGAATTTTGTTATTAGTGATATAATCAGCCAAACTGTTTTGACATCCCTATTTCCATAGAATTCCTAAAGAAACTTAGAAATGCAATATCTTTGAGATGGCGTAAGATAGAAATGTAGAATTTTCTGGCATCAAAGCTAAAATACATTAGCGTATTTTGTAAGTAAAACAAAATGCGACCGTAAAGTAGCAAATTTTCTGTTAATTTTTTTTAAATTTTTACAAAATTTTTATTTTCTTGCTCTAATGTGCAGATAGGGATTTGCAATTTTCCACAATAATATATTTGCAGTTGACTATTAAATTGATTATTTTACAAAGAGAAGTTGACTAATATTTAGAGAATAATAGGTAAAAACATTTTTAGTGAAGGTCAATGACCTTTAGAAAAAAAATTAATATCTCCATAGCTAAGTGAAATATCGAAACAGTTGTTTTTGAATATATTAGATTGTGCTAAGATCTATCAAAATCGAAGATAAAATTAGTATGGCCGCTACTAAGGCCAAATCCCACACTGTGCGTAGGTACCTACTTACTTTTTTTTAGTATGGTTTAGGACGTAGGCACTTTTTTTAGGATTATTTAGGACATAGGCACTTGTATTAAGACAATTTAGTATGTAGGCACTTTGTGTTAGGACAATTTAGGAAATAGGCACTTGTGTTAGGTCTGTTTAGGACATCGGCACTTGGGTTAGAATATTTTAGGATGTAGGCACATGTGTTATGATAGTTTAGGACTAAGGTAGGAAAATTTAGGACATAGGCACTTGTGTTAGCTGGCTCTTCTGAACAGAATCCTATCACAAGGCAACCTATATAGCATACCTTGAACAGCGCCTTGTTGTACTCTGTGCAGAATTTTGTGGCGCTCTTGTAATTGTCTATGGCGAGTTTAGTGTTCTCGTGCATGTCGTGCTCGAGTTCTACCATGTCTTTGGTGATATTGATGACCGGTGGCTCCTGCGGTTCACATTTCTCTGTTTGGACTAACGTTGCTGGAAATAAAATCTTCTTTAAATGCCTATTTATTACCAATCCCAGTATCCTGTGATACTGAGGGAATATCGGATTATTCCGACTTTTGTCTATGCTATCAAAGGGACTCGCATAATGAGTTGTTGTGATAACACAAATAATTTATGGGGTATCTTATCTTATCTCAGTGGGGCCTGCCAAGGTTTCCCTCTCCCAGTAACACTTCGACCCATCGGGATCTAGTGTGCAACCCCATCTTTCACTCTTCTTTCTCTGTAAAGATAGATGCCATAAGTTTGGCAACGTCTTTGAGAGCAAAAAGCCTGAAGTCTTCTGGTCTCGGATAAGCCGATCCTAGGAGTCCCACTCTTTTCTTAGGTAGAAAGCAGGCGTACAGTAGGTGCTATAAGACTAGTTATCACAGATGAACTTCTTACGAAATTGTAACCAAAAATGCTAATGTCATAAAAATTATGAGATGACGTCTGTCAATTGTTAGTTCCATTTATGAACGTTGAGGCGCTGTATCAATTTCAATACAATATGCCTATTTTATTACGGTACGATACGGAACAATAGGTGTTCGTGCTAGTCCCAGTGTGCATGTTAGGTTTCAACTTACCTGGTGTTTCAACTTCTGGGGTTTCAATCACCTTCTCTTCTACATACAATGGTTCGAAGCTTGGTGGAGGCACTGTTAGGTGAATTCAAACCACACATGTCAATGATAGGTTAATGATAATTGTAAGAAAGCGATGAGTCTAAAAAGACCACCTTGACAATAAAAATAAGAAAATATTTTAAACTGTCGGGAGTGGCCTTTTTAGATCTTCTGTATATATAGTATTCAGTAAATCGGAGATGGGTTTTGAGGACAGATCACGAACAATCAATAAGCAGTAAGGAGATAGGTTGAAACGAAAAGTTATTAGTAGATTTTGACACAAATTTCTTTCCTCTTTTCTTCTATCTATGCTTTAGTTTTAATAGATGCCGGGCCTAAATGTTTATATTGATAAATTTTTAAACAAGACAGTCAATAATACCTAGCTCGGGCACCAGTTCTCTCCAACTATAGTTTTGTAAATATAAGATAACTACACAAATTATACAATGTGACAATTGAAGAGAAAAGAAAGATTTTATTATTATTATCTCTTTATTTATTTATTATTATTAATATGATAATAACAATTATAAAATCTAAAATGAAAAATACTCAAATTACTGATATTTATAATCACTAATGTTCCATCGTATTTGTTAGAATATTTGTCGTATAAGCATCTGATTTAAGTAGCATGGTATGACGTCGAGTGTTTCCCATTAAGTTCATGAATTAATTGTTAAAAGCGGGACTAGACTAAATTTAATTAAATTGTGAAAGGTCATGTTTAATTAATAATGGAACTAAAAGTTTTAATACTAGATAACGCATCTTTATGTTTAGTATTAATAAACACATCTCAAAATTGTTCTAATAGTCTGTAAACTTACATTGATAAGTTTTCTTGGCGTATCCTTTTATAGCATCTTCTTCGAGGTTTTGCTCTGATTTCTGTTGGAAATCCATTGGAGACACCCCTTCCTGAAATAAAGAATTCATGTTGTTTAATTCAGTAGCTTGTAAATATAGATGTCATGAGTTTAGCAAAAAAAGTCATAGGGCTTGTTAGGCCCTCCAGCTAAGCATAAATGCAAGCATATTGTTATGCAAAGTAGTTTGCAGCCCCTGGATGGAGATTAACATATGAGAGGCCTATGTCCTAACAGTGGCCTATGATAATTTGTTTCTTTTTGTTACAGCAGTGTAGCATTCGACCTTAATCTCACCGCAATCTTCACCCTGAATCCTCAACTCACATTTACATTTCTTATACCACTATGAAGTGATGAGCTGATGATGATAATCTTATATAAGCACATATAAATCTATTTTAATCCGCTGCAGAGTAAAAGCCACCCCTTCTTCTTTACACTGGTTTTTATCCTGCTCACCTGTATAAGATTATAAAACCTCTAACAGATAATATAGTACCAACCTTTCCAAACATGAAGTTGCTGAGGGATTTTGTTACTTTGTTGAACTGGTTGACAGTGAACCGCCAGTAAGTCGTGTTCTCCTGGTACACGAGAGCCACAAAGTCGTTAGCCCAAGGGAGGTTCGACTCCAACCAGTTCCGCGCGTCAGGACTGCTCCTGTACAACGTAAGGAAACAGGGATGAGTTTCATTCATATAACGGGTGTCCCGAAATTAACGCAAGATTTGAATTAAATACAAAACACGGTTTTTAGTCTTCAGATTGTGACTTTTTGGTAAAAGATAAAAGAGTGTGTATGTGCCAGCAAAGCCGTGGAGGCCATTTGCCCGATGTGTTATTCCATAAATTACCCTATCCTATGTATTTTATGATTCAATAAAAAAATCACAATCTGTAGACTAAAAACTGTGTTTTCTATTTACATACTTAATTCAAATCTTGAGTTAATTTTGGGACTAATACAAATACAAATCATTTATTTGCCAAACTAAGTGTAACACATGGGTGGTATATACTTTTTGTAGCATGAGGACTTAGTAATACCGCTATGCTACCGGGAAGACTGACGTAAGCGCTGAATTTTGTCACTGCTTTTTAATTATTATTTTTTAATGCTTTTTTAGCAGCAGAGTGCCATCTATCCAACGGTCATTGCAACCAATGACCATGTAGATTCATCTTTACAGATTGAAATACCACAGATAACACAACGCTATACAGTAAATTTTACTTTTTCTATTTTGAGTGCTATTTGCTGCACTGGAGCTGAATTAAATACTTATAAAATACAGTGAAAAAATTAAACGCCTACCCTAACACCTAAGGTGATTTGTTTCACACGGCTTGAGGAACCCTTTTAGAGAGTGCAATTGCTACCTTTAATATATTACAGAGGGCAGGCAGTCTCAATAAAGTGAACCAACGATTTGGCGAAAGCTGTGGGTAGGTGACAGATGGAAGCAGCACAAAACCAGTAGTTGTGGAGACTTTTGGGGGAGACTTTTGTTTAGCAGTGGAAATCTTTCACCTGAGATGATGATAATACATTACTCACTTGGCATATACGACCGCAGAACCGGTGAGTACCGCAGCGCCAATGGAGCCCCAAAGCAACTTCCTGGACTTAGGCGGTGCGGGCGAAGTGGGTGGGCACTTGTTGTCGAAGTGGGCGAAGCGCCGCGGCGCCCGCATGACTATTAGGGCGGCGCATGATCCATCACTCAGTTGCTTTCTTACCTAGAAATTAAATATTTTCAGAGGTAGGGTTGAATCTCCCGGGAAAACTACCTTTCCTCTAACCGGGTAATTTTGGTCGGGAATCCCGGGTAGTCGGGATTTTAACACGCCGTCGAAAAAAATAATAATTTGTTATTTTCACACAACAGACTTGGCTGTATGTATGTATGTGCTCTCTTTGCCTATCGAATTTGTGGTTGCAGTAAAAAAAAAGTCATTGTTTTGATCTGGTTTTGAGTTTAGATGCTTACTGTGTTGTGTATTTAAGTTATTTAAAGCAAAATAGTACCTAACAAATCGTTGGAAGTGATAAGGTGGGTGTAAGTAAATGTAAATAATGTACTGTTGCATAGAATGAAGCAAGAGATATTTCTATTTGAAAAAAGACAAAGTGTTGAAAAGAATCCATGAGCGGGATTCGAACCCGCACCCCATGACATGCCGGGTCAGGTCAACTATGCTATCGTTATTGGCAGTGCACCTGACCCGGCATGTCATGTGGTGCGGGTTCGAATCCCGCTCATGGATTCTTTTCAACACTTTGTCTTTTTTCAAATTCTAACTTGTTCGCAACAATATTTGCATAAAATTATAGGTAAATAATCACAGATATTTCTATGCTCTATTTTCTATTTATGTTCAATTGCAGTTAGGATAATTGTTTGTATTGGATAAAGTTCTGCCTGTACAAAATTATTATTTTCCATCACTAATAGATAGGTAAAGAGCGTTTGCGTTTTACAGTCTGGGAATTCATGAACCCTAGTTGCCACCATGTTCTGGGAATTAAGTTTGAATGATGGTGTTGAATATTCTGAAGAAGCCTTATAAACTGATAAACAAGTTTCAATGTATATTCTTGGGTTGTAGTCATTAGGTGTAGAAGTATTGTAAAATATGATAAGGCAGAAAACTTGTGGCAATCTTTGCTGGATATATTGTTGTTTCTAGTAATTATTGATTAAGCCATTGCCCATCAATTGTAGTGATGACTTGATTTCAATGATATAGGCATTTATTATAATAATATTCTTTATTGCACTAAAGTAGGTACAGTAGAAATGTAAAAATACATAATTTAAAATGTACATAGGCAGATTGAGTCTGTACAATTAACAGAGGCAGCAAGCAATTAACAATTTGCTTAGCAGTGGGACAATCATAGTCTTTTTACTTATTTCTAGTAAAACATGGTAACATAAATAAAATGTAACTTAAATTTGTAAATTTTCAGCAGTAAATAGGTAGGTAGCTTGAACTTGAGTTTTCTGAATTAGCCCTTATTTTATTTTCATAGCAAAAGCAATTGTTTTCTAAAGTTTGAGTAAACACTACACATAAAAGCACTTTATAGAAGCCTGCTCAAATTTTGGTAAGGATTAGATAGTGAGCTGCTACAAATCATGATAAGTACTAAAATCTAAAAGGAAACAATACAATATAGGCCCAAAAATATATCAAAAATATAGTAGGTCAAGCATTGTTATCAGCTGTTTACAAATAGTAAACAAAACAAAGTTATACAACAACAACAGAAACAATATTATTTATTAACTATTTAATAAATTCAATGTATAGAGTACGAAGCGCACTCAGCAACAGTCAATGATAAAAACAATTTTAGGTTATTTAGGTGAAATGACGTCGGACCAATGTTATGTAAGGGATAACAATATAAGCAAGGTAAATTAAAGACTTGGCTGCTGTGCCAAATAAGACAACTCAATGATGTCGCAAAGGGTGAAAAAATACTTAAAAACGCCCAAAGAGGTGTCCTCATTCATCAAAACATACGAAGGAATACCCAACTGTGAACCGCTAAAAAAATTAATTTAATGAGCAAAGTGACTATTTCTGACAAACCGTGCAGTTCTAAAACAAATTTTTAAATAAATACTTACCAAAACCAAGTGAGCATTAGTTAAATGGTTCGTAAATTTATACATTTTCGGCACAGAATCTCTTTCCACTTGGGCTGTCAAAAATCAGAGACTAAAGAAATGCGACCACAGACTGTAGACTTGACGTGTGGAGTAGTGTGGTGCCCAACCAGAATCCACATTGTACGTGGATAGATATTGGAAATATTTTAAATCTGGAATGTAATGTACCATTAGTTAAAAGAAAACACTTAATGACAAAATTATTATAAATTTTATAGAGATTCCATATTTTAAAAAATTGGGGTCAGCAAATAATTTTAAAAATAAAAGCACGAGAAATTATTTCCATTCAATTACAAACATTTCAATTAGTCCACCACGCTACAAGAACATCACTAGTATGTTAAAATGAAGTAACCTGTAATGAGGTTCTTGGCGGGAAAGTGAAGAGTCATGTCTGCGGTTTTGTTTTATTTTCTAAAATTTGTGTTAAGTCGAATATTAATGTGAAATAATGGTGGATTATTAACCGTTAAGTGTTCGTGAGTGTGCATGAGTGTTGGCAAATGAAACAAAACAGTGCAACGTCACTAATCAAATTCTCTCAAGAAGTCCGCTTGAGGACTTAGTAAAGCCCCACATCTTTACTGAGATACTCGAGGGGTTGGGGGTATATCATTTCTCACTTCTCATTTCCATTATCATTCATCATCATCATTTCCATTATCATTCATCATCATCTTTAGGATTATAATACTAATGAAATTAAGAAACTAATGACATGGCAGCATGGTCTATGACCTTAGCCGGTTCCTCAGAGAACAAACTATTAAAAAAAAAAAAAAAAGTAACCTGTAATTTCCAATAATGTTTCGTTGTGCGTTTTCCGGTAATAAACACTTTTATCACATTAATATTGATGTAAAAGTCTTTGCTTTGTGCAGTAATATTTACTGGTTAACTTATTGACGATGTTTTCTATTGTTATTTATTATTTTGTTGACCAAGTTTGTGACGGTTTGTTTTGAGGTTATTTTATTATTTTTCAGTGTTACGAGCTGTTCGGCCACTGACAACTCCGTACTATAAAGCTGCCAGAATTATTTGTAACGATTTCAGAAGTTATGTTACGGTCAGAAACATACTAAACGTAACACCTCGCTCAACCTTACCAACTGGATCCTTATTAAATCATAAACAAATACTGGATATTACATCTAACATCACTCCTATATCAGTAAGGAATGTAACAAAATTCAGCCTCAACAAAGGTAAACGGAAGACTTGCAAGGCAGTCGTGAAACGATTCTTTAGACTTAACTGGGGAGGATGGATAAGGACTAAAGTTGGTAGACAAAAGAGAATGTGGAAGAAGTCATCTGCTCAAAAAAGACGTCTCAGACAACATGTGTTTTGCACAGGGACACAATCCACATTGTTAGACAAAATGGTAACAAAGTTCTGGAAACGACCCAAGTACTACGTAGATGATCCTTATGCACCTTACCATACAAGAGAAGAATTTGCGAGAACTAGAAAAAATCCTATTGTTAGAAACTAATCTCTCAAATTAAATTAAAAATATTTAAATTAGTTTTAGCTGATGTCAATATCTAAAACAAACCTTCTTTCTATTTGTCATCATTGACAGTATAGGAAATTTTAAATTAAATAGTATTAAACTTTTAATGGCTTTTCTTTTAAGCAATCCCAATCCGAGACATCATAGATTTATTTAACAACATTGCTTTTATTTTGAACATACATTAAATTTAGATTAACAACATTGTTTATGAAATAAAAGCATGGCAATTTATTTAAAAAGTTTATTGTATGCACATGTAAAAGTATTACCAATTACTAATGGTAATAATACTTTTAAATCACAGCGTAGTGATCCCAATTCAAATAATAATATTTTCAGCTATTGTATTTTTCTTGAGCGAGAAAATAGTTAATTGTCAACGGCGGGACAATGATTCATGTCATGTGGTCAGATAAAATTGTGTTTTATTTCTGATGTATACCTATCGTCCTATGAGCTTTTATTCGTTCAAGTTATATAAATATTAGTTAGTAGGAAAGAAATTCATAGTCCTTACTACTTTCCTTATGAAAATTATTCTAAAACAGACATAAACAGCTACTTCAGTTCAATTTCTAGTAAAGTACTATTTTATAATAATTCTTAGGTTGCGTTTTTGTAAATTAATTTAAGCTAAACGCAGCCAAAACGATCAGCTGATTTTGACAGTCACAGTAGTGAGCTATAATTTTTTGATTTTGCGTTTGCGCCAATTTGTGGTGAAGATAGTCAGTTTGTATACTGCTTGTATTTTTGAAGGCAAAAGTAACAAACAACATTGAATATTCAAGGTCTATAGTGTTGTCCAATGCTTAAATGTTAGTAGCGACGCCGGCGCTTGTTATATAACATCAGATTGTTTACGTAATTCCTTGTAAACTGTGACGTATTTTAAATAACCTTGAATATGTCAGGAGTGTTTCTATTTGGGCGTACGTTATCGTGTATAAAACGTCGTATATTATCTAAAGAGCCTCTCAATAACTCCGCGACATTGGTAGCAGTCAGGTATTTCTCGGTAACACAAAGTAGAAACATGAAGCTAGTACAGTTCACGTACAATGATTCTCCTGGCGTAATACGCGTCGGCTATGTTAAAGAAGGCGGAATTGTTGATGTAAATAAACTCGACTCATATCTACCTACTACTCTACTGGACATTTTGAGATGTGGCGCTTTAGACAGAGTAAAACAGTAAGTACATATTAATATTGTGTTAAGTTAGTTAGAATCAAAGCAATCTATTAAACTTATCAACGCTTATTTGTTTTGTCATTGTATTATAGCCTTATTGGTAATGTAATGAGGTACAATAAAAACAAAAATATAATTAACACAATCAAAATATTTAAACATTACATTGTAGGAGTGAAACTGGACTTGTTATCATTTAGTTACATAGGCCACTCCACAAGCAACGCGCATCCAGCGCCAGTTCGCTGAGAGACCGCGAAGAACGAGGCAAGTGTGTACCAAGCTGCAGCGCTCACGCTGATTAATCTTGTAATTTACCTATGTATTCAATGGTTAACCCGAGTTTCAAATAAACCTTTTAGTTAGCCACCGTCGTTTCCCTGTTAGAACCCCATAGTGAGAATGTTCCCCCACTTATAAAGTGCGCTTTCATAATATGCCTCATAATCTCATAACATCAGGTGATGGCCAGGTAAGAATTACAAAAAAATTACATCTTCATTTGTGATAAAAATATTTTTGTAAACTTTATTTTAATATAATAACATTAACTTTTTGTCCGCTTAGTGCCAGATCCGTCCTACCTACAAACAATTAAAATTCTATTGTGTCTGTATTCATAGCAGATGACAGATGAATCACCATATTATTATATTTTCATAATCATTCTATATTCATCAGCCTATATATGTCCCATTGCTGGGCTCAGTATCATACAACCAGCTAAACTAAAAGGCTAGAAATCTTCTAGTAGAAGTCTAGAAATTGTCTCAGCAGAAGAAGTCATTCAGCCCATACTTGATTATGTAAATAAACATTGTGCTGTTACACGAAATTTGTTTCCAACAGTATTAAATCGCAGAACCCAACTCCTGAACCACTAAGTTCTGTAAGGCTGGAAGCACCAATCACCGGGCAGGACAAAGTCCTGTGCATCGGCCTCAACTACAAAGACCACTGTCATGAGCAAAGTCTAAAGGCGCCCGAAGTGCCTATGATCTTCAGCAAATTCGCCAGTACTGTCACTGGGCCTAATGATCCTGTTAAGCTGAGGACAGACGTGACTAAAGTAAGTGACATTACAGTTACAATTAGGCAGTTGTCCCACAACTGATGAGATAGCCACTAAATATCGCTAGTGTAGTTTAAGGACGAAATGGCCCGCAGAAAACGCGGGCGGATCGTCCGTTCGGCCGGCGACGTCCCCACCAGAAATAATAATAAATATCGCTAGTGGGAAAAGTGCCTTGGCCTATGTCATCCTATTGCCGAGCAAAGGTCTCCCCTGCCCTCATTCCTACCATTCCTTACGATATTGTGCCACCGTTTGACAGTCCCTTCAACGTTGCTTAACCCTTTAACGTGCAAAGGAAACTAGTTTGTACAAGAAAATAAAAACACATAGATATCAAAACTAGCATTTATTCTTAAATATTAAAGAAAAAAAATCGGAATTTCTTAAAAAAAACATGGTGTCTAATATATAGACAGCACCCGTCTAGGGTCTATGAAATGAAGCAAAACATGGTATGACACAAAGCGGTATTTCACACCGGATGCATTGAATTTTGGATGTTTTTGTTGCTGTTATCTGTGCTGCTGCAGAATCGGCATCGCCTGTAAGCTGGTAGGGGCCCAGGCATATGTTCACCAACGTTGCTGAGCCTCAGTTCATCAGGGATCCCATAAATGGCCTTCTGTCTGCTGATGTTTTTGGGTTTCTTTGTAATAAAATTGGGCAAGTTAGATGACCTTCTTTTTCTTGAAGTGTAACTGTTGATGAGATTTCTGCCTAACTGTGTTCTGAATTGCAAATTTGTCGTCGGCGCATGTACCCTCGGATTCATCATATGTAGTATATGTGCATTAGAGACTGCAGCATCGAGCAAGAAATAAAATATTCTGAGCCACCAGCGACGGCTTTTCCTGGCAACCGGGTACACACCACGCTTCTGATCGAATCGGTCCACCCCACCCATTCTTTTGGTGTACTCGATTATTCAAATTGGACAGGGTATCTCTTTCTTGGTCCCATCCTTCTGTGTCCGGTTACAAACACTCGTTTTACTGGGACAAAAAGCTGTGCTCAAAATGTATACCAGCTTTGTATCCATCCATGTAAAGAAACCAATAGCGCCATTCACACGCCACTTGTGCTTACCTTTATCCAGTTTGAATTTCTTCTTTTTCTGTTGGTCACTGCTTTTGATGAAAGTGGGTAGATTTTTTCTGTCTGACCTCACTGTAGCCGTTGCAAATATTTTATGTTGATACAAATAACTCAGCAGATCTATCGATGTAAAAAAGTTATCAAATGCAACATGAATATCAGATATATTTTGGTCTATCAATGACTTGCACATAGTTTTTACAACTGCAGCTCCTAGTCCCACTTCAGTAGTGCCATCCTTTTTACCTGTGTAGACTTCAAAGTCATATAAATAGCCAGTCTGGCTGTCACACCTGGCCCAAACCTTGAATCCTCTTTTCACGGGCTTCATGGGCATGTACTGTTTTAAAGTACTTCTGCCTTTAAATTTAATCATGCATTCATCTATACTGTGGGAGTTTGTGACTACTGCTGCTTTTTGAAACAGTTCTTTGGTACTTTCAAGCAGAGGTCTAATTTTGTACAATTTGTCAAATCCTGGTTCACCTCTCTTTGGCATATTGCTATTGTCATTCAGGTGCAATTTTCTCAAACCGTTTACAAGTCATAATATCAGCTATCTCAACAACTCTAAATAGAGGATCGGATGACCAGTAAAGGCGAATATTTGGCAAAGGGTGTACACCCATCAGAATAAGCATTCCTACAAAGGCTTCCAGTTCTGCTATTGTAACTGAATCCCAGTCTCTGGCATTAGCTTGTGTAGCATACAAATTAGTTTGGTTTACAATTTCTTGAATAATGTCCTCAGAAAATACTAAACGGAAATAAGTCAATGGAGAACTTCTACTTGAAATGAAACTAGCAGGTTTTATAAGATTACTATCAAAGTTCTCCACAGGCACTTCATGAGAAAACCTTACTTTCTTCCACAGCTCATCATCATCGTCGTCGCTGCTATCATCAGATTCTATTTGGCTTTGATAAATATTAACTTCACTCTCTGCCACAGACTGTGACTGTGCGCTCGATGATGCTGTAGGCTCCAAAATGTCAATTTGCTGCTGATTGGATGATAGGACTTCACTCTCTGCCACAGGCTGTGACTGTGCGCTCGATGATGCCGTAGGTTCTAAAATATCAATTAGCTGCTGATTAGATGGTGGTGTAATCTCATTATCATCTTCATCGCTCTCCAGGCCGTCTTCCGACAGTTCACCATCTGATAATCCGAATAATGACTCTAACGCCTGCTCAAGTTTATGTAATGGAATGTTCTGAAATAGATAATAACACCAAATTCAAATAAAAATCAATTTGTGAAGAAAAAAAATCCTTGGTCCATACGTGCTCTGTCTAATATATGGACGTCATAACTTTTAACCACTTCCATTTACAAAATCAATTGAAATTCTAAAATAAACACATCTACGGGTTCTTGAATATATTTCTAACAAATTCTAATTCAAAACTTACCTTTTTACTCATTATTTTAGCAGATTTTCGCAGATTAGTACACAAGACATAAAAACACCCAAATTTTGACAGAAGTCACTCAGCTGTTGTCCATGAGGCGGCCATATTTTTCTTTTTTTTTTGCGTTTCGTTTCTGTAGTAGATTGTCTAGCAGCTGCGTGATAAAGCAAAACCATCTGTCAAAGATTTTGGAAGAAAAAAAACAAACCACATGGTGTCTATTATATGGACAGAGCACTTTAAAGGGTTAACCGCTAGGCCACGACCGTCTTGGGACGCGGCGGCGAACAGATTTTTTTGCGTTCTTTCTGTTACCGTTCACTCACTGTCAATCGTGGACTGGACCACTTCTTGACTCCACCGTCTAGCTTTCTGAATGTATCAAGGAGTACCTAGCTGTCTCCGTCGTCGGTTGGTTTTTTTTAAATTAGTTTGCACTAAACGCAGCCAAAATGATCAGCTGAGTTTGACAGTGACAGTAGCGAGCTATCATTTATGATTTTCGTTGAAAAGTTGTACAGTTTGTAGGCAAAAGTAAAAAACAACATTTAGATAAATTAAATTATTCAAGGTCTCTAGTGTTATCCGATGCATAAACTTTATTAGAGACGCCGCTTCATCATCATTTCAGCCAAAATACGTCTACTGGTGGACAAAGGCCTCCCCCAAGGATCTTTATAGCGACCGGTTTTGTGCCGCTCGCATCCAACGGGCTACCCGCGACCTTCGCCAGATCGTCGGTCCACGTTATTATAAAACATTAGATTGTTTAAACTGTGACGTATTATAAATAACCGTGAATATGTCAGGAATGTTTCTATTTGGGCGTATGTTACCGTGTATAAAAAGTCGTATATTATCCAAAGAGCCTTTCAATAACTCCGCGACATCAATAGCAGTCAGGTATTTCTCGGTATCACAAAGTAGAAACATGAAACTAGTACAGTTCACGTACAACGATTGTCCTGGCGTAATGCGCGTCGGCTATCTTAATGAATGGGGGATAGTTGATGTAAATAAACAAGACACATGTCTTCCTACTACTCTGTTGGACATATTGAGATATGGCGCTTTCAACAGAGTGAAACTGTGAGTACATACTAAAATTGTGTTAGAAGTTCGCTATAAGCAAAGCAAGCTATTAAACTTATCAGTAGTTATTTGTTTTGTCATTATATTAACAGCCTATTCAGTAATGTAAATAAGATACAATAAAAACAAAAATATAATTTACACCATTAAATTGTTTAAACATTACACTTAAGGAGTGATACTGGACTTGTTATCATTTAGTTACATAGGCCTCCATCAAGGCAACAATGTTTAATAGGGCCTGCCTTTTACTGCCTCAGCATATGAACTTACTCCGTCCTACGACATTTTCGCCTGAAAAGGATAAGAAGTGTTTCATACTCAGCTGCTTTTTCCATTGTGCCTGTTTACAATGTAATCTTTGAAGATCTTGTTGATGGTACAAGTACCACAAACGGCTTAACTACTTAGGACAAATGTCTACCATCTTCTCCAGGGTCTTCAGGAGAAAGGATTGTAGACTTATAGGCCTAAAGGCTATGGGTTCTTCATAATCTGGTTTTCCCGTTTTGGGTATGAAGATTATCTTTTCACGACTCCACATTCTCGGAATGTGTCCAAACACTATGCATGCTTTTTAGAGCCTACAGAGGTTGGGTCCCACGATGGAGGCACATGGGATAAATGTTGTCAGTCCCTGGGCCTAAAACGGTTGGAAACTCCCAAGCGCCCATTTGGCTTTACATTCATCCACTACACTTTTAGCTATGATCCAGTTACATTTGGAGGTTCTTCTCTGGTGTTCTTTCCAGCTGATTGGATCATACATGACCGTCTTGGATGACTTTTAATCCAGGGAAATGTGTGTCGAACATAACCTTCAATGTCTCACTCCCATGTCTCTGTACGTACCTACTCCATCTTCCTTCCTTAACGTAGCTAATAGAATCGCCTTTGTTGTAGAGATAGCCTTGGTTTGTCTCATTGCCTCCGATGCAGACTGTATCTGGTCGCAATGTTTCCTTCGGGCAGGTATCATTGCCACACCTTCCGCACTACTATAACGCGTCAACGCCTCCTTGTAATCGCTTAAGTTGTTCCTCGCTTTCCTGTAATTCTGTTAACTTCAAACTCTATATCCACGGCTGAGTTGAGTTTACAGCTTGGACCATCCAGCTCCATTCTGAGGTCCTTTTTGAAGTCCAGATAGTTTTTTTAAGGTTCTGTCTACGCACAGTTTCTATTATATGTAGTTATGATCGAAAAGGAAGACCTCATCCGACAAATGCCAATTTGCGATGTTCTTTATCATTCTATTGCTAGCAGTGATGTCGATCACATGTGCCCCTGCGAGCATTGAACAAAGTAGACTTGCTCCGTTTGTTAAGTATTTGCATGGGTAAATTAACCAGATATTCCAGAAGGTTCTCCCCTCTTTGATTGGTGTCAGCTGCCCCAAACGACATGATGCGCGTTCGCATCGCAGCCTATGATGACATCTAAGTTTCTCGTATGCCTTTAGGTTACTTCCTGTATCTGTGGTGATGCTGAGTCCGCCTTCTCGTATGGGAGATAAACTGACGATAAGATTACCGATTGCATAGCCTTAGAATTCGTGTTATTTTAATAAATACACAAAATATTAAATGGTATGTATTGTTGAATCCGTGTTGACAACGCCAGAGCAGCGAAAAATATCCCTACGCAAGAAGGGTAAGAAAAAATACCTATAGAAGAAATTATACATTTGTAAGAACAGGACCCTAATTCTAACCCATTTTATTGTGGACAGACTTATTGAAATTGCTCGCTATTTCAATCGTTTATAAGATGCTGTTTCGTTGCTTAAAGACGTTATATAACGAAATAAGCCATAATAAAGAAGAGAAGAAGAGAACTGACTTTAGAAAAATTTCAAGTACCTACTAATACTGAATATTCAAACCAGAAAAATGAATTCTGTTTTGTACCTATCAACAGAACAAGAAAAGAATACAAAAAGAGCGAATGCTTCTTACGTACGTCGCATTGTAGTTCTTGGACAGCAAGCTGATAGGTTTATCACACGAACTGAATTCCAATATTGCCAATTACAAAAACATTACATCAGCTGATGAAAAAGAGTTTATATTGCCAATTTATATTGAAATACCTGTAATTATTAAGTTGGTAGAAAGTAAAGTCTAAATAAACCTCTTGATTACATATTACAGTTTTAATTAAAGACGAAAATTTATAAATGTTCAAATATTTTTTAACGCAAATTTTGTTGCGAACAAATTATAAAAACACAAATGTTGAAAAAAAAAATTTCCACGAGCAGGATTTGAACCTGCACCCTTTTGACATTCCGGGTCAGGTGCTCTTCCAATTGAGCTATCGTGGTTCTAACCAGCCCGTCGAAACTATTTAACACTTTTTACTTTGAAAGCCAAAGGCGCCCATTCAATGTCAACAACTACCGTCACTAACATCCGATCATAATATAATGGGCGCATTTGGCTTTCAAAGTAAAAAGTGTTGAATAGTTTCGGCGGGCTGGTTAGAACCACGATAGCACAATTGCACTTGCATTGCATTGACGCATCAGTGACGGTCAAAAGGTACAATGGAAATGGAGTCCAGGGGGCCGACAGCCTAACTCTCTCGCTTTCGATCGCTTTGAAGGTGAGGCGAGGAGGAGACGTCATCTTGTCATTTCGAAAGTTATATAAAGGAGAGCAATATCGAAAGCTATAGGCTATAGCTTTCGATATTATTCGATATAATATTTCGATATTATATTAGAAGATGACGCGAGGGCCTCGCCTTCAAAGCGATCGAAAGCGAGAGAGTTAGGCGGTTGGGGGGCAGACGCAAAGACAATTGGTGCAGCGTGATAACATCACCGCATCAGTCGCCTTCACCCTGTCGACCCACAACATGCTTCTTTACGCCTCGTTTGAAGGACCCCATGTCATAGGAAGGGGGAAAACGTGTGCTGGTAGACTATTACATATTTTAGAAGTGCGATAAAGAAACGAGTCACCAAATTTCTTTGTGTGCGTTGGAATGTTCGAGACACAGGAAGCCTTTAGCTAAAATTACAGTAGACCCTGTAAACAAACAATACCCCGATTTATACAAAAATTGTCTCCTACAGAATCGAGTCGCAATACTTAACTGCAACTGAATCGCCAAGTTATTTAAGGCTGGAAGCACCAGTCACCGGACAGGACAAAGTACTGTGCATCGGTCTCAACTACAAAGACCACTGTGAGGAGCATAAACTTAAGGCGCCCAAAGTGCCTATGATCTTCAACAAATTCGCCAGTACCGTCATCGGGCCTAATGATACTGTTAAGCTGAGGACGGACGTAACTCAAGTGAGTGACATTACAGTTATAGTTAGGCAGTTATTCCACCGCTCTGACGAGGAAGTTATCAATTATTTTCTCGCTCAAGAAACAAGAAATGTAGATCCCGGGTCAATAAAAGAGATACGTATTCGTAATATTAATTAATAGAAATAGAAATAGTAAACTATAAAAATGGAGTTTCACAATCACAACACGTGTTATTCTTATTACAAAAAAACTCGTGTGAAACTCTAAAAGAGATAAGTAGGTACGTACTCATTAGTAGTCAAAGACATTTTATATTAAATCTCTTTGTTAGTAGTATACGAGTATAGTATATTAGTAGTTGATCGCTGGCTGTTACTGTACCGGGAACACAGAGTAGTAGACAGAGTGAAAGCTTCCTTATAGCGCACATTTACTTACTCACTTACTTTGGAAGGGTTGTCACATGACGAAATAAGATAAATGAAAAAAATATTTTAATTTATTTTTCGTAAATTTATAAATTACTTAGGTACCTACCTATTCTAAATATTTTCTTTTTATTATTTTTGGGTTCTAAATTCCAAAGGGAGCCGCCGTATTTCGAGAGGTTGTGGAGGGGGAGGTTACCCCTATCCCTCCCCCAAAGCTCAAAACTCGGAGTCATATATATTTTTTTTAATTTTACAATTTTTGGAAAAAAAATTCTATTAATTTACCATTACCGTACCCCCTCCTTTAGGGTAATAGGGATGAGGAGGACTACTCCTCCATTGTGGCCTTTAATTATGAGTTTGTAAGATTCTACAAGGTTAGTTGAAAATAAAACAAGGTTTTTTTGAAAGATATTTTTATTTAGAAGAGCTTTACCAAACTGCTCAGATACGTGACAACCGTATGGTTTAAACATCTCCGGCGCTGCGGGAAGAGCAGCCCCTCGACCCTTGCGTTACTGCCTGCGTATCGTTACAGCAGCTCAGGGAATAGGGATGAGGAGGACTACTCCTCCATTGTAGCCTTTTAAAATGAATTTATAAGATTCTACAAGGTTAGTTGAAAATAAAACAAGGTTTTTTGAAAGATATTTTTATTTAGAAGAGCTTCACCAAACTGCTCAGATATGTGTATATGTGCGTCAAGTTAGCAGGAGCACCACGGAATATAAATATAAAAGGAGTATAGATAGTATAAATAGTGATAAATAGTGACGTATAGCATATAAATAATGATACTATGGTTCAAAAGATATTTGAGTATCTTGGTGAGGCTGCTAACTTGATGTCAAGTTAGCAGGAGCCCTAAGAAATACAGTTCGTATCAATGTGATTTATATGTCAAAAAACTGTGCATAAATAGTGTATCGTATACGCAAAATTTCAATAATAGTACTTCAATACAAGCCGAGACATTACGGTCTTTAGGTGGGCTGCTAACTTGACGTTTCTTGCGATGGCGATTCCAGAGAAACGGGTACAAGTTTTAAACAAATTAATACATGAAAAAATTGTGCGTGAAATTGTGAATCTTACGATATAAATAAAAAAAGAATTCTTCTTTGCTATTTTCCAAAAATCTCATGTAAACTTCTACCATACATTCCGACGCTGCGGGAAGAGCAGCCCCTCCACCTTTGCGTAGCGAAATGCAGCGCCGGAGATGCTTTAATAGGCCTATGTCCAGCAGTGGTTGTGTGTAGGCTGATGATGATGATGATGATGATGATGATGATGATGATGATGATGATGATGATGAGGGTCTTTAATAGGTTTTAATTTACAAAATGGGTTTGTATTGTTCCAGCTTAAACTGAACCTGAATTTAAGCAATATAAGTGATATTAGCGACACAGAGTCATTCAATTGTTACTACTTAAGCTGGAACAATACAAATCAATTTTGTAAATTAAGACCTATTAAAAACTCAATTTTGATATATTGTATTCACTTTTTACATGTTTTAATTTTGTTATTATAAGATGTCACCTGTTGTAATAGTCTGGTTGATAATTAATTAAATTAATATACACTTCATAATATTTATATTGTTCAGTTTTTTATAACTATTTGGAGTTAAGTACTTAAAATAATCCCTAAGAAAAAGTACCTACGTTCAGCTTCATATATCTGCAAACTCAGACCAAATAAAAAGTTAAGACGGAACTCTGCGAACAGCAAAGTGAGGCCGGTTTTTTAAATATGTGTTTAAATGGGTGTTGCCATGATAATTCAATTACCCCAAAAGTACTAAAATAACGTTAAAAATTAGCAACATTTTTTTTAACGTTATTAGTTAATAACGTTATCATATGATATAAATAAAAGTGATCCATTCCGACGTAAGCTGTTAGTAAAAAGTGGTAGCGGTAGGAGAAAAGAAATGGAAAAAGTGTTTCAGGAATAAAACTTGTCGTTATTTATTTAAATTATTTAATTAAAAACCTTTATGTTTAATTAATTTCTTGTATGCTTCCTTTTACTTTCTTTAATCGCTTTGCATCTTTGACTTCATGTCAGGTCCATTTTTTCAATTTGTCATTATACCGAACCAATTTTGATAATATAATTAAAGGATAAGACCCACCCTTAAGATATTTATTTATTTATTTATTTTTAAAAGAAGGAGCAAACGAGCAGGCGGGTCACCTGATGGAGAGTAATCACCGCCGCCCATGGACACCCCGCAAAATCAGAGGAATCGCAGACGCGTTGCCGGCCTTTATTTAATGAAAAAAAAACATATACTTAATCAGTTCACCAATAGCGATAAAATATCGCGTCGTGTATTCATAAACATTAAAAAATACAGTCGAATTAAGTACCTACCTCCTCGGTTTTTTAAAGTCGGTAAAAATTTACTGATAAGCATTACAAGAAACAAGTAACGTTACGTTGCGTGTCACAGACGTCACAGTACCCAATAATAGGGTAAACAAAAACACTTCATAATGGCAACACTTGTGTTTCAAGCAATGACGTCTAAATTTTATTTTGATTTATTGAAAAATATTGGTTTCCAAATTACTTAGGTACGTGTGAAATATGATTCCATCCCGCTTTTTATCTTTTGAAGATTGATTTTAAACTCTTTCACAACACAATTCGGCATTTTCACAGATAAATTTATGATTTTTCAAAACGACTTGCTCCCACAAGCCGCCGACCTACACTGACAAGTTATGGCGTAGTTTCGTTGTACGTGTGTGCGTGTAATTGTCTATGTACACGGCGAGGCGTAGTTTGACCCGGCCTTCGCTGTTCGCAGAGTTCTGTCTTAACTTTTTATTTGGTCTGAGTCTGGAAAACGGGACAGAGATAGATTAACCCTACAAAATATCAAGCTGAGATCTGCTAAGACTTGGTACTTATAGAGCATGTTAGATATCGTCACATACATTTTTTTATATTTAATTTTTCTCGTATAATAAGAAAAAAATAGCCATAATAAGACCTGATTGTCTTAATTAGTGCTATCGATTGGCATAATGAAAATAATGATATGTAATAAAAAAGTCCTGTATGAGTGCCGTAGTATAACGTGCTCTAAAATGTTGTCATTTTAGGAAGTTGTCGTTTTCGGAACTTGTCATTTTAGGAAGTTCTCGTTTTTGGAAGTTGACATTCTAAAATGTTGTCATTTAGGAAGTTGCCGTTCTCAGCCTGAGGGCTTTTTAGGGTGCCTAGTGTGAGTTTGATTTGACATTTGATCACGTTAATGATAACAAGAATTTGTAGACTTCTTGGTGGGAAAGTGTCTGCGTTTTTGTTTTATTTCCATAAAATTTGTGTTATGTCGAATATTAATATAAATATATATCATTTCTCACACTTCATTTCTATTATCATTCATCATCATCATACAGGAAGGAAATATTTTATAAGAAAAATTACTTTGACACTGGCTAAATGTGCTAATGAATACTGATAGTAAACAAAACTCGAGTTTGCCACAAGATATCGAAATTAATTTCGCCGTTTGACATAATATCGACAAAACATTTGGCCTTTCTGTTACTGATCGAACAAACAACTGGCTAAAATATATTTTGTCGATATAACCATTGACATTTCTATAATTGATCGAATGAACGTTTGGTCGAATAATCGCTTGGTCGAAAGGATGTTTGCTAAGGAGAATTGTAAACTCGAGAGAAAGCTAAGAAAAATGTTAAGGCTAGGTATTCCTGCAGAGGCCGCACTATTGAGTTTTTTCAAACAATCTGAGACATAGAAAACAAGGTTTTAAATTCTGGAAAAAAAGTATGTATTAGTTAAGGATCTAATCTAGTGGAAGTCGCATTCAGTTACAAGATCCAATGAACTTCACTCGATAAAAAAAAATCCCAAAGTTACCCCTTTTTGTAATGTTTTTTCAATATGATGACTAAACTACTGATATTTTCCATTTATTTTTTGTACTCAATTGAAGACAATAATATTTCGCAGGGGAATTCGCAGAGTTTGACTTGATAAAATGATTGTCTTATTTACTATGTTTAAATATCTACGAAATGCGCGAGTACGGCTGCTCGGCAGGCCCGATCAGTCGCGCTCGGGCGCTCACGGACGACGGACCTGTGTCAGTTTTTTCCGTGACTGCCAATCAATCCGTTTTTGTCGTAAATAATTATATAATTATTGCAAGTTATTCATAATGGGCAATAAACAATAAACGCTTACAAAGATTCTTGCATTCATGTTTAAAACTTATATTATGGTTATAATTCGATAGTATAAGAATATCAGTATGACTATGTACTGAAGATCGCATCGCTACGATTTTTGATAATTCATATCGGTACCTCTGCCGGGTTGGATTTAGAAATAAGTCGCCTGAATCTGAGAAAACTGAATGCATAGGGGGCTCAGGGAAGCTCGTCTAAGATCCCCTAAAACAATTTCGGCTGCCGGAGTTACGTTTGAATATTTTTAATTAATTTTTAAAATTCGTATAAAATGAACTGTGAATGCGTGAAACTATTTTCGATACTTCTTTAGTCAAAGTCAAAGTCAAATATTTTTTATTCAAATAAACTTTAGAAAAGTGCTTTTGAATGGTCCAAACATTTTTTTACCTACTACCCATTTTAATTGGTTCTATCAAATACAAGGGCAGCTTCACGTTACTGAAAGACGACTCAGTCTGCTAGAAATTTGGGCTGGAGAAAATGAACCTTTGCTTACAAAACGCATCGAAAGGGACGATAATTTCTGGAAAACGCAAATGGAGCCAAAGTTGGTCCAATTTTACATGAAATGTTTAATGCCGGAAATGAGGATCAATCACATAATAGCAAATCTGATTTTTACTATATACATCGTATGCGTAATCAACTACTAAACATTTTATTCTTAAAATATTAAAATCCGTCAAGAAATGATGAAGTTATTAATGTTTTTCTGAACGGCTATTTTGAAACGCGCGCGCCTGCTTGCCACTCACGATGATGTCACAGTACATAAGTCGTGCGGACTCGTGCGACCGTATGTACGGGTCAAATCGTGCAAGGAAGATTTGGATCACTTCCCGAGGACCGATCGAGATGAAACTTGGTATATCTACGCAACTTCGATAGCAATTCAATAATATGGCATCATGGAACTGGTCTGATGATGCAGTCGGAAGGTGATCATAGGAACTGAGGTTATAGAGTTTTATTTAACTCATAAGAAATTCACATTTCACTTACTGAGCTAACTAGGAACTTTGCAATGACACTAGGTAACCCCGCCGTATTTGTGCTTATTTTATTTGTCTTGATAAAAACTAACCTTGTGTGGTGCCCAAGATCTGATGATGAAACTGAAAGGAGGTCAGAGGAACTCCTAGACTGTAGGTACTTACATGTTAAAAAGTTAAAAGTGAAAAAAAATTTAAAACAAGCTTTTTATTAAATTTTAACCGCTTCTGTGGTCTAGTGGCTAAGCCACCGGTCTTACACCCAGAGGTCCCGGGTTCGATTCCTAGCGGGAGGTACATCTTTGTGTACCTACTCGGTTTGGCTGATAGTAGGGCTTGTTAAGTCCGCCTGGATTTTAGTTTTTTAAATAAGTTCTAAGATGCTGTATTTTTTCGCAGACACATTAATAAGTAGGTACCTACTAACCTAAAGTAAAAAAAATCGTTTTTTTTTTGTTTTATATTTTGATATGTTTCATGTTTTGTGTTTGTGTTTTAAACGTTTTTTTATTTATTGATTTATCATCTGTGCGTGTTAGCTGAATATTTTGTAAGTAAATAAAAATAGTCCTATCCAGGTCTATCTATGTGCAAAATTTCATCTAAATCTGTTCAGCCGGATCCACGTGATTGAGTAACAAACAAATAATAAACATTTAACCGCCTCTGTGGTCTAGTGGCTAAGCCTCCGAACTTAGACCTAGTGTCCCGAGTTCGATTCCTATCAGCGGCGCGTTCTTGATTTGTTTGGTGGTTGGGCTTGTTAAGTTCGCCTGGCTAGCTACCACCATATTATCTAATACCGGCGCCATAATAAAAATGTTAAAAGCATTGTTGTATTCCGACTGTTTAGAAATCCTTTTGGGTCTTTTGGAACACAAAAAAACAATTGGTCCGGCGTAGCAACACTTGTATTTTCGCATCGTAGCACAATACAATATTTGTAAGACGACATTATCCATTTACGTGTGTTTACTACGTACGAGTCAACGCGCTGCAAGCAACTGTGGTAAAATGCGCGGGTAGATCCCCCACTATCCATTGCGTATATCCATTGATGGATATAATCTGGGATTGTTTGTCCCACTATATCCATTGCGACTTATCTCAATACAGGAACTGCATACTGGTCATGTTTTTATAATAGACTAGCTGACCCGGCGGACTTCGCACCGCTTTGACAGTTTCTATGACAACAATAAACAAATCGTATTTCTATTTATTTATTATTAAATATTATTTTTTAGTAATAAATATAACTTATGTTACTCAGGGATAATGTAGCATTCTAATAGTGAAAGAATTTTTAAAATCGGTTCAGTAGTTTTTGAGTATATTCGTAAAATATAGTGGCGGGCGGCAAGCGGCAACTGCCGTGCTAGTGCGAGCGTAGCTGATGACGTCTGCGTTTTTGAGAATGCAGCACGAAAATCGCTCTAACTTCGTCATTTTTGGTCCAATTTCAATAATTCTTTTTTGGTTATTTGGTTTTGATGTGACTGTAATTCTACATATTTAACTAAATTCTCGTTGATCTTCATTGTAGATAGTAGACAAGCACGTGGAATGCCAATAAGAACGTTGTCCTTACAAGATGACAAGGAAAATGTAAATTATGTAGACTCCCCAGCCTTACCATATCAAATTTGCAACCGGGTACAAGCACGAGAGAAATAAATTTTGAAGAATTTTGAGATTAAACATAATAATATTTTGAATTTAATTTGATACCCTTATTCCATTTATGCCAAACATTCTTTGAAATAAATAACCGTGCAATCCTTTCTGGTGGATACTTAACTTAGCCCATGAAATTGAAGTAAGAAAAATAATTTTGAAAAAAAAAAATAATATTATAATTAAATGGATACCAAAAAACATAAATTCATTATTAATTACTTACTTTATTTATTTACGAAACTCGTAACTCTACTTTATTACTACTAAACAAAGTTTGATCATAAAAATGTACTTCTAAAGCAAAATAAAATTACCCTACTGCTTATTTCTATACTGTATCGCTGGCGAGCGGGCGGGCGGTGTCATGCGAGTTCACTACCGCTACGTCCGCGCGAAACGCGGCCGAGACATCGCTAAATGCCTACTTTGACAGGAATACCTAGCCTTAAGGTGCATTGTAAATATCTAGTTGTAATACTGCTAAATACACCTTATTAACAACCCACAATTTCATAAACCATATTAAGCAAGTATGTACTTTGACAAAATTAATAAGTAAGCACAATATTTTCAATCTCATCAAGATCGAGAGGCCTTAGATCTATTTAACAAGCAATAAAAAGCTTACAGTCCAAACGTTACCAAACGTCCATTCGACCAAGCGTTTATTCGACCAAACATTCATTCTATCAATTATAGAAATGTCAATTGTTATATAGACAAAATATATTTTAGTCAGTTGTTTGTTCGATCAGTAACAGAAAGGCCAAATGTTCTGTCGAACTTATGTCAAATGGCGAAATTAATTTCGATATCCCGTGGTAAACTCACAAAACTCACACTAGGTACTCAGTTGTTCACTCAATGTTGATCGGGATTCCTGAATCTTTAAACTAGCTGTCTCCGTCGGTTTGGTTCCGTTGCTCGGTGTAGTGTGTGTGTATATATTCTTTGGTAGTGCTGCGATGATAGGTATCTCTAGTTCTTTACATATCTGGTCTGACCACCGTTAGGGACTTCGGCCTCCAGGTCTTTTCTCTATAATTTTCCCCGCCACTTTCAGACGTTCTAGGTTAATACTTATTACTGCCTGTTAGGTTTTAAAACATTTATTCTTATACAAACATATGTATTATTATAGTAAATTTACAATGAGATAAAAAAAAATACAGATATAACTAAAAATAACGGCGTAACGGTAAAACTAAATGCTCGTAGTAAGTAGGTAGGTTATTACAGTGTGCACATGTTCCCTAAGCTTTGATTTGAATAATTCAGTGAATAGTATCACATTCTTTTATGTTATTAGGTCATTGTAATATTGAACTCTTCCTCTTCGTGCAATGCGTCCAAAATACCGCATTATACGCTGCAAGACTGTAGGCTGTAGACTATGAACTGGTAATTCGCTCGCGTCGTCGCAAGATACTCGTGCGTGGCTGGGGGACGTCTAAGGCTTGTTTTACACATACCACAATCACAACACGTGGGCGGCGCTAATTTGTATGAAAATTAATAGTTGAATTCACACCGGCCACATTTTGCTTTCATTATTGACCGCGTGTTTGATACCGACTACATCGCAGCCACGTCGCAACCACAATGCAACCACCAGCGACACCGCGAACTAGCGGCCGGCCATATCGCAAACATTTTATAGGTAACATAACGCAACCACAACGCAACCGCAAGAAGCCGCAGCGACACTATTCACACGTAACCACAGCTTGACCCCCTTTTGTCGACGGACGGTATGGTGTGGTTGCGATACGTGTGAAACAAGCCTAAGAAGGATAGGCGGAGACCACGGATTCTAATTGCCAATTTCTATTATTATAATAACAAGCTGCAAGACTGTTGTATTCCGTGTAAATTGTCGTGTGCCTCTATTGCCAAGCTAATGTCCATTAGACGAGGTCAAAAATTCCTGTAGTGATTCACGAGGATCCCTGTGACCTTACCGCGCAACAAATTGGGGTCAATTATTGAAGCAATTTGAGATCGTAATTCATAATGCGTGTGGGTTGAGTGAAGTGGTAAATGGTCATCATGATAGTTTGCATCAGGGCTTTGTTTTTACACTAGCTGCCGTACGCGGCTTCGTCCGCTTTAAAAAAATGTCACAAGTCTTGTTCGCGTGCCATTAGGAACATTGTGTTTAAAATTGAGATATATGTTGAAATATCCATACCAGAATTCCAGGAAACTTAAGAAAACCTTGAAATCAAATCACATTAGGAAGGTACAAAAGTTACAGTGATGTTAAGAGAACTATACTCTCCATAAGCTCTAATGCTGTGGGTGGGTACTGATGCAATAAGTCGTAATATGATCATTCCTATTTTAGATATCCTTACTCCCATTGTAGTTCACATCCTTAACACACGAGTTGCATCTCGAGTGTTTCCGTCTGCTTGGAAGGAGGCTTCTGTTATCCCTCTTCCCAAAAAGTCAAATCCTACCTTATATTCAGAGTACCGTCCCATTTCCATACTACCTTTCCTTTCTAAAGTCATTGAAAAGCTTATCCATCGTCGACTTACTTCTTTCCTGAACAAAAATAGTCTCCTTAACCCATTTCAATCCGGATTCCGTACGGGTCATAGTACGACTTCAGCATTGGTTAAAATAAACGACAATATTCATCGTGGTATGTAGAAACGCTAATTTACTCTATTGACATTATTCGATTTTAGCAATGCCTTTAACTCAGTAGTTTTTGATATTCTCCACGGTGTTTTACGTTCTCTTTGCATATCTCCTGCCGTGGTTGATTGGTTTCAAAGTTACCTGCTAGGGCGCCGGCAGCGCATACGTATTAAGGAATCATTCTCATTATGGTGCAATATTAATGCTGGTGTCCCTAAGGGTGGCGTCTTATCTCCTCTTCTTTTTTCAATCTTTATAAACTCTATTACACAGTCGCTTTCATGTTCCTTTCACTTGTATGCTGATGATTTCCAAATTTACACACAAGCATCACTATTAGACTTTTCTCGTGCTGTTGAGGTTACTAACAGGGATCTCGAGGTTATCTTTGACTGGAGCAAATCGTTTGGTCTCGATGTCAATCCAAGTTAGACCCAGACAATCATCATCGGCAGTTCCTATTTTGTTTCGAGGATCGATTTTGGACTTCTACCTTCTGTTAACTTCGCCGGCATTAATATACCATACTCGAAAGACAGTGAGAAACTTGGGTGTTGTTCAAAAACAACACCCAAGTTTCTCACTGTCTTTTGAGTCAAAACCAGTGTCTCACTTGGCATTGGCAAGCGTCTGGAACCTTGACTCGAGCACCATGGCACGCCGCGCCGTGATGGGCCCGCAATACACGATCGAGTGAGTATCATCTAAACCTACGCTGTCCCGTAAATACGGGGCAAGTAGGTCATTCAGGGCTCCCATTATCGCTAGAGTTCGTCTATTCATAGGCAAACGTGGTAATCGCGACCTATAGTTTTAAAACTAAAATTTCTCCTAATGTATTACCATGTTACCAGCAGATTACTGAAGCAAAAAAAAGATGTTACCCTGCCAACATAACCATCACTGAGTCTTCAGCAGAAGTTGAATTACAAAGCCTTTTTGATCACACTGTCTTTAGATTTAGATTTAATACAACGACTGTTATTACATTCAGATCTTTATATTACTAGTCTTCGGAAACTTCCGCCTAGAAAAAAAAAACTCTCTCACAAAGTGTAATAGAATTGTTACATGTTAAATTTTATTATTTAATTTATGTTCACATTTATTGTAATTATAGCTTGTTTCTAATTAATATTTTTTATTTTATTTTAAAAATTACATTAAAATTGTTATTATTGTGTTTTCCATAATTATGATTAATGTAGAAAAAAATATGTTGTATATTATACGTATTTTTTTTCTAGTATATATTTTTTAATTTAGAAAATACATGTTTTTTTTTCATTTATAGATTCCTATATTACTTCTATAAATTTAAACAACTAATATAGGTAATAAAATAAATAGGTAGAAATAGGACTTAAACTATTTATGACCGCCCTTGTATGGAGCGTGTCCCATAGTGCAGCGGCGGTGGCGGCGTCGGCCCGCGCTCGTTGCTCGATCCGTCGCTCGCTAAAAAATATTACCTACTTTAAATTTTATTGTACTTACAACAAAGTTTATAAAGCAAAAATAACTATAATTTTGCTTGACACGATGCTTTTCTTCACAAGAGCTACTTGTAGCGTAAACTGAATAATTGATTCTGAATTTGAATTTAAATTTACTGCGCGGTTTGTTGAGAGCTGTTCCGAGATTCCGTGTCCGTGAGAGGTGTCTGTCTGTGTGCGTTGCTCGAGTGCGTCATGCAATGTGTGAATCTTCTGCAGTCTCCTTATTTTGTGATACTTCGCAGTAGTTGAGCATGAAGATGTAGATACTCGTACTAGAGAATAATCTTCTTCGTTATTCTGACTCTTGGAAGTTGCGTGTCATTCATTATAAATGTTTTGAATTTATTCTGAATTGTTTCCTTAGGGTCACACTCTGACATACTAAGTCCAAACTCCAAAACTTAACAATGCGTCCGTGCTTTGTTTTGAACGTGTTTTTATTTTCATGTTCCATTATTTACTACATTATTTTCATTATTTATTAGTTACATTATTTACTAGGCAAAACATTTTTTGGATTGATTGTTAAATTGATCTTAGTTAAAAATAATAACGTAAGTATCTTATCTTATCTTAGTGGGGCCTGCTGAGGTTTCCCTCTCCCAGTAACACTTCGACCCACCGGGATCTTTTGTGCAACCCGATCCTTTCCCTCCTCTTCCTCTGTAAAGATAGATGTCATAAGTTTGGCAACGTCCTTAAGAGCGAAGAGCCTGACGTCCTCCGGTTTCGGATAAGCCGACCCCAGGAGTCCCATTCTTTTCCTAGCCAGAGAGTCGCAGTCACACAGTAGGTGCTGCATCGACTCCTTTTGCGTGTGAATGCGTTTCCTCTCCACATGGCTTACACAGACTATTTGTTGAAAGGTGCATTGTGTGAAGCATGTTTTGTGACATAGGCCTTGACAGGGCACCGATGGTTAATCTACTGCCTCCGCATATGAACTTACTCCGTCCTAAGGCGTTTTCGCCAAGGAAGGATTTAGAGTGTTTCATACCCGGCTGCTCTTTCCATTCGTTCCATAGTAGGTAGTAAGATGTACATACACACAAAAACAATAGGGCTCCGTCAAGGGCTCCAAATGTCAGCATTGCAGGTGATGTTCATGCTGCAAATGCTGGGAGGGTCCTTTTCAGTTTCGCTTTTTTATTTTATATTTTATTTTTGTTTATTTAACTGAATAAATATTTTGAATTTTAATTTGAATATGTGCAGCGATAATCACTTCTCATAAGGTGATCTTATCAGCACGTTTGCCGTCTTTTTACATGAAAAAGAAATAACGCTAAAATCAGACTTCGAAATTATCAAGATAATAACACAGCTTGATAATTATCAACTGTGTTAATAATGACTAATGACCAATTTTATATTTTGTATAACAGATTTAATAAAGATGCATAATACATAGTTCTTGGGATTGTAACAAAATAAAAACTTTATTTTGTGTTTCGAAAATATTTTATGAGAAATAATAAATTGATTGAAATTGATGAGGTGCTAACTTTGTATTTTTAGGTGCTAACTTAGTTTTTGTGTGGGTTAGGTAAGGTTAGTTTGGTGATCGATTAAATACAACCCATATTTTATTACTTTTGACTATCGATGCAGTAACAACTAGATGTTTATAAATCTTTAGCGAAAAGGGCAAACACGCACATGCGTATGAGTGCGGTATACACCTTCGTCGTTCAAATACAGTTAACATCAACAAGGGCATATTTTTTTATTATCAATTGATAATTAGGTAGAGCTAGCAAGGAGCTCGATGGCGCAGTGGTTAGCTCGTCCGGCCTGCGATTGCTAAAAGTAAAGCAACTTTCCCAACGGCCGGTCATTGGATGGGTGACCGAAAATTTATTCATCTCGAGCTCCTCCGTGCTTCGGGAGGCACGCAAAGGTCCCGGCTGCATTAGCAGTCGTTAACAACTAACATACCCGCACTGGGCCAGCGTGATGGTTTATGGCCCGTTTTTCCTATCCATCCGAGGATAAGGCTCGTGCCCCAGCAGTGGGGGACACAAAATGAGCTGATTATTATTATTGATAATTATCTTTTTGAACCCAGATAACGCTAATCATATCGTTGAAATGTGTATAATTCATTCATATGGCATTGGATCAGCGCATCTCGCTAATCTACTACCTATTATTGTTCGAAGTGTACAATCTATGAGAAAAAGAACATGATAAGTACCTACTCAAAACAACAATAACTGTATGAGGGCCAACCACTTCATCATCATCATCATCAGCTCAGCCAAAATACGTCCACTGCTGGACAAAAGCCTCCCCCAAGGATTTCCACAACGACCGATTTTGTGCTGCTCCCATCCAGCGATTTCCCGCGACCTTCGCCAGAACATCAACTACATACTCTAACCTTATCCTATCTTGTCCCCTGCTGGGCAAAAGCCTCCCACAAGCCCTTTCATGTATCCCTTTCCTAAACCAACTCATGTCAGGCTCGGGGGGGGCGATCTTTGAATCTCATCGGTGATCTTGAAATCGAAAGTGACATTGTAATACACTATGTTATAAGAGCTCGAGCGCACCAATACCAGACACAATGGAATTTTAATTGTTATCGGCCACCTGGTGGTCGATCGTCTCAAGGGGATAAAATATTTTTTGCACCAACCCGCACTGGGCCCGCGTGGTGGTTTATGGCCCGTTCTCTCTATCCATCATAGGGAAGGCTCGTGCCCCAGCAGTGGGGACATAAAAATGAGCTGATGATGATGATGATGATGATTTTTTGCATTATTTACAAGCGAATATTGAGATGCCAGTCACCGCCATCTTATCTCAGGCAAAACAAAGAAAGTTCTTCGTCAGAGCTATCCATAACGTACAGTTGCACGCGACGTCTGGCAGTACACTGTATTCAAAATCCGTCAATGCGCTGCGACCCGGCCTGTTACTAATATGCTATGTAAGCACTTTGCGCTGCGCTGCGGCCCGCTCCGACCCGTTGCGGCCCGCTCCGCCCCGCTGCGGTCCGCTCCGCCCTGCTGCGGCCCGACAATGTGCGCGAACTTATATGCGCTCGAGCGCGGTATAT
The DNA here is from genome assembly GCA_963082485.1 of Eudonia mercurella. Taxonomy (NCBI): domain Eukaryota; kingdom Metazoa; phylum Arthropoda; class Insecta; order Lepidoptera; family Crambidae; genus Eudonia; species Eudonia mercurella. The sequence continues at coordinate 5,798,482 of OY720045.1, forward strand.
AACAAGATTAACTTCTTCAGCCTCCTTATTTTGTGCATCCAGATCATCTACATATGTGTACTTACTTTTCTTGTATGCTTTTACAGAAAGTTGACTGGGAGGTAGAACTGGCCGTCGTCATTGGTGAGAAGGCATCATGTGTTAAAGCTGAGGACGCGTACAAATATGTTCTTGGGTACACTGTGGCGCAAGACATCAGTGCACGTGACTGGCAGAAAGAGAGGAATTCTGGGCAGTTCTTACTGGGCAAGGTAATAAATACCTCACCTTTATTTTTTAATTCTCCCTCCAACATCATCGGAGCCTGTTTTTGCAATTCTCATTCATACTAGTTCTCGCTTTTATTCCTCTCGCACTTTTCCGCATTCCGCATTCTTCACATTCATTCGTCATCTTTTATTCCAAGGCGGTCCACCTTTTATTTACCTAGTCTATCTAATATATTTATTTTATTTTACAGAGTTCTATAAATATCCAGGGTAAATAAGTTTTTCAGGACACATTTTAATTACAATTTGGGAAGCATATCAAACTTATAGTATACAGTTTTTCTTATTTTTAACTTACCGCTATTTTACATTTTCCCATTTGGATAGCTTAAAAATACTTCACCTTACTTTCAATACAGAATAAAATGCATTAGACACACTATTGCGCCCAGGCAAACGTAGATGGTTATGTGGGATTCTCTCCACGGCCAGGAACTTAACAACACAGGAAGGGTATATGTCCTTCATCTCACCTGATGATAAGTGATGATAAGGCCGAAGGTGCGATTTACCCGGAATCCTCATCAACTACTGAGGCACTGACTATCTTATCTCTAGCTACGGGAACACAACACTGCTAATATTTATGCAACATCTCCGGCACTAGTCTAGATAACTAGTAGAGGTGCCCGCTAGATGCAATACCTCTGGTCAAGCCAGCCGCGTAGGATTGTGAAACTGGCAAGGTGCCTGGATGGGTACTGAGAAGTAAGTGGGCTTACAACTCCGCCACCAAAGAGTACATTTTGTAGTCGACTTTAGAGTCGACGACCCGAGCAGTGGAATCTGCAAGTTGTGCTCTTAGTGCAACGAGAAGTGAGCGAGCTTACAGCTTCGGTAACCTATCTGGATAATAGGTAGTGGACTATACGTGTCCACGGGGCAACTGGCTCGAGACACTAGTCTTAAAAGTACCGGATGAAGAATGCGCTTCGGCGCGTCCTGATCTGGCATTATGACCTGACGTAGATGGTCCCTTGTGTTTGCACAAGGATGTCTGACACCTACTTTGTAACCTGACGGTTGGTAGGGGGTGTCAGTATAAACTTTAAAGTCGTTTTGTGGCTGGGTTGCTAATATTGATGTTATGGCGACATATTTAAATAGGTAGTAGCTAGCCAGGCGGACTTACAAGCCCTACCTCCAACCAATCTGCGGCGGTCTGCGAACGGTGGCCACTACGCCACGGAAGTGTCTATACAGGAGATTTTTTCCATTTCTCCCGGGGAGGCGCAGTTGGTTATGTGAGACTCTCTCCCCGACCCACTCTAGGGGGAAGGAAGGCCCACAAAAAACTCCTACACTTATCCTCACCTGCCATCATGATTACCACAACTATTTGGAGGCGGGAGACCTTGTACTGAGAAGGACCGATAAGAAACTCGGCATTCTCAAATTGGTCTTCAAAATTCTTCATCTACAAAAACTTCAAGTGGAAAATTAATAACGTCAGATAACAATGGCATCTTGAGTTTACATACAAAACTGATCAATGTTACAGATATCCTTTGATAATCTTAAAGAAACAATATGTTGATGTTTTTACTTTTACTTATTACGCAACACTTTGGCCTTGAGTCTGCTACCTCAACGACAACGAAAACTATTAAAATATGTTCATAAGTAATCGGCCTCACGGTTTACTCACTATTAGCGAAATTTATTTAATATAATATAATTTAAATAGCCTCTCTATAAAATAGTGTTTTATAGATTTGTAAAGGCATGTAAAGCCGTTGGTCCCAGCTGCATTATCAGTCATTAGCAGCTTATGGAAAGCTCGTGTCCCAGCAGTTACTGGGATGTAACAGCCTTATGATTTCTTTCCAGGCAATGGACACCTTCTGCCCCCTCGGACCCTGGATAGTGACCTGCGATGAGATCCCAGACCCCCAGTGTCTCGACATCAGGTGTAGCGTCAACGGCGTCATAAAGCAGAGCAGCAACACTTGCCAGCTGGTGCACAAGATACCTGACGTCATCGCTAGACTGACGTCGTAAGTAAAACTATCGTATGTTTCTCTGCTTTCACTTCTTTTCGCCTTCTTCTTTTGTTCTTCAGCCTGTCGTCACCAAATGCTGAGTGTAGGCCTCTCTTTCTGCACGCATCATTCCAATACAGGCAGCTGTATCTTGCGACTCTATCGATACTAGAGCATGCAATATTTAAAAAAAAAAAAAAATATAGATCGGCAAATATTTTTTGTATAAATGTAAAATTTTTTTTTTAACACAAATTTTGTGGCGAACAAAATACAAAAACACAAATGTTGAAAAAATTTTCACGAGCAGGATTTGAACCTGCACCCTTCTGACATTCCGGGTCAGGTGCTCTTAGGTGGTTAGAACCACGATAGCTCAATTGAAAGACTTTTTTCAACATTTGTGTTTTTTTTTTTTTTTTTATTTCTTGTATTTCAAAAAAACCCGTTTCAAAGTAAAATCCTTTTTTTTTCAAATTAAACATTTAAAAATCAAACACAAAGAATGGGTAGTTGGTAAAAATGAACTCCGGTGATTGCTATTGGCTATCTTCGATCATCGTGACGGCACGTGCCATCACAGGAAGCACAGGAGTTTAAAGTGGGTTTCCTGCCTTACCTTAAGAAGGGGTCGGGTGGAGATTCTTCACACTTCTAATGCCACATAACCATCTAAGTCTTCCCGGGCGATGTGGTATGCTCGATGCATTTTCTCCTGTATAAAAAACGTAGCACTCACGCTTTCACATCAGACCACCACAAACTGTTAAATTTCCTCAATGAACTTTGAACTTTATTTATATGACATAAGGTTTAACATTTATGGAAAAAAATTGACAGTTTTGGTGCGTGTTTTAATTTTATTTTTTTAGACAGTTGAAGAAATAGAACAGTATTTTGACGACCTCCTTGGTCGAGTGGCTTGCACACCGGTTTTCATGGTGTCGCCATCTCTGAGGTCCCGGGTTCGATCCTCGGTCGGATCAATTTAGAAATACCTGTTTTTCTAAATTGTTTCGGGTCTGGGTGTTTCCTATGTATAATAAGTATGTATTTTAAGTATATTAAGTATGTTTATCCGTTGTCTAGTTAACCATATAACGAGTTTCTTAAGGAAGCTTTTCTTGGGGCTAGATAATTGGTGTGAGTGTGGGAAACATTTTATTTATTATTTTATTTTTAGTATAAAAACCACCTCCGTGGTCTAGTGGCTAAGACCACTGGTTTAGACTCAGAGGTATAGATCGCGCCAAACTTCCAGTCCCCTCTGAAGTTGCTTCGTTGCGCAGCTGTACAGTCAGGCACTACCGCTCGTCCCCGCCTTCGCCCTACTGACGCCTATTTTTTACTACTGCGACGCGAATCGCTCCAACTTCAGAGGTGACTAGAAGTTTGGCGCGACCTATACCGGGTTCGATTCCCAGCAGGGGGTACATGTTTATGTACTCGGTTTAGTTGGTGGTAGGACTGGTAGGGCTTGTTTGTCCGCCTGGCTAGCTACCACCATCTTATCTAAATATGTCGCCATAATATTAATGTTTGTAGCATTGTTGTGTTGCGGCACCTACAGATAAGATAGCTAGTGCCTCACTAGTTGAGGATCCCGGGTGAAGTGCGCTTCCATCATTGGTCTTATCATGACTTAACATCAGGTGAGATCAAGGCACTGTGCTTACCTGTAAATATTTAAAAAAATAAGATAAATAACGGTGGCTACATAATACAGGTTCTTCAGTCTCAGTTCGTTCGCCGCGCAGGACGCACGTACGCTCGTGCTCCGTCGCGCGCTCGGCCTGTTCCGTTTGTTTTTTACTCGGTCCCTTTTTACTGTGTACCGGTAAGGCTCCGGTGCACAGTACGTCGCGTTATAGCGTTCTCGACGCAATTTTCATTGCGGGAGCGCTACCCTTCGCCGTTTCACAGCGATAACTGTCATTGAAAGACTACGCTTAGTAGCCGACTGGTGGATACCTAACGGTGACAACTAAACCAGTTGGGGCACTGACCCGGCTGCCCTCCTGACCCTCCTGGGGGGAAAACACTCCGGAAGAGTTCTGGCAAAGTTGGCCTTGGGGGATCTCCTAGTCAACTCAGAACTATTAGCTACACTTTCAGTTTAGGGACAAACACACCCTACGGTGAATTGATTTTCACCGGAGGACACACCTAGGGCCATTCAGGCAGTAGGTTCTTTTCAAACACACGCCTCCCTGCCTGTGGCGGGGAGGGTCTGACACCAACTCACGCATCTTAGCCATTGCACTCCGGCTAAGATGGAGCTCGAGGTGATAGAGCTCTTGCTAGGGCAAAGTCACCCCGAGGCGTTTGCAGTCCTTAAGACTGCCCACCACAACAAGTTGTCCTCCCCCGCGTCCACCCCGCGCCCCTCGCCCTACGCGAAGCCCATACAAGTGCCTTCCGGGCACTTTGTCCCCACGCCCACCGCGCATCTAAACATTAGGCCCATCATTCGGATGGATCAACCCGCGTCCCCGTCCGATCCCGAAATGGAGATGGAGGTCTGTCCCTCCGCCTCCAAAACTATCCCTCCCGTCTCGGACTCCGAGCCCGACGATGTTGTCACGTCGGACTCGGACTACGAAACCGTCACCCGCAAAGGGAAGCGGGCACGTAAGGCCGCCCCTCCCTCTGTCCCTCCGCCTAAGGCCGCTAAATCCAACAGCGCGCCCTCTTCCCGTCCTTGCTCCCCGAGGCCCGAGCCGAGCCAGCCGCGCAAGGAAAAGAAGCCCCCTCCGCTCTATATCCAGACCACCAAGGACTGGGTTGAACTTTCGCGTTCTCTGAAGGCGCGACACAACATTATCCCTTTGAAAATTCGCCTCATTAAAGGCGAAACCGAGATGATCAAGGTACAGCTAGCTACCTCGACCGAATTCCGCCAATGCACGGCGTTTTTCCGCTCAATGAACGTGCCTTTCCACACGTTCTCGCTCCCCGAGGAGCGAGTACTCTCCGTAGTTATCCGCGGTCTTCCCACGGATTGGGACCCTAAGGTAGTACTGGACGACCTTAAGTCGCAAGGCTACCCCGTCCTTGAAGTGACCCGGATGCTCGGCAAGGACAAAGCCCCTTTACGCCTCCTAAAGGCACAGCTAGAAAATACCCCCGAGGGTAAATCCATTTTCGACGTAAAGTCCATTGTAGGCTTCGATGGCCTATCGATCGAGGCCCCTCACAAGCGTGGCATTGTAGGTCAATGCCACAAATGCCAACGTTACGGGCATGCCGCCCGTAACTGCTTCGGCCGTCCCCGATGCGTTAAGTGCCTGGGTGACCATGGCACTGAAGCGTGTGCAAGGCCTAAAGCCCCGGTTCCCGACGACCCGCCCGGTTGCGTAAACTGCGTCGCTTTGGGACACACCGCGAACTATCGCGGCTGCCCCAAAGCGCCGCGTAGTAACGCCAACCGCGGGTCGGGACCGCGACGTAACCCCGCGACTCGCGCCCCTCCGCCTTCACAGATCGCGAAAGTCTCGCTCCGCCCCGCGGCCCCCTTACCACCGCCCCGCAACCCGTGGGCCACCCCGCGGGCTTCCCAGCCCGCGGCTCAAGCCCCCGCGACAGACTCGCTTGTCGACTTTCCTGCGACTGGCCCGGCTCGTGCCCCACAACCGCTTCCGGCTGAAACTCCAATGGAGCAAAGCCCTCCCGAGGCCCCTCAGGCCACGGCCCCTAAGGCCAAAGCCCCCAAAGCTAAAGCCACTAAGGCCAAGGCTACTAAGACCCAGTCCCGTAAGCCAAAACGGCAAACCCCCGCCCCTAAGGCTGCCCCTAAACCCAAATCCAACGATCGCCCGCAACACCCGTTCGCCGCGACTGTAGGTTCCCTCCCAATCACCTTCTCATCCATCTCTACGGTTGTCGAACTTGTAAAGATCTATCGATACAAGGACGAGATCGTGGAGGTGGATAGGAAGTTGCGCGAAGCCGCCTCTGCCCCCAACGCTTGTCCCGCTATGATTATAGCGACAATCTTTTCTGATCACGGTCCCCTCCTAGACAAGATCACGTCCCTCATTGACTCTCTTAAAGACTCAAAATGAATAATACGCCCCCACAAAGAATTAAGCCCCGCTCCCTTACGGTTGCGTTTTTCAACGCGAACGGTCTCAGTAGTCAACGCGACGAGGTGTCCGGCTTTCTAGTCGAACACGCCGTCGATGTTTTTCTCGTACAGGAAACTTTCCTAAAACCTTCCATCCGAGACCCGCGTTTGGCAAACTACAACCTTGTCCGTAATGATAGAGTTGGCCGCGGTGGCGGCACTCTTATCTATTACAAGCGGTCGCTTCACTGTGTCCCGCTCGATCCCCCACAGCTATCCGACTTAGAGGCTTCGGTCTGTCGGCTAGGCATGACGGGCCACCCGTCGATTACTATCGCGTCCGCGTACTTGTCCCCCAACAAGCTTCTTACACAACCCGATCTCGAGGCGCTGTTTGCTATGGATAACGCCGTCATTATTGCCGGCGATTTCAATAGCAAACACGCTCAGTGGGGTTGCAACTCAACCAACCGTAATGGTCGGGTGATGAGCCACCTCGCTGAGTCGCTGCTCTTCGATATCGTTGTGCCTATGGAGCCCACCCACTATCCGTTAGTTGATAACCACACCCCCAACCCGTTAGATATGGCGTTGCTAAGGAACGTAACTTTACGGTTGCGTTCCATAGAAACGATCCACGCGCTCTCCTCCGATCATAGGCCGGTTGTTTTACAGTTAGGCCCCCCCACCGACCCCACCCCCGTTATTAAGGTTGTGACTGACTGGGATAAGCTTGAGAAAGCTCTCGAGCCTACCGCCGGTGAGTCATTAAACCAAATCCCCGATGTCATTGCCTCGCCTCACGAGACAGTGGCCGCGGTCGAGGCCCTCAATAGTCATCTCACTAACGCTATAAGCGTATCGACCCGGCGGGTTGTAGCGACGGGCGACCATCGCTTCAAACTGCCGGACGATGTGAGGCAACTGTTGAGGGCTAAGAACGCCGCCACGCGCGCGTACGACTCTTATCCCACTTCGGACAACCGAGTTCGTATGCGTTCTTTGCAGCGCGCTGCTAAGGAACGCATAAAAGAGCTCCGCGGTGCGAACTGGGATGGCCTACTTAAAGAGATCTCGCCACACCACCAAGCTTATTGGAAGTTGGCGAGAGCCTTTAAGTCGGACACGGTCACGTCCATGCCCCCGCTCAACAAACCCGACAACTCGATCGCCTTTGACGACGACGACAAAGCCGAATGCCTCGCCGACAGCCTCGAGTCTCAATGCTCGCCTAGCACCCTCCCAGTCCCTCAGGACCATGTCGATATGGTAGATAGCGAAGTCGATAGACTCTCGTCCCTCCCCCCCACCGCTACCCTCCCGCCTGTTACGGAGGATGAGGTGCAAACTCTAATTAGGCGTCTCAAACCCCGTAGTGCCCCCGGGGCAGACGGCATCTCAAACAAGATCCTTAAGATCTTACCCGCCCAACTTATCGTTTTAATCGTAGCTATCTTCAATAGCGCCATGGCAAACGCAATCTTTCCCGCTGAGTGGAAGGATGCGGTTGTCATAGGTATTCATAAACCCGGTAAACCGCGTAACGCCCCCTCTAGTTATCGCCCCATCAGTCTTCTCAAATCGTTGGGAAAACTGTATGAACGCGTTCTAGTATCCCGTTTAAGGGAATACGTCTCCGCTAACAACATCCTTATCAACGAGCAGTTTGGGTTCCGCCCCAAACACTCGTGTACCCACCAATTGCACCGCCTCACGGAGCATATCCTTACCGGTCTCAATAAAAAACGTCCCGTGGGAACCGGAGCGCTTTTCTTCGACGTCGCGAAAGCATTTGACAAAGTCTGGCACAACGGCTTAATTTATAAGCTATACCAATTTGGCGTGCCAGACAGACTCGTGCACATCATACGAGACTATCTGTCAAATCGCACTTTTCGCTTCCGCGTCGAAGGAACGCTCTCCACCCCTCGTCCTATTCGCGCCGGCGTCCCGCAGGGATCCGTGCTCTCTCCAATCCTTTTTGCGCTTTACGCAAATGACATCCCCAAGACCCCACGCGTAGACCTAGCTCTATTCGCGGATGACACCGCGCTATTTTCGTCCGGTAGAGACAGAGCCGCGGTTTCCAACCGACTCCAAAAAGCCGCTAACACCCTCGGCGTTTGGTTTCGCAAATGGCGGATCGAAGTTAACCCCGAGAAAAGCGCCGCTGTGTTCTTTTCTCGGGGTAACGACGATCGTTGCCCTCCCATCCGTTTATTTGACCGTGCTATCCCTTGGGTAAAGCAAGTAAAATATCTCGGTGTCACCCTCGATAGAAGATTGACGTTTGCGCCTCATCTCAAAATCGTCCGTAACAGGGCCGCGTTTATATTAGGCCGGCTCTTTCACCTTATAGGCAGACGAAGTAAAATGTCTCTTAGACATAAGACGACAATTTACAAAGCCTGCATTCGCCCGGTCATGACTTACGCTAGCGTAGTTTTCGCGCATACCGCGCCCTCCTACCTGTATCCCCTACAAACCCTCCAAAACCGTTTCATGCGTGGTGCCACGGGCTGCCCGTGGTACTATCGCAATGTAGATCTCCACCGTGATCTTGATCTTCCCACTATCAAAGATTTCATCAAAGACGTATCCAGACGTTACTTTGATAACGCCCCCCACCACCCCAACCCGCTTGTTGTGGCGGCCGCCAACTATAACGTTGGTGCCTTTCCACCAACAAGACGGTTCTCATCTAGGCGTCCTAGACACGTCTTAGACGACCCCGACGACCCCATAACAGTTGCGAACGCCCCCCCGCCCGATCCTCTAAATGTCACTACACATTTACAGAATACACCAAACATGCACACTAGCTTAGGTCCAAGACACCGTACTCGTAGAACAAGGGTACGAAGAACCGGTTCACACGCGCTCTATACCAGGTACAGACAGGTACCTGGGCGCTTCTCTCCTCCTCCACGGCCCGGTCTACCCGAGCCGAGGTCCGAGCCTTTAGAGGCGCCCTCGGGTGGTTCCGCCCCCCGATCCGATCCGAACCCTTCGGAGAATCTAGTAGGGCACGGGGACGCGCACTAGTGCGCGATGCCGTTCCCTCTAGAAAACCTCCAAAGGTGATTCGTTTCACACGGCTTGAGGGACCCTTTACGTTCCTCGCCGCCCCCAAAAAAGCCCGGTGAAGCTGAAAATGCCGTCTGAGGCAATCAGCAAACTCTCTCAAAAAAAAAAAAAATACAGGTTCTTCGTTGTTTTATGTTTACAGTGTGATGACCCTGCTACCCGGGGACACGATCCTGACAGGCACCCCAGGAGGGGTGGGTATGTACCGCACTCCCCCCGAGTACCTCCAACCAGGGGACCAAATCACCAGCGAGATACAGTGCATTGGCTCTTTGGAAACCAAATTTGTAAATTACACTCTCTAGGTGTTGCAGATTGAAATTTGAAGCTGTCATCACAAAATAACGAGCCAGATGGAAAGCTTAATACATACCGCCCTCAAGCAACTCACACATCAACCCCTTGCACGGACAATCTAGTACGGCACGAGGAGAAGCACTAGTGCGTGATGCTGTTCCCTCTAGAAATCCTCTGACGGTGCTTCATTTCATACTGCTTGAGGAACCCTTTAAGTTTCTCACCGCCCCCAAAAAGCCCGGTGAAGCTGAAAATGCCCAGTGGCAATCAACAAACTCTCTTAAAACAAAAATATAGATCGGAAAGAGTTCCGTGTCTGTGAGAGGTCGTCTATGTGTGCGTTGCTCAAGCGCAACTTTGTATGAAGTTTACCTTCTGCAGTCTTCTTATTTCGTGCTGTCATTTAATTGTTGAACCACATTGGATGCGCGGGCGTGGTCACTATTGAAGTTTACATACAATAAAAACAGATTATCACCGATTGGGAAGGAGACGTGCATATAGATTATTTCATAGACAATCAAATAATAATAAATACCGGGGACTCTACAGATGACGACGACAGCGACAACGTTTATGACATTTCTGATAGCGATGATGAATAAACCAAGTAATCAAAATCTTTTATTTAGGTTATTAGGTAAGTTCATTAATTATTTGTTCGTATTGATAATCGAAAAGTGATATCGTAAATGCTACCTATGTACTTGCATACTATGCCTGCGCATTAACACAAAACTTTTAAATGAAACAACTTTTACAGGTCTGCTTGCGTTTATTTTACACATTACTTTTTAATGTTTATCCTGACGTTTCGAACCCTTCGCAGGGTCCGTGGTCACAGGGAGACTGAGGAGTTGGTCGTCTCATAATTAGTTACTAGCTTGTATACCCTCATTTAAATTTAATCAGGTGCGTTCCGTTTTACGCAGAAAGAGCTTACAGTATCTTTTGGTCTGGCAGTATGGTGTTGGTGCTGGGATTTAATATTTTGTATGATGGGATCCCAGGCTGGCGGTAGGTAGGATAAACATTAAAAAGTAATGTGTAAAATAAACGCGAGTAGATCCGTAAAAGTTGTTTCATATAAATGTGTAGTGTTCGCGTAAACTTTAGAAAACAATATGCTATCCAAAACTGTCAAGTTTCTTCAATAAATGTTCAACCATATTCCGTATACTTAAAGTTCAAAATCTATTGAGGAAATTTGATATTTTGTGGTAGTGTGATGTACAAGCGTGTGTACTTCACTAGTGCTGCAAACGTCCTGAATGGGTAGTAGGTAAAAATTATTTGGCCTTACAGTAGTCGCATATGATGTGTAACATTTGACATCTCACCTTAGTAATAAGCAATTTTAACATATTCTGAAAAAAATGGGTCAGGTATTACATCATTTTATAACTATAAAATAAATGCAGTAAACACTCATTAGAAGACATTTGACATATCAAAATGACCTTTGGTAGTCAAATGACACAATATGTCACATATAATAATAATATGTCATGTTCATAATATCGATATTAAAATTACAAAATGGCGCACACTTCCGATTACACAGTTACACTGTTACACATTTTACGAAATCACTCCCACAAGCTTCCCCGACTTCCAGTTACACACTTGTTACACCGTAACACATACTTCCGTCCCATTTCATGAAATCACTCCCACAAATTGCTTATATAGAAAGCGAGCGGAAAGATGTTACACATCAAAAATACTTTGACTTTGACTTAGTGCCCGCGCCCGCGCGACGCCCTATCAATGTAAATAGGGCCTAAGCATAAGTGTGCGAACAGCCTTATAAAGGATTTAATGTTACTTGTCCTACAAACATGGAATCAAACTACGAATTATTATTTCTTTCCATCTGTGTATATGTTTTACGAATTATACACAGTTGTACACAGCTTGTACACACGCCTACCCATCAGACTACCACAGACTGACAAATTTCCTCAATAGACTATGCACTCTATGTCTATAGCATAAGGTTGAACCATGGTTGAACATTTATTGAGGATATTTGACAGATTTGGATAATTTGATGTGCAGGCGTATGTACGTGTAAGGAACCAAAAGATTTTACAATAAAAACCTGTGGTTGGTACTTGGTACTCCTATTTATTTAACCTGTCATCTGCCGCGAGCACTGATCAGTGCCATAAACAATTAAAATTCTATTGTGTCTGTATTCACGGTAGATGACAGGTTAATCACCAGCTCATCCACGTCCCCACTGCTGGGGCACGAGCCTTCCCTATGGATGGGAGAACGGGCCATAAACCACCACGCGGGCCAAGTGCGGGTTGGTGGTATTTATACACTTTTTAACTTTCGCGTTCCATAATTAAACAAAGAATTTAAACGGGTATTAACGCAACAAACTAATTAGTAAAAAGGTATCAGACCTTCTTTATACCCGACCTTTCGACCGAGTTACAACGGCTGTGGTCACGGGCTGACTGCCCGTGTCCGCCCGGCCTTTTTAATAATTAGTTTGCGTTAATACCCGTTTAAATTCTTTGTTTAATGGTGGTATTTATATTTTGTTAAAATCTATAAAATAAAATGTTATTTAATTTTGTTCTTTTCTAATGCATTTATTGTTACTGTTGTAATAAATAAAATTTTTATATCGGAACGGCTTTATTTATTTACTTACTTTTGAACGTTGCTATAAATTAATTAAAGAAACTACGAAGTGTTTTTAAATATTATGCTTCCAAAATATTTTAACCGCCAATAGTTAACTTGTTAGACTAGCGCTGTAGCGCTGGGAATAGAACCCGGGTTCTATTCCCAGCGTGGAGTAAAAATAATATTCACATATTCTACTGGTGGCACATGGTTTGGTTGGTAATAAGCCTTAATAAAAATGTAAAAACATACGTATCGGATAACGTACTGTAGGACGCCCTCAGAACGACGATCTTCGCAAGGTAGCTGGCGAGAGCTGAAAGAGAGTAGCCGATTATGATAATGATGAAACATTATTATTCGTTTTGTCCACATTCAACCCCTGACAAAAATAACCACACATAAGAGCCGAAACGCATAACCGCGTTGAAACGTCGCACCGCCAAAACCGGCGGCACCTGTCCATTGGGTCCTTACCTATGAAATTGACGTTTTGTATGATGATTTTTTATAAAATTATATTTTTCATACTAACGTTTTTTTAATTTTCATAGCATCTATTTATGTTTAGAGTACCTAGTGTAGTTTGTTTCAGTAGCTTAATATAGCAGACACAAAAAAAAAACAAGTCCCTTCAAAGCTACAATGAAACAAAAGGTCAATTCCGCCAACAAAAAAAGAAGTCAATAAAGACAAAATGAATAATCATTGTTATTACTGAAGCCTAAGTAACATAGTCCTAATTAAAGGTGTTTATTAATATTATCAACCGGTATTGACTTAGAAGTAATACACCTATTATTAAGTGAAAAAAAACGTCAATTTTATAGGTAAGGACCCAATATTTGACAAGCAATAAGGTTTATACTAGCCTGGCGCACCGCGGTTATGTGTTTCGGCCCTAAGTCCGTGTTCAATCCCTAATTATGTTGTCTACATTCAACCTAGGGGTTGAATGTAGACAACATAATTATCCCTAATTATGTTGTCTACATTCAACCCCTAGGGTTGAACATGGATTTCAGTACATTATGTCATGTTTTCTTTGTCCATATTGAACCCCAAGATCTAGTAGCTAAAAATGAAATAAAAGCACTGAGTACAGAAGTGTATTTATTTCTTAATTTTATTAATAAATGCATTTTACTAAAAAAGAACTCCAACATGCACAATTAATTAATTGTTTTTTTTAGAAGTATAAGACCATTGAAATCATCAAACATAAAAGCATGAACACAAAATATACAGTGGACTGATGTGGGCTGATTGTAATGATGACGATGAAACAAATTGATATATAAATAGATAACAGTATCGAAGGACAATGCAGAAAAATACATATACTTTCCGTTGCGGGTGGAAGTCATCTATAAACTTCTCAATTAATCTACTGTTGCGAACCTACCATTCCGCTATCGAATTGAAGTTTTTTATTTTGGAAAGATATTGTTGTTGGCTGGCCTTTACAGTGTTACCAATTGGTTTAGGGGCGATGAGAAACTAAAAGTTCCTTTAGCCGCAGTGATCGAAAGTCCTCCAAGAGTTTCTAAATGGTGCAAAGGGGCATCACGCAACCTTATTCCCATCGACTATAGTCTCCAAAGTATTCGGTTCGAAATTCGAAATTGAAAAACGATCCTGTAAACGTCATACGAGATTTAACAGGCTCAATTGTACCGAGCAAGCTCGACGCTGATTGGCGAATAAGCCCAATTGGTGGCAATCGCCATCTTCCTGTGCCTACAGGATGCGTCGTTCGCGCTCCTTTTCAAAGTCTATTAAATTTAATGTCATACAAGGGGAGTTTTATTGAGTTAACTATTATACGGGCGGAGACCGGCGTCCCGCGACCCCCACCTTGTATAGTGCAACACTGATTCACAGATCATGATAAAGTGGCTACTTGCCCGCAGATTCTGAGTTCGTCTAGCGGATATTTGTCATTTGGTTCAATAATTTCGAGCAATTTTATCGTTGGGATCCCTTTGTGGGGCTGATGCTATTATGCAATTGCAGTTATTTGCAGTGGAGTGACGGATTGGTGTCAATGCGGGTGTGAAGAATAGTCGGTTGAGCGATCTCACACTTATTATTTATATATATGCAGTACCTAAATAGGTACAATGTACATAGCTGGTGGTAGCAATCAAGCACATAACAGACTGGGTTCTCAATGCTGAGGTCCATATATCATAAGGAGTCGTATGTCGATGTTTATGTGGGATTAGTTTTTATTGACTGTAATAGAAATAGAAGAAAACTCTTTTAAAATGCATTTTGAGAAAGTTTGCTGATTGCTTCAAACGTTTAGCGATACCGGACGTTTATGGAGGCGGCGAGAAACTTAAAGGATTCCTCAAGCCGCGTGAACGAAACTTTCTAGAGGGATCCCTACAACATTCTCCGTGGGCATCAGATCGGGAGCGGAACGAGAGGGCTAATGGATAGAACCACGACTCGGGTTGACCGGCTCGTGAGGAAACTAGGACCTAGGCTCGGGTAGCTAGGATCTCGGCTCGGGATAGAAAATACATACCTACGTACGCCTGAATGTAAGCGGTCACCGCTAGGGTTACCATATCTCCAGATTTGACCTGAGATCTCAGGATTTTTAGGCTCCTCCTGACAGGATTGCGGCCGGTTTTTAGAAATCTTAGGATTTTTCGATTTTTTAATATAGTACCTACTTACCATTTTTTACTTTGTTTCCTAGTAACTGCAAAATATCAGTAACAACATTAGATTATTAGTTACATTTTTCCACAGAGTTGCGAGTTACTTTTACGACAAAATCTCAGGACTTTTTTTATTGAAATCATACTTTTTCTTAGGACTTTTCAATTTTCTATCTGGTAACCCTAGTCACCGCAGTCTTACACTGGCGCTGGCGCAATGCGTAGTTCTAATGGCTCTTTACCCAGTATTTTACCAATTTTACTGGATATTATACCTTTTAATTTTTTAATACCAGACTCTTGAAGTTTTTTTCTTTTAATATTGTATGATTTGAATATTTTTTTGTAAATGTCGTTACTTCTATAAAAGCTGTGTAGTCTTTTGCGCCCATTCTTCGCCACAGTAAACAGAAGTCGTCCTGAATAGGTATCAGGTAAAAAAATGGACGATTCAAAATCACCTACCTACTTATTTTTAAGTTTATTTGACTTTGACTTTTAAATCGGAACACAAGTTGTGTTGAGTGTTGTGTTACACTTACTTTGACTTTAAAATCGGAACAAGTTGTGTTGAGTGTTGTGTAACACAACATTTATGATTTTATAGTCAAAGTCAAATAAACTTAAAAGTAGGTGCTTTTGAATCGTCCATTTTTTTACTTACTTACATTACATTTTTTACTTTAGTGATGTGTTACACAACACTCCGTTTGTACGAAGCTTAGATACCTTCTGGGTGCCTAGTGTGAGTTTTGTTTTATCCGTATTCATTTGATTACGTTTACGAAAACGAAAATTAGTATGGCGTTGAAGCAGCGCCTCCTGGCGACATAAGAGAAGAGTTAACATTTTGCCATACAAATTCTCGTTTTCGTTAACGTGATCGAAGGCGAATGAAACTCGCACTTGGCACCCTGCAGTCTCCTCATTTTGTGTCAGCGTTCTGAAATAAATAAGTCAAGCAACTCACACAATAGGGCAGTAGCTCCAGTATCCAACAGGAACCAGTAATCAGCAACTGATTTTTGACTGTAGCAATAATTATATACAGACTACCTGTTTCCCATTTGTCATCTAGTAAAATTTGAGTTATTGTAAACTCGCCATCAAGGTGTCGAACAGTGGCTTACTGTGTCGAACCTTGGTTGAACACCGGTGCCACTACAATACCACAGAATAGACAATACTTAAAATTATTATTAACCCCTTAAGGCGAAGGGTAAGGCACACTAGCGCCACCAATTGATAATTTGACAATTACTTACGGACCGGATATTTTTTTAAACATTACGTACCGTCCGACAACAGGAAAGAGTCCATAGTATTTATTTAATAATTGTGCACTACTTTTTGTTGCGTGGTTTATTTACAAAACGGGCTATCGCATTTATTCACAAACAATGGCCACTTTTGGTGTTAGCGAATGAATACAAAAAACAAACCTAAAAGTAGTGCACAATTATTAAATAATAGATGTTTGCCTAGTGTCGGAAGGTCCGCAATGTTTGAAAAAAAATCCAGTTTAGCAGTTGTCAAATTAAATCCATTAGCGGCGCTAGTGTGCCTTACCCTTCGCCTTAATAGTTTTTTCTTTTTTTTTCTATTTTCTTATTTATTCTTTCTTCTTTTTTCTTTCTTTTTCTATTTTCTTTCTTCTATCTTCTTTCTTCTGTCGTCGTATCATAAATCCTCATTGATAAGCACTTAAGCAGCAGGAGGAAGACATAAACGCTCCTGCGGCACTAGTACTTAGGAACAAGATTTAGCGTTCTTCTTTTACTTCCAACTTCTAAATTCTTCATCTCTTCTCTCTTCCTTCTATGTGTCTCCTTTGTCTTCATATAAAATATGCAGTGGATACCTAAGTTATAAGTATTTGTTTTAGATATTTCTCTGTCTATTTAAAATAACATAACTCATCGTTCTAATACGATTATTATAAATTATATAAATGAGACTCATGCCGATGCCATCTTTGTGGACTAGTGGTATGACAACCGATCAAAGCCCATGAGGTGCCAGGTTCAATTCCCAGCGGGAAAACCATGTACCTACACATTCCGAGTGAAGTATACTGTCACCGTTGGCATTTAAGTAACTTTAAAGTTAAATTATAACACAATGTGTAAGAGAAATGACATCCGAAAAAAACCCGATACGATACTCGTATAGCGCTCGGCATAATCTGAGCGAAAACCTTTTTGGTACCATTTATAAAAATAGATAAAAATAATTTATTGCCATTTGTAAATAATGTACAGACGCCTGCATGCCCATGAAGCTGTAGAATGGCATGGACTGCACACCAGACTATCCAAAACTGTCAAATTCCCACAATAAATGTTCAACTATATATACTAATATTATAAAGAGGAAACCTTTGTATTTTTGTATGTATGTATGTTTGTAACGAATAAACTCAAAAACTACTGGACCGATTTAAAAATTTCTTTCACCATTAGAATGGTACATTAGCACTGAGTAACATAGGCTATATTAAAAAAAATATATTAAATAAAATACTAAAAACGACAATTTAAATTTTCCAATACAAAATGATTTGTTTGTTTTGTTGTCATGGAAACCATTGATTGGAAATTGTCAAAGCGGTACGAAGTCCGTCGGGTCAGCTAGTATGATATAAAGCTCAAATTGAATTGAAAATTGACTGTTTGTCGTAGTTTGGTTGGCGTGCAGGTGTGTTCTTGAAATTTTTTGTCATTTTCTATGAACACTACGAAGTCTAGCTACAATGTAACAAAGACCGATCGATGCTACGCCGTAGTTGAGCTTCGTCGTCGTAGTCACGTTCTTGGCCTATATGGTCTAGTTAAGAGGAAACACTAAGGTCGACTGATTATACGAAAAGTAAAAAAAATCAACGATTCGTAGTCCCCTGTTTCCTCCTCCAAAACTGAACCGATTTAATTAAAAAAAAAAAAAAATATTTCCCACACTCACACCAATTATCTAGCCCCAAGAAAAGCTTCCTTAAGAAACTCGTTATATGGTTAACTAGACAACGGATAAACATACTTAATATACTTAAATACATACTTATTATACATAGGAAACACCCAGACCCGAAACAATATAGAAAAACAGGTATTTCTAAATTGATCCGACCGGGGATCGAACCCGGGACCTCAGAGATAGCGACACCATGAAAACCGGTGTGCAAGCCACTCGACCAAGGAGGTCGTCACTTAATTACTTTTTTCATTGAAAATTAAAGGAAGGCTTTGGCTGTGTCCCTATATGTTGCTTTTTTTCATAAATTAATTATTAAAAAAGATATGAACCTTTAAAAACCTTAAAATATGGCCAGATTTTTGCTGTGTTCACACATCCAGCAAACAAAGACGAGATTATATAAAAAAAAGCAACTATGTTTTGCTTGACACAGCCAAAGCTTTTTTTGTCCAGTTTCACCGGTCTCAGACCCAGAGGTCCCGGGTTCGATTCCCAGCGAGGAGTATATGTTTGTGTACTCGGTTTTGTTGGTAGTAGGGCTTGTTTGCCCACCACCATCTTATCTAAATATGTCGCCATAACATCTATGCTTGTAGCCTTCTTGTATTCCAGCAGCTAGAGATAAAATAGCCCGTGCAGTAGTTGAGGATTCCGGGTGAAGTGCGCTTCCACCTTCAGCTTTATCATCACTTAACATCAGGTGAGTTGAAAGCCAAGTGCTTAGCAGTAAATAATTAAAAATAAACTACTAAAATTATCAGACGTAGTAAATAGTATAATGAGTTCATGACGAATGAACGATGAATATAAGCTTACGTTTCGTTGTGATACCTGGGTGGCAAATGCGAGTTTTATTTATTTATTTATTAGAAAAGGCTTACCAACTAAATACATACAGAACATTTATATAAACTTATATAATCATAAAAACGTGTATATACATATTTAAATTATAGGTACGCACAATATATACTGAAAAATTAAAAAGACAAACTTAAAAAAACGCCAAAAAGTATTTTTTTTAAAAGTAAAAATTTAAGGGCTATTTCTCAGTATTGAGGTACAATTTAGCACACTTCTTAAAAGAACCCATTTTGTCGCTCAATATCTATTTCCTTATTTGCCATTAGGTCACGTAAACGAAAACTAGAATTTGATAATAAATTTTTAACTCTCGTTCGTCACCAGAAGGCGCTGGTTTGATGGCAAACAATTTCTCGTTTATTAACGTGATCGAATAGCAAAGATATCTCGCACTAGGCACCCCAAAATCCACACATAAACAGATTAAGACCACAAAATAAAGAGACTGCAGACTTCTTGGCGGAAAAGTAAAGAGTCATGTCTGCGGTTTTGTTCTATTTTCTAAAATTTGTGTTATGCGAATATTAATGTGAAATAATGGGGGATTATTGACCGTTAAGTGTTCGTGAGTGTGCATGAGTGTTGGCAAATGAAACAAAACAGTGCAACGTCACTTTTCAAATTCTCTCAAGAAGTCTGCCCGAGGACTTACGTAAACGTAAAGCCCCACGTCTTTACTGAGATACTCGAGGGGTGGGGGGGTATATCATTTCTCACTTCTCATTTCTATTATTAACATCATCATCATATAGGAAGGAAATATTGTTTAATTATGTATTACTTGTAAGAAAAATTACTTTGGTACTGGCTAAATGTGCTAATCGCACAAAGCCATCAACTAAATGAAAAAAAAAGAGACTGCAGATACTTTGGAACAGCTCGGAACAGTCCGAGCGCAGTGAGTGGCTCAGCCGTTGCGAGACCCTTGTCTGTCTGAGGGTGCAGGTTATATGTATGCGTTGCTCGAGCGCGATATGTGCTAGGCTTACCTTCCAGGTCACCTTATTGCGTGTTAGGACCAAGATAACGATGTCAGCAGTACGCCGACCCGGTCAATCCCAGCCAAGGTTGGCCGAGGTCCTAACCTCTCAAGGTCCTAACTTCTTAAGTTTAAGCCTTCTACCTGACACGAACACCGAACAGTATTTAATCAGGTATACCTAAGCCACCTCCAGGTTTGTTCCGGCTCCAAGATTCCCTTTCGCAGTAAATCAAGTTCCGTCCCAAGAACGCGTCGAGGACAGAAAAGGGAATTTTACCCAATAACCACTGGGGGCCCAAATGTTAACGACTGCTAATGCAGCCAGGACCAATGGCTTTAAGTGTCTTTTGAAACACGGACGAGCTTGAGATGATACCTTTTTGGTCACATTTGTTAAAGTACGGTTGAGTCTTGAGAACGACACCTTTTATACCCAGTAGGTCACCATCAGCCTATCAACGTCTCAGCTGGACTTAGACCTTCCCCCATTAATCAATACCACAAGGTTAGCCATAGTATTTTAAGACAGTGTATTCGACAAAGAATTTAAACGGGTATTAACGCAAACTAATTAGTAAAAAGGTATCATACCTTCTTTATACCCGACGTCAGTCAACCCGCTTAGACCATATATATTCAACCCGTGACCACGGCCGTTGTAACTCAGTCGAAACGTCGGGTATAAAGAAGGTATGATACCTTTTTACTAATTAGTTTGCGTTAATACCCGTTTAAATTCTTTTTTAAATTATGGAACGCGAAAGTTTAAAAGTGTATAATGTATTCGACGTTTATAAGTGCTCTTTGTGGCTAAATTAAATATTTTAGTGGGCACTGCTGAGGTTTCCCTCTCGTAGTTAGGGTCTACATATGTACACGGGCTGCTCGAGCAGTTAGCCAGTGATCAAAGTACACGGACCGCTGGATCGCTTGAATAGGGTGCCAAGTGCGAGTTTCATTCGCAATTCGAGAATTTGTGTGGCAAAATTTTAACTCCTTTCGTATGCCGCCAGGAGGCGCTGCTTCAAAAGTAACCGAATGAATACGGATAGTAAACAAAACTCGTATCCGATTTCTCGGGGTGGATCACAACCGTGGATCTCAGGTCTCAAATTCAGATAATGTCCTAAAGCCTCCTTTTACTCGGTCTGGATATTTTAAGGACTCTTTGAAATCATCATCATCATCATCATCATCAGCTCATTTTATGTCCCCACTGCTGGGTCACGAGCCTTCCCTTTGGATGGATAGGGAGAACGGGCCATAAACTACCACGCGGGCTCAGTGCGGATTGGTGGTTGTTAACGACTGCTAATGCAGCCGGGACCAACTGCTTTACGTGCCTTCCGAAGCACGGAGGAGCTCGAGATGATTAATATTTTGGTCACCCCTTCGATGACCGGCCTTTGCCGAAAGTTGCTTAACCTCGGCACTCGCAGACCGGGCGCGTTAACTACTTCGCCATCGAGCTCCTCGCCTCCCGCCTGAAATCCGTCATTCCAAATCACTTTCCACCTCTGCACAAGCATTTACCACTTCACTCATCTGCTAGTAACATGTTATAGTTTATTTAATGTATATTATTTAATTTGTTTAGTTAATTTTTTTTATATAAGTATATAATTTTTTATTTAAGTATGTGTGTGAAGGGTATATATGTACTTATATATTTAATGATTGTGCACTTCCTCTATCTCTTTCTTGGATTCTTCAACCTAACGTTGTCTGTAAGAGATCGCTTGTAGCGATAAGACCACCTTTGCCCATATACTAGCTTAAAATTTTTGTGTAACTGTCGTTTTCTTTTCTTTTTCACCCGTGTGAGCAATAAAGAATTTATCTATCTATCTGTCTACAATTAATGAGTAATGGCTTAATCACCACGCTTGTCATATGCGGGTTGCATCAAAAAATCACAAGCCCGGGGCTATGCATCAAAAAATCCGAAACACACTTTGCTTTAACCCTTTATAATATATTGCCACCATATTTTGAACTTTATGCAATTGAGATAAGGTCGAAAACTATTGAAAAATTTGAACATGCTGTGCCCGTTTAAGGGTTAACCCGGGACCTTGAAGCACTTTGCCACTCAGCTTAATCAAATAAATAATTTTAATTTTACATTCCATTTCATATCTGTTGAACAATGGGTCTATTTCTCTGTCAGCAGTCCTAAAGTTACTTATTCTAAAAGTGTTTCGGTAAGTGTCTGTCGCATATGACGAAAATACAACGGCTGCCATATAGACCAATTAGCCGCGTCTGGGTTCACAATTATCGCGAAGATTATACTAGTGCGGTGCGCCTGCGCATTGTGAAGCGCACAACAAGTTAAACAGTTAAATAATTAAGAAAAATGCGTAAATAATATTATATTGTGTACTCTATAAGTAATAAAACACTTCAAGAAACTGACTTAATTTGAAAGGAAGACCGTTTTTAGATACATTGATAACAGCTATTGATCTTTTAATTCGACTTTCATTTACTTAGCGGCTAAGTGAATGAAAGGGACCACCAGAGGTCCGCGGACCACACTGGTTAAGAACCACTGAGCCTATAGGCCATTATCTTGAAGCTTAGACAAACATAAAATATATAGAGGTACTTTGAAGCCTAAGTCATAGCCTTACTTAGACCAAGTCGTTTTGTATGTTGCCTGCATATTAAAGCTAAATAAGGTCCAATAGGTGCCAAACTTCTAGCCCCCTCTGAAGTTGTCGCGATTCGCGTCGCAGTAGTAAAAAATAGGCGTCAGTAGGGCGAAGGCGGGGACGAGCTGTAGGGCCTGACTGTACAACTGCGCAACGATGCTTCGTTCAGACTTCAGAGGGGACTAGAAGATTGGCGCGATCTATACCTAACTACCTACTCAGACCACTTCTGAAAATGAAAATGTGTGCGGCATTGAAGTAGCGCCCTCCAGTTGCCAACGAGGAGAGTCAAAATTTTGGCATATAACTTTGTTGATGTGATCTAATTACAAATGATACTTGCATTAGGCATCTTGCTCCTTTAACTTTGCTTAAATGTATACTTATCTAGTTTTTACCAATCAACACAAATGCCTGTGCAATAAATGCGACTTGTTAACCATTTAATGCGCACATCATGTTGAAATTTTTCATTGGTTTTCGACCTTATGTTAAGGTAATAAAATTAAAAATATGGATGTTCAATATTTGGACTGAAAATGATATAAAAGTCGTTACAATAAAAAACCTAATGTCACATGCAGAAAGACCACATATGCGCACATATTCGGAGCAATATGAGCGCACACGCATCTTCACTTTAATTGCTCAATTGGTAGCATCCGCGCTTCATAGACCTAACAATGGCCGAAACTGACCGTGTCCGGTGTTAAAATTTGTGGAAATGTTTTACACATTTTTTTTACAAAAATTATAACATGCTTAGTTTGTAGTTACTCCTTATTGTATAATAATTACTAATACCTATCCGTTCGAATACTGGCGCTTTATTTAAATGTTATTTATATTTTTTATCTATGAAAACAATGAATGCTTTAAGTAAAATAGTATGCTGTGCTAGTGCCAGGCGTAAATTGATCGATCACGCCCGTTTTAAATAAGGAAAACCGGCCAATTGCGATTCGGAATGGCGCACGAAAAGTTCAGTACCATTATCTATAATAATATTTCAAGTTTCTACCTGTTGCCGTTATCAATATCGAGCAAAAACCAGCAAAAAAAGTCACGTTTGTTGTATGGGAGCCCCCTTAAATATTAGTTTTATTTTAACTTAATTATTTATTTTTAAAGTGAATATATATCTAAATATTCTGTGAATATTTCAAGCGTCTACTTTTTGCCGAGCAAAAACGAGCAAAACATCACGTTTGTTGTATGGGAGCGCCCTTAAATATTTATTTTATTCTATTTTTTAGTATTTATTGTTATGGCGGCAACAGAAATACATCATCTGTGAAAATTTCAACTGTCTAACCATCACGGTTCATGAGATACAGCCTGGTGACAGACGGACAGACAGACAGACAGACAGACAGACAGACAGACAGACAGACAGACAGACAGACAGACAGACAGACAGACAGACAGACAGACAGACAGACAGACAGACAGACAGACAGACAGACAGACAGACAGACAGACAGACGGACGGACGGACGGACGGACGGACGGACGGACGGCGGAGTCTTAGTAATAGGGTCCTGTTTTACCCTTTGGGTACGGAACCCTAAAAATGACACGATAAATTACTTATACAAAGGTAAATGACACCGAAGCAAAAATAACAACATTAACGTCCATCCTTCAATGTTGTTTATAGTAGTATTGAAGGGATCTCGTTTGAGTTACGACAGTGATAACAGCAAAAGTTTAAGTACTTATTTGACAAGTAGTTTTTTTTTGGAGACAGTTTGCTGATATCCTCAGACGGCATATTTGGCTTCACCGGTATCACGCACTAGTGCGTGTCCCCATGCCCTACTAGATTCTCCGAGGGGTTCGGATTGGATCGGCAAAGTAGAGTTTACAATCTTAGGCGCTGCGCAAACGTAGACACTTTTTGTTACCGACACGGCACACCATACAAGAAAACCGAGTTGCTGTATCCGGTAGCGGCGACCGGACACTCTGTTACCGACATGGCACACCATCACAGGAAACCGAGTTGCTGTGTCCGGTGGCGGCGATTGGACACAGTTGCCGGTTGCGGTAACAATTCGTTGCTTATTTTCATCTCATGAATCTGTTTCACGATGGACGTGTGCGTGGCTTGTGTCGCACACAGGATACGGACATCGATTGCATCGTCCGTTTGTCAGTTTGGCTCAGTACGATTGTAAAGAAGTTTGTTAATGTTGCTTGTGTCTTCAAATGACGACTTTGTGTGTCCAGTTACCTACACCGAACACTTTTTGATTAGTGTCAGGTGGGTGTAACTGGACACAAAAAGTGTCTACGTCTGCGCAGGGAGGGCTGATTTCATATTCACTGGTAGCTTTTATCCCACACAAGACACAAAAGTGTCTACGTTTGCGCAGCGCCTTAATGTATACAGAGGCAACCACGTTATATGAAACTCCGGTACCTATGCTATGTTATGCTATGCTATTTACATGTAACGTAGCATAGCATAGCGTTAGTGACATAAGCAATTTTTGCTAGCGATGTGTTTATTCACATTTTATTTTCTTGAGTTCTACCTTTCCTTTGGGCGTGGTCCGTGGTCAGCAAAAGTGCAGGCCTGAGTGCAACAGTTGCAAGTTTTATGAAAAAATTATGAAACGTAAGTCAAGGCAATAAGACCTTTTTTAAATGAACATAGAACATATTACGTTTTCGATTGTTTATCGAAGGAGTGACTGTAAATAACTTTCTTTTTTATTTTATTAGAAAAAATACACATTTATAGGTAATAGTTGTAAATTCGAGTCAGTAGCTGATTCTTATTAAAAAAATCAGGGTGTGCGTTTATTATGTTACATGTTGAACAGAATGGTCCAATCATTGATTAACACCCACTGGCACTAGTTCTACAATTACACGTCGCGTAATAGACATTAGAGGTGAGGTTTAATCGGTCCTCCACGCCTTACCAATTAAATCAGATTTATTAGTGTGACACAGTGTCTCATTTAATATAGTTTATTTATTTATATTGAAATAAATAAATAATAATAATAATATCATTGATTTCGTAAACAAAACATTATTAAAATATATTTTAGCCAGATATCAATACAATCATAGGTGAAGACTGCATGCAATTACATACATAAAATTTACAGAAAAAATTTTAATAATGAAATGAGAATTTTAATGGAGATAACATATGAAAATTTTTAAAAAAAATTGTGAAAAATTTATAATATGTCACATTACAATACAATTATCAGGAGATGAGAGACTTCATAAAGCTGCGAATGTCATCCATGAATAGTAGTAATTACCTAATGTTCTTTTGTTTTTTATATTAAATGTACTACTATTTTGTACCAATACAACAAAGATTGTTACACAATTTATAAAATCAATGATTGACATTTATATATATATTTTATTATATAATTTATTTAATTTATTATATTATATAATTTATTTATATATATATACTTTAGTATATTGACGGATTGTTTTTAAAATTTACGCGAACATTACACATTGAAATGTGCGACATTTCGACTACTGACTTGCGTGTATGTTGCATTTTATTTTATCCTATCGACTAGGGTCTAGGGACTAGGGTCCAAGAAGACTTTTTAAGTTTTGTTCAAACCGTATTTTTATTTTTCATGCACTTATTAAATACATCAACGGCATAATCAATTTCACATATTATTAACTGTTATAATTTAAATAACTATTTTCAAAGAGATGCCAAACAATTACAAGTATCTTTGAAAAATAAAAACAAAATAAAATAAATAAACACTGATATTACGACTGACATTATGCAAATAATGCACGTGTGCGATGTCTATTCTAATTTATGGGAGCGTTCTAAGCGCTGCGTGCGCGCCCATATGGTGGCGGGATGAATGAACCAGCTCGCGTTTTCGGGCGATCGTTGGCTCTTCGTAATTCGAAATTTGAAAGATTATTTTTTAATTTGCCTCTCTGGATAAAGTAGCCAGTAGCTGACGCTCGTTATTTAACATGGTACCAATTTTATTGGCTATTTAGTACGCGTTAATGTTCGCCTTGGCAAATATAGATGTAACCGAACTATTTAGTATTAATATTATTATTATTAACAGCCATTACTTTTTCCTTCCTTTACATTTTATTTCGTATTAAGATGGTTTAATCCGTTCGCTTCAATTTTGAATATAAATATAAAATAGAGAGAAATGCATTTACTTAAATTCCAAAAGTACATAACTTAAATATTAATACGTGAATAAAATATATCTTTGTATCTTTTTATAAGCACTTTGGAGGAGTGTGAGATTTGGCATGGTTAAGGTTCATATAATATGGCGAAGAAAGGTAGGAAGATATAATGTATGTATAATATTATAATATGTGTTACAATTATTTATGAAACGTTCGAGTTTCGACCATTGGGTGACCACTTATACCTATATAAAAAATATTTCACATATACAGTACATACACACACACATATACATAAGAGTAATAAAATAGGTGGATGGCAAATTAAATTAAAAAATATTAAGTGTAGGTATTAAGAAAACCACACGATTGGAATTTTTTTGTACTTAAGTAGGTCATGAAATTCATTACGGTTCTTTAGTCTTTTCCTTGTTTTAAATAGGTATAAACTTTACAAGGAAATGTCATGTTTGGTGTTAAAACACTCTAAACATCATCTACCTATATATATATATATATATATATATATTACTAACAAATATACATGATGATAATTATGTACAATTAACAGGAATTAGTTAGTTTTTCTATAAAACGTAACGTAAGGTTGGTTGTTTTTCATGCGATAAAATTTCATGTGATCTTCATTCTTTCCATTTGAACTATAATCACTGCAGTAAATTAATGAAAAGATTGATCGCCCAGTGGTCAAAAATCGACCGTAACCTAGAAAAAATACAATGTAATGTAAAATAAATTATAAACTCATATAAAATTTAAGCAATGTGCACAAAAAGGGGTACCTACCTACCTACAAGGGTTTTTTCTTCAAGTATGGACGGAACCCCTTGGAGATTCTTTTAAGTTTTCCTCCCCCCCCCCCCCCCCTCCCCCTCCCCCCTTCCAAATCCGGTGACGCT
Organism: Eudonia mercurella; assembly: GCA_963082485.1. Classification (NCBI taxonomy): domain Eukaryota; kingdom Metazoa; phylum Arthropoda; class Insecta; order Lepidoptera; family Crambidae; genus Eudonia; species Eudonia mercurella. The sequence goes on from OY720045.1 coordinate 5,826,073, forward strand.
AAATATGCCAGCAAACTCTCTTCAAAAAAAAGACGGCGAAAAGATGGATGGATTCTGTGTGAGGGATGGTACGGGAGGGAGCGACTGTTCAGGTAGAGTTCACTCTGGTTCAGGTGACGGCTGATAGAGGAAAGTGCAAAGAAAAGGCATTTTGTGCCGACTTGGTTAACATGGGATCGGTAGTTTACTGACTAGGGTATCTGAAATTTTTTTAGCAAACTGTTACCTATTAATTTTGTCTGTTTGACATTTCATCATACCTTAAAGAACACCGATACAAATGAAATTCGTACAAAAAGTATTTAGGTAGGTACCTACCGAAAAGGTCTGAATCATCGAAGGTTAGAAAATCACAAATGGCCGTCGCATCTCGGCGGAGTCAAAACAATGCCGTTCAAAAACCTATAAATAAGCGACTGTTTACGCTAGCCCAGGTTCATCACACTGTCACTTAACGCTATCAGTGGCTCTTTATAATACTCATCTTTAACTTTTGCCCTTTCCTATCTAGAGTCGAGTTGCCACCCTGTTTTATCTTGTTAACGCCCTACAAAAGCGTCTTGTATTCCATTTTCTTGTTCATTCAACACCACAATGACTTTTTGAATATAGAACACCCGTTCGATTGTTGTTTTTATTTTTTAATTTTGTCCATGCCAAAGGTGAAACAATAATGAGGTTCCATGCCGTCTGGTTAGTTCGTTTTTATTTCTAGCACAAGCACGAAGAGCATTATAAGTTATTAAGTATTATTAAATTATATTTAGCTTTATTAAAATGATATCGTTTTTCAAAATATGTCAAATTATAGATATTAAATGAGAGTCCATCTAAAGGATTTTTTTTAAGTGGGTTATAATTGAATACTTACTTAAAAGATCTATATTTTTGATAAGTTTCAATTGCACCCACAGTGCTATATTATACATTCATTATCATCATCTCAGCCAAAAGACGTCCACTGTTGGACAAAGCAAAATTTATACATTGCAAAAAAGCAATTGTCTGAAGTGGGACTCGAACCTTTCTTAATCCGGGTGACTGCTGTTTACATTGAGTTACGCTGTTTTCCAATCGACACGAAAGGTCTTAGGTTCAAGTCTTTGTTGTGGCAGTTCAACCTGTGCTCTAAAGTAAAACAATTTATTATTTTTCCGCGATTTTACCAAAGCATGAAAGTGATCTATGTATCTAAATTAGGTCTGTCGTAAATACCAGTATAGAAATTATATAATTTCTTATTATATATATAAGGGATTCAAAAGTATTATTTAAGTGATAATCCATAATACATTGCTCTACCATTACACCGAAAATCTAAATTCGTTAAACCGAACAGCGTTATAGAGAACAAACATCATCCATACTTTTTTTTTATAAAATAATATTAATAATACCTTGACATTTTAATCAGCAAACTCTCACCAAAAAGGTCTTTGCCCTGCTATGGCAGTACTATGTTACTGTGACAAGTTAGGTACAAGAGTGATTATTAATATAAAACTCCTCGACTCTACGTTAAACGTATGATTCAGTAATGGCGTTTGCTAATAACAAATTTCTCGGCAATTAGCGTGTGTGTGAATCATTACGCTCCAAATAACAGCGAACAACACGTGATATTATTGCATTGTTATATCATTATCGCATTGAATGGCCCTTGCATTATCCTTCTCATAGATTTTTCCTTAAATCGTACGATGATCTATAAAAATGTCACTTCTAGTGTTTATTTGTAATTAACACACAAAAATTGCTATGTGAAGCTTCGTTTCAAAACTTTTTTTTGTAAGATAGATATATTCCTGGCATTCATATTCTTCAACTTAACAAACTGTAGAATGATGCTTCTAATGCTAATGATTTTTTTAACTAAGAATTTTCAGTTTGCTTCAGATTTCATATAAATATTCCTTATAACCATAGACAACATAAATAAATAAATAAACATGACTACCTAGACATAAAATACATAAAATAAGAGTGAAATGTATTTTAAATAATCACATGCTATTGAAAGCGTTTTACACAGTAATTTAATCTCAAATGGTATTCACAGTCTTTCAAAATACTGATACCCTTTGCATTCTTATCACCCTCAATATAAAGGTCAAGTTTCAATATCACATCTACTAGTAATAGCGAGATCATACAAATATTGGTTTGTGGATAAATAAATAAAAATAAAAATGCCATTCTTACTAATATTATTTAAATGCAAAATATATTATTTTGCCCTATTGCCACGTTAAAACGGGATAACGTATTAAAATAGTTTGTTTAAACAGATATAATTTGAGAAGTTTTACAGGTTATTTCTACAAATACCTACTATTTTCCCGGAAAGGAGGATGATAGCTAGTTGATTAATTGTTTATTGACTCTTTAGTTCTGAAAAAGTTATGCAAAAAGTTTTCAATATTGACATTAAAAAGAGAAAAGAGTATTTATGATTGTGACAAAGACTCACCGACGTTTCGAGAACAAAAGATTATCCAATTCTAACTGTCACTGGTAAACGTCAACTTTAAAAAATAACTGAAACACTTGAATATCGTCTTCTTCGTACGTACGACCGGCACGTTCTACATTCAAATTTGAACTACACGATCCAAAATGGCGGACATCCCGCGCCGCCTGCGCACTTATACCGACTAGTCCTTAACAAAGTTTGATTAGCTTTAAATAGTGGTGCCCACATTAAACCGTTTATTCTATTGAAACGGGTGCGGGGAATTGTGGGATCCCCTTTATTTCGGTGCCGCATGCTGAAGTGTTTATAGCTCGACTACTTCATAACTGTTGCTGGGGATTGTGTGCTACAATAAAAAAGCGCATCATAACTTCCCGAATTGCTGCCTCACTAATTAAAGTAACGTTGTCATAGAAACTTAAGAGGGAGAACTAAGTAAACATTTCGAGTTTTGCGAAGTACACGTTAATTAATGTTTCGTATGGCGAACTTGCACACCATGCCTGCAGCTGCACTATAGTAATAAAGTTTAAAATGACATATAAAACTTCAATTTTAACTCTTATGATTTTCAGTTTATATGGTGTACGGAACAAATGTATATTATTAACAGTTAATAATAAACTTAAATTGTAAAATCTGGCTGAACATACGATAAGTATACCGTCGAAGAGCAATTTAATATAAATTATTCGGCCACTCTTCCAAAGAATACAACGGGTGCTTATAATGGAGTAATGCACTTATAATAATAATGATTTCTATCATATTAGCAGTCTTTATTGTAAACTAATAAGCTCACTTTATCACTGGCATTCCATGGAGCTATAAGCAACACAAAGACCGTTACAATTATTTGAGACATATTTTGTAAATGTCCACACATTTTTTTATTTATGTCTTTCTATGCCATTTTAACTCTATATTTTAATATTCAAAAAGAACGACCAAAACGAATTGACTTCATCTGATTAAAATGGTGTAAAAGATCAATAAATTAATAATATTTAAGATATAACTGCCCTTTACCTCTTTGGCTTATTGGTTTAACCACTAGACCCAGAGGTTTCGGTTTCGATACCCAGAGGGGGGTACAGTTTATACTATTAGTAAATTCGGTTTGGTTGATGATAGGTATGTATAGAGTTTATTTTTAAGTATGTCGGGCTAATTAACTACCATGACGATACGAAATAGAGATAAATTTAGCCATATGCCTATAGCATAGCCACTTGCAATAGAGTAATTATTAACGGAATTCTTACTTAATAATTACTATATTGCAAGTAACCATGATAGTTTAAATATATATAAATTTCGACCACTGGGCGACCACTAGCATTATGTAGATATCTACGAGTATATATTAATACGTGAAGCAAAAACTTTGTACCTACCCGTTTTTACGAAAATTGCGCGGACGGAGGAGTATGAAATTTCGCACACTTATAGTTTATAAAGGTTATCCGAATGTTAATATTTTTTTTTAATTATGCATAAAAAATACATTAAATCAATAAATCAAGCATTACACACACTACCGTGTATTTGAGACACACGCATATTAATTACTCTTTTCAAAAATTTCAAAAATGGAAGACGAGCGGCCGCAATCTGTCAATGCCAATCGAAACTCACATTCTATCTTTTTAATTTTTCATTGCTTAGGATACAATCCGTGCAGCCTTAATAAAATTACGGTCGAATTTCGACCACTAGGCGACCACTAGTTTTATGTAGATATATGAGTAATTATGTTAACACCTCGGTGGCTTAGTGGGAAAGCGCTCGGACCCATACCCGAAGGTCACGGGTTCAATTCCCAGGTCGGGCAAAGTCTGTTTCGGATTTTTCGATGCATAGCCGATCACCAACCCGCATTTGGCAAGCGTGGTGATTAAGCCAATACCCTTCATTTCTAGCGATAACTTGATTTCAACGAAGGCCTTTGCCCAGCAGTGGGACAGTATATAGGCTATTTACTCTACTTTATGAGTAATTTCCATTATTTCACTCCCCATGAAAAACTTCTCCCATACCATTAGTCACCATCGCCACTTGTAATGACAATGGATTTAAATTTGATCAAATCCGGACTTCCTTGTTTGCTGCTTCCGGTCAGAACGCTTGTTCTTAGGACTTGAGAATGATTTAATTAGGACCTATTGAAGTTATATGGCATGTAACAGCGATTTTAAGTGCCATAGTTGCATTGTGTTATTTTAGCTTTGATTACTTAGCCGACTAGTCTCCGAATGATTTCGTTAATCGTATGAGTTTTTATACTATGAGAATATTAAGCAAAATCAGACAGAAACTGTAATAAAAGTGGATCCAAAGAAACATGCCAATGATTTTGAAACTAAGTACCTAAGTAAAAATTAATTTAAAAAATGTCTCATTATTTCTTTCAGACTTCCACATAATGTAATGACTTATGGAATTGCTTATTTTTTTATTATTATATTATAGTTAGCCTACAATTCGTATACTCGGCCGTAATTTCATAGCATGTCAAAATAATTCAGTACTTTTACCATTGAAAATGGATATCAAATGCAAATAGCCTGAGACGTATTTTGGGAGAATCGAAATGAAAATAGTACCAAGACTTGAGGAATTTATCAAGACACGTGTAAGCGTTTGAATTTTGAAAATTGGCTAAAAACTTTTTTTGGAATTTTGAAAAAAGAAAAAAACGGGTTTTTGGGGGGTGTTTGTATACTAAATTGTAAATATTTCAAAAAAAAAAACCAACTTAAGAAAAAATTAAAAAAGGGTCCTAGGGTATTAGTTTAGCTACAAAATGGCGAAACATTTTTGAAAATCGATTAATAATTGTGACCTGTAAGTATATGTGGTCCCTTTAGATTTGGTATTGTAGAAAAACGGGTATTTCCGTATATAAAAAGTGATGTAGCTTCTTTGATTATTGACCGATCGTCATGGTTATGGTGTTAAAAGATGCGGATGCAGGTGAGAAGTGCATTCAAGTTGGAATTGTGTTATTGAAAATAAAATGTTTTTTTAAATTGTTGTATTCATTTTCAATGCTCCGATTCTTACGGGAACTGCGAAATCTGTTATTTTTTTTTTAAATTAACGTCTATTACCTATCTGTCAAGATCTCTGTACGTATTACCTTTAAGTATAAAAAGTTTCATTAAAAGCGGTTTATTGGTTACGGGTATACCCGGGACATTGAAATGTGAAATGGATAAGCCTGCATAGCTGTTACTCCACAGTCTATCTAAGTTACTCACCAGCTGGCTAGCAGCTAGCTAAAGTAAGTGGAAATAAATGACCGTGTCTAGCTGTGGTCTAATGCGTTAAGTGCGCTGAGTTAGCCATCATTGTAGCTAGCGGCTAGCTACAATGATGACTAACTCAGGCAATCGTTTTAGTGATATTTAGACTATCAGATGATAGTATTTTCTGTTATCTCACCACTAGACACAGCTAGACACGGTAATTTATTTCCACTTACTTCTTTAAGACTCTAATTTCTACTTATTTATGTCGCGGGATGAATGTTATCTATACTAATATTATAAAGAGGAAAGCTTTGTATTTTTGTATGTATGTATGTATGTTTGCAACGAATAAACTCAAAAACTACTGGACGGATTAAAAAAATTCTTTCACCATTAGAATGCTACATTAGCGCTGAGTAACATAGGCTATATTTTAAAAAAAAGAAATGCGTAAACTGGTTGATGCAGCATACGTTAAAATCACGAGTTCACTGACTCTTACACGTGTGAAGAAACCGATATTTATCTTTAATAAGTTTGGCTTTTTATTACGAACGAACACAAGTTCTGTAGCCCACGTGAGCAAAGCCGCGAGCAAAAGCTAGATAATAAATATAAGTAAACGTATTTGAATAAAGACTTTTAAACTGATTTCGTTCTCCTGGATGCTTCTGTAGGTACTGTGTACTTAGAATCAGTGTAATCCCAACTATGGCCGTCATAGCACAAAATAAGTAGGACCCAGAAGGTAAGCTTAAGGCGACCCTTTTTTTTCGAGAGATAGAGTTTGCTGATTGCCTCAGACGGCATTTCAGCTTCACCGGGCTTTTTTGGGGGCGGCGAGGAACGTAAAGGGTCCCTCAAGCCGTGTGAAACGAATCACCTTCGGAAGTTTTCTAGAGGGAACGGCATCGCGTCCCCGTGCCCTACTAGATTCTCCGAAGGGTTTGGATCGGATCGGGGGGTTAAGGCGACTGAAAAAATGCACCAACTTTCGGCTATAATATGTCTCACGAATCTGAAATGTTGATATAGGTAAATTCATGTCTTTATCTTGAATTTGCTAGCTCAAATACACGATTAAATTATTTTGACAGGATTATAAATATTTTCGAAAACACCACTAAAAATCACTATCGCGAAACTCGTCCCAATATCGATACATATTAATCGCATTGGAATTGTATTGAGATTGAGTTTGCGTCAAGAGTAGCCTACCAGTCCGAGCACTGCTATTGCGAGATTCCGTACCCGTGAGAAGTTATGTGATAGATATACAACGCGTAACAAAATGAAAAGATCCAAACTGTGTCCGTTCTAGATATTGTATGTGTTGTTACTAAGACATAATATTAACTTAAATTTTTCATGCAATATTTATATTAGTAATAATAATAATAGATAGTCATTTCGGCAAACGGTCTGATAGTGAAGAGCCTTGATCAACACCTAGAGAGGCTCTCGCTGAAAGGTTGGGTCAAGGGTCAGATGCAAAAGGCAGTACTCCTTGACACGACACGTATTGTCAGGAGGTTCCTCACTCTGCAGCCCTGACCACCGGTAGCTTGGGCCCTGCCCCGCTGCTGGTGGTACTCTAGGATTAGGTTTTTATAATGTTTTATTGTTTTTATATTAAAATATTGTAAAAATCTAGTTCTAAGAAAGAAAATAAATAAAGGAGAAAATAATAATAATAATTAGGTTTTTATAATGTTTTATTGTTTTTATATTAAAAAATTGTAAAAATCTAGTTCTAAGAAATAAAATAAATAAAGGAGATAATAATAATAATTTATATTAGTGAAGTCATGAGCATAAGCAAGCAGCAGTGATCATAAATGTAAGTACACAGAGGTTACTAAACCACTAGGGCTGAGACTTGTTTATTTTGATGTGACGTCACAATAGAAATATTTAATTGAAAATTGCATAACAAATTTAAAATGTTCAAATAATTTTTAAAGCAAATTTTGTTGCGAACAAATTACAAAAACACAAATGTTGAAAAAAAAATCCACGAGCAGGATTTGAACCTGCACCCTTCTGACATACCGGGTCAGGTGCTATTCCAATTGAGCTATCGTGGTTCTAACCAGCCCGCCGAAATTATTCAACACTGTTTTTTTTTAACAAATTTAAGTTAATAATCATGTCTTAGTAACTATGCATACAAGATCAAGATCGGATACATTTTGGATCTTTTCATTTTGACCACACCTTTCATACACGTTGTAGATATATATAGTCTATATGTGAAGACACAATGTTGAAAAAATTTCCACGAGCAGGATTTGAACCTGCACCCTTCTGACATACCGGGTCAGGTGCTCCTCCAATTGAGCTATCGTGGTTCTAACCAGCCCGCCGAAATTATTCAACACTTTTTACTTTGAAAGCCAAAGGCGCCCATTCAATGTTAACAACTACCGTCACTAACATCCGATCATAATATTTTTACAAATATTAAAAGATCAGTTAAGAGAAGGCAAGCTATTTATAAATTGTTTAAATAATTTTTAACGCAAATTTTGTTGCGAACAAATTACAAAAACACAATGTTGAAAATTTTTTTTTTAACAATTTAGTCTATACGTGCGTTACTCGAGCGTTTGTATAAAGCTTGCCTTCTGCAGTAATCATAGCTTGTATAGCAGACGCAATAGTCCTGGATAAATAATCCACACAATGCCGTCTCGCGATTGAGCCCATCAGCCACATGCGCACTAAGTGAGTGCTTCCTTATTGAGACCTGTCATTGTATGCAGGCATTACGGTGTAGAGGAATTTAAATTCACCACTGCATGTTGCTCGGTGTACCCTTCTAGACTATTCTTATTTATATGCATACTAGCGGCCGCCCGCAGTTTCACCCGCGTGGTTCCCGTTCTGTGTCCATATTAGTGTGATAAATCGAATTTATATAGGTATGTTCAGATTCCGAGGCGTGTTCAGGCTTCGGCGTTTCCATGTTTATGTTGTAAATATGGTCTAGTGGTCTAATAAAGATTATTATATAAAGTAAATGTATAAATTTTTTTTTTTTCATAGCCTATGCTGTCCCACTGCTGGCCTCACCAGTGGGTTGATTACAGAAATACACACTGGTAGTGTTAATTTATTTTTGACACCGAAAATTCCCTAACGGTTGTACAAATTGTAAATAACGTAGGTAATATTATATTTCATAGTTTTCATTTCATTTCTTTTCAATTTTAAATTTCAAGATCACTGGTGAGATTCAAAAATCGCCCGCCAGAGTCTTTCCACTGGGTCAGGTGTGCGTCCTAGTCAAATAAAAATACCTATACAGCATAAACGAGTACTTATTTAACTGCTGGGCAAAGGCCTCCATCTTTGAAATCAAGTTATCGCTACAATTGATGGGTATTGGCGTAATCACCACGCTTACTAAATTATTACAAACCTTAGCTATGAACACACAAAAACGAAACACATTGCCCAACAATGAAATTCAACCCAGCCCCCCAACCGCCTAACACTCTCGCTTTCGATCGCTTTGAAAACGAGGCCCTCGCCTAGCTTTCTATTATAATATCGAAATATAATATCGAATAATATCGAAAGGTATAGCCTATAGCTTTTGATATTGCTTTCATATTGCTTTTGAAATGACAAGATAGCGCCTCCTCCTCGCCTCGCCTTCAAAGCGATCGAAAGCGAGAGAGTTAGGCGGTCGATCCCCAGGACCTTCGAATGTCAGACCGAACGCTAAGTCACTCCCCGTTTCACATATAAGAAAGATAAAATAAAAACTTAAAAGAAATAACATGACACGATAACTAATTAAATGTACACAAAGTTAACATAAATGATGTAGATAACGATAATTCATGTTGTCATCAACTTAAGGAGGAACCAAACCACTTTGATAGAATACAAGTCGAACTGGACCTACATAAGTTAATAACAAAAAAACTGCTTCAATACTGTCCTAAAACGATGAATTCGTTGGTGATAACTTCAGCTTTTTTTACACGACAACGGAGAAGCTCTTGGCTTTCATCTCAGCTGATGGTAAGTCACGATAAAGCCGAAGACCCAAAGCGCACTTCACACGAAATGCTCAGTTGCTGAGAAGCTGACTTTATCACATTTCTAACTGTGTAGGTACACAAAAAAGCTACCAACTTTGACGTTATTTAAGAACCCCAAGTCACTTACATTCAAGAGATAGTAAAAATATAAATAGTGCAAAATGGTACAAAACATTACCACTTAAAATCGTGCTATAAACAAAGTGATAAAGAAATTATTATTCGAAATTAAGCGATGATTGTTCTGACTTAAAAATAAGCAAGAACTGCATGACTTGGATAGAACACAAGTCAGGCAGGACCTACTTAAATTTATGACAGAATGGTGGCTCACTTCTCAGGTTCACTTATTCACAGTAACGTGAATCTTACTCCGTAATCAGCGATCGGTGTCTACTTTGACATAAATGTAAGCAGGAACTGTGTGACTTTGAATGGACACAAGTCAGGCAGAACCTACTTATATTTATGACAACGAAGGTGATACTGATGTTGTGAATTGAAATGCAATTGTGATGTTTTTAACAATAATATTGATGACTTATCTGACTTAAAAAGTAAGCAGGATCTGTGTGACTTAGAAGGGACACAAGTCAGACAGAACCTACTTAAGTTTATGACAAAGAGACGATACAGAGTACGAGTACGTATGTAAAAGGCAATATAATAGACACCATAACATTTGATGATAGCTTTGGCTTAAGTTTAAGCAGGAATTGTGTGACTTTGAAGGAACACAAGTCAGACAGAACCTACTTAAATTTATGACAAAGGTGATACAGAGGATGCGTTTCGTTATGTAAGTGGCACAATATCATTTGATGATAGCTTTGACTTCAGTATGAGTAGGTATTGTGTGACTTAGAAGGAACACAAGTCAGACAGAACCTACTTAAACTTAGGACAAAGAGGTGATGCAGAAGATGCCATTCGTAGTGTAAGTGGCACTATGACATTTGATGATGGCTTTGACTTAAGTATAAGCAGGAATTGTGTGACTTAGATCAGAAGAGACAAGTCAGACAGGACCTACTTACATTAAAGACAAAATGTTTGTACAGATCGATTTCATTAAAAAAAATTCTGTTTACTATTGCATACTTACTGTGCAACTTAATAAAAATAATGGAAAATATCTTTGGCGAAAAAGTAAACAAGAACTTATGTACATAATCTAAACAAGAAGTATACCTACTCGTAAACACACTAGTCAGACAAGAGTCATGACTTGTGTGTCTGCGAGTATCATCAATTTCACCTATATATATTTAATTATAACCATTTAAATAAAATAAAAATTTAGATTCCTCGGTTCGATTCCTATTGGTTACATACTGTACTCAGTTAGGTTGGTTGGTAGAGCCACAAAATAAGGAGGTAGAGCTTTAAGTCCACCGGGCTTGCTACCACCATCTTACCAAAGTCTGTTGCCATAACGACATAATTGCCTACTAGCAATTTTGCGTTCTATCTTTCGTCTTATCGTCACTTCATTACGCACATTAGGGAATGTAAAAAAGTTACCTTAGCATGTCGTAGTACGAACATTGGACTATATATTAAAAAATGACCACCAATGTAGAAATCACTGCCTTAAAGTAGCACTGCCAAAAAGTCTTTAAAATATTTTATTGAAAAAGTTGTAACAACTTTAAATGTAACTTGTTTCACTGAATTTATTTACGCAGAACCGACGCGTTCGGTTTGTGACGTAGTCACATCGCGACGAATCGCTACTCAAACTAAAATACACTATTATTTTGTAAAAAAATCTGAGATATTTAAAAAGTTACTTTAAAAATTCACTGATTTTATTCACGCACAACTGACGAGTAGCGTATTCTTGGGGTACAAGCATGAAACTGACAAAACGAACTCAAAGTCGATGCCTCTTATGTCGTGTAAACATCATTAGGGGTTAAAAGTAATTACTAAGTACTCCTTTTGAACGGTACATAGCGCTAAGTACTTTGTTTTGAACACAGTGACGACAGAAAGAGTAAATAATATGTTTATTTTTCTTTTATTAAAAGTACTAATACATTTTATTAACTGAGTTTGCTAATTCTTTTCCTTGTGTCAATACAACAGTATGGAACAAAGCAATTTGTCTGTTAATTACTATTGTGTATCTGTATTTTACAAAACGCATGTATGGAATTAATAGCTGGATGAAAGTAGATGATGATAATCGTGCTCAGTGGTGTGCACTTCGAGAGGCATATGTCAATGGCATTAATGCGAATTCTGAGAAGAGGGCTTTCATGAACATTTATTTAATGATGGCTCATATATTTAATTAATGTAGATACTACCCGTTTCACACACCTGACAACGTTATTTAAGTAGTTCTCGATGAGGAATTTGTACTGTGCCTAGTACATTTTATAAGTTGGTCGACTGCTACTCGTAAACTTGTAAAGCCTACTTAGCTGTGATAGTTTTCCTTTTAACTCTGTCATATATACAACTACCTTGTATCCAAAAACAACTATTTGGCTGGCAGGAAGGGGGGACACTTGACTCTAACAAAATTTCGCACTTTAAAGCTTAATAGTTCACAAATGGATGCCTCAATCAAAAAACTGTTTCCACAAACCCACAATATTTTTGAAATTGCTATTCAACGACACCCCACACTATGGGGTAGACAAGAAAAAAAAATTACATCCCCACTTCACTACACGTGAGGAGGTAACCTAAAAAAATATATTTTTCAATATTTACTTCACCACTTTGTAGGCGTGATGGATATACATATATCTATGCCAAATTACAGCTTTCTAGTACTTACTAAAATTCTATGAGCTATGATGGGGGCAGACAGACAGACAGACATGGCGAAACTATAAGGGTTCCTTGTCGACTACGGAACCCTAAAAATGACAAAGTGTTTAAAAATTCTACGAGCGGGATTCGAACCCGCACCCCATGATGACATGCCGGGTCAGGTGCAATACCAACTATATGAGCCACGATAGCATAGAATTTTTTCAACACTTTCTCTTTTTTAAATCGTAGTTACCAATCACGCGTTGTCTTTCCTATAATATGCATTTTCACGCCCTACCTTAAAGTACCTATGCGATCTTGCCAGTTGAACAACTTTTGCAGTGCTGTGTTTCCGGATGGGTGACAAAAGGAGAACGAAATGATATACTTTTGGACACCAATCCAATGACCGGCCTTTGCGAAAGTTACTTAACTTTAGCAATCGGACCAGATCAGATCGGGCGCGTTAACCACTGCTCCATCGAGCTCCTCAAAGTTAAGTAAATTATCGTTTGAATGGCAAATAAAACTCGCACTTGGCACCCTGGATGAAGAGTAGTCGCTGCGCCTGCGGCTTTTGGTTAAACAAACAAACAAACATAAGGCTTAAATCGGAAAAGTGTTGAAAAAGTCCACAAGCGGGATTAGAACCAGCAACCCCTCTGACCAACTAAATGGTACGTGCCTACTTACTTGTATTAACTATATAGTTATTATTTTACCATTTTATAAATATTTTTCGCTAATTGTGTAAAATCAAAAATTTTGATCACACTAATATTATAAATGCGAAAGTTTGTGAGTATGTTTGTGTGTATATTTGTTGCTTCTTCACGCTGCAACGGATGGATGGATTTGCATGAAATTCGGCATTCAGATAGTTTATAACCTGGATTACCACATAGGATACTTATAGGATTTTTATCCCGATATTCCCACAGGAACGGGAATCACGCGGGTGAAACTGCGGGCGGCCGCTAGGTAATATTATAAATGCGAAAGTTCGTGAGGATGGATGTTTGTAGCTTTGTCACGCAAAAACTAACTGTTCGGGATTGGATAATCGGTGTAGTCTGGAAAGTTCATGCCGCTAAACTCTAATTTCCGTTTTCATCCACCCTTTGACAGCCAATCATCTTCGCGGTACATCACATGGGAATCGACCCGACGCTGCCATTGGTAGTACTACATTGTTCCCAACCCCTCTCTCCTCGATCGATGTAATATTTAAATTAATTTAAAATAGAATAGACTAGAATAAAATACTTTATTGTACACATAAAAAAAATATATACAGATAATTAGTTTATAAATTGTAGAATATTGCAAAATGAAAGATGCGTGTCTGTTGAAATTTGTAAGTATATATATATACAGGTTGACTTTTTTTATCACCGTCCAAACCTTCTGAGATGACTCCCGTGATACTAACGAACAACTCTTACTAGTATTACTAGTACTAAGATACGCCTTACAAATTTCAACAGACACGCATCTTTCATTTTGCAATATCCTACAATTTATAAAATAATTAAATTCATGAGGCAAGCAGTAGCTAAACCACGATACCGGAGGTCGCAATACGGTACAACTACTGAATGGATTTTATTGAAACTTTACAATAATATAGTTCTTACTCCAGAATAACATAAAGACTATAATTTATAAGGATATTTTATTATTATTAAGAGTTACAGGCAAATAACTGCTATTTGCGAGCTATTTTGGCGTGCACTGCAAAAAACTTATACGTCGAGTTGTAAGTCAGCATATATCTATCTTTTATATGAGTACTTAAACCATTATTGCCAAAACAGTTAGCCGTAAACACAATAAAATTTGATACTATATTTCCAGTGCAAATTTTGTGGTAAGAAACTGATTCTTAACAAAATAAACTAATTTTTCGCTTCTGATATTTAATTTAGATAAAATGTTTATTAAATTCATAACCAATAAAATAATATAAACTTTTACTTCGCAAGGTTTCCTAAAAATAATTAAGAGAATTATACTTTAGTGAGGTAGGTAGAATCTTTTAAAGTATTTGACAAGAATAAGAATAAAAATATCTGCTCATTTGTACACACAGCAACATGAGATAGGCTCAAAATGGGGGATTATAAAAAAAATTGGAAAAAAATCGTAGCTTTGAAACGGTGATACTTTTAGTAGTAATTTTTTTTTTGTCTAGATGGTCATCCAATAGTCTATCTTCTCCTTAAGTTTGGCACACTCTTTTTGGGACAACCTGTATATACATACGCAGACGAAGTCGCGGGTAGCCGCTAGTTATTCATCATCACAGCCAAAAGACGTCCACTGCTGGACAAAGGCCTCCCCCACGGATCTCCATGAGGGGTATTTGCCGTAATCGCCACGCTTGGCAGGCGGGTTGGCGATCGCAGTTGGTTAAGAGTAACCTCAGAGAGATGCTGCTGCCCATCCTCTGGAATGTTATTCATAAATGATAGGAAATTACTACCACTGAGACTGACAAGTAATATATCAGCTGTGGTTCTACTGTTTTGCCCGATGTTTACTTTATCTGTGTCTGTGTGTGTAGGACCTTTTGGCGAGTTGTAGTCTCGTAGTCAGGTCTCGTAGCATCGTCTCGTAGTCTTTTTTTTTAGTTTTGACTGCCTCAGACGGCATTTTCAGTTTTACCGGGCTTGTTTGGGGGCTGCGAGAAACTTAAAGAGTTCCTCAAGCCGTGTGAAACGAAGCACCGTCAGAGGTTTTCTAGAGGGAACGGCATCACGCACTAGTGCGTCTCCCCGTGCCCTACTAAGTAGATTCTCCAAGGGGTTCGGATCGAATCAGAACCTCTTGTAGTCATAGACAATTTTTATTATTTTATTTAGTCTTTTATTTTAAAGATATTTAATAAATGAGGGGTATAAAAGCAAAAACGCCACTGTCCAAAAGTTTTGAAAAATCAAATTTCGAAAAAACATCTTTAAGTAACTTATAAAGGTAAATGAATAAAATGCATTGTCTAACTTTTACTAAATTACATAAATAAATAATAGAATTATTGCAGAATGCCAAATAGCATAAATTTTAATTTTTTTACAGGACAGTGGCAGGTTTGCATCTCAACTCTTGGACAGTGGCAGGTAGGCTACTCTTGAACGCAAAGTCAATCTCAATACAATTCCAATGCGATTAATATGTATCGATATTGTGATAAGTTTCGCAATTTCAGAACGCCCCATCTCGATAATAATTTGTTCACTAAATTTCCACGCAATTTAATTCTATTTTATGGCGCTATTATCGCTTTTAAGAGTGCCATTTGAATTTTTTAGATTTGTGATTGGATATTGATTAATGCAATTGTTCAAGAGTAACCCTACAGGTTTGCATCGCCCCACTGTTATAGAAAATACGTAATAAATTTCTTTTTCTGGCCCTTTCAGAAACCACTGGAGAAACATTTTTTTCCATTATCGAATATGATATCTAAGCCGATTTATTTGAAAACAATAAAAATCGAGAAGAACTTTCCCTTGATATATATGTCTGATGCCATACTTAAAATGACATGGCTGCCGCCTTGTGATTGGTCAATTTGGACAGTGCTGTTTTTGATTCTTACTTCACCTTTTAAAACTAATTTTCTTTTGCAACTTTGCATGTCAACTAATTAAATGTTCAAAGATATTCCAAGACGCTCCTACAGATGGCATTAAAAGTTAATTTTTTGACGAAATGGATAGTGGCGACTTTGCTTCTATACCCCTCAAATGCTCTATGAACACATTAATAATAAACCGTTGAGGTTGAGACCATAATTAAATGAGCAGACTTGAGGCTTGTGTACCGTTCTCTTGGAGCTCGATGGCGCAGCGAGCAGCTAGATGGTGCAGTGGTTAACGCACTCAGTCTGCGAGTGCTGAGATTCAGCAACTTTCGCAAAGGCCGGTCATCGGATGGGTGACCAAAAATTTATCATCTCAAACTCCGTGCTTGGGAGGGCACGTACAGCCGTTGGTCCCGGCTGCATTAGCAGTCTTTAACAACCACCAATCCGCACTGTCCCCCAATTCTGTTATTTATTTTGATCTGAAACGAATCTGGAACGGTATAGTTTCAACGTTTATTATTCTCCTAACTACGAAACTATAGAGTTAATTTCGTAGTTAGCAGAATACGAGTACGCTATAGGTTCAACATTTTCGTATTCTGCTACCTACTAAACTATAGAGTTGATTTCGTAGTTAGCAGAATAGAGAAATCGTTAAAACTATAGCGTTTCAGTTCCGTTTCAGATCAAAATAAATAGCAGAATTGGGGGGCAGGACATATACTATGTATAATGGGCAGGACCTGTGTGTTGGTTTGTTGCCCGTTCTCCCTATCCATCCATTTAGTTATTAATTTAGTTTATTAGGCAGACACGACGATGTTTTGGAATATATATTTGTAATAGGGAAATAAAACGAGTATTTTGTCGAGTAAAATATTTATTAGAATTTAGGAATCATTAATTTCTGCCGGTGCGGTGGTGGTAGAGTTGGTGCTTGCTGTTCGTGGTTCCGAGCCACCTGAGGAAATACTGGGATGGGATACAGGCGTCTACCTGCACATCAACCAAACTGTCAAGTTTCTTCAATAAATAATCAACCGTATGCCATATAGATAAAGTTCAAAATTTATTGAGGAAATTTGATAGTTTGTGGCGATCGAGAAGGTGAGTAACAACACGAATACTGTATTAGAACGATGTTAATCAAATAATATGAGATGAATAAAAATCCCAATAAAAATTGATATTCACAAAATAATAAATTAATAAAAACTTGAAACAAAAATAATATAAAAACTTGAATAAAATGTTAATCATTAAATAGCATAGAAAATAATACAAAATATGTTAGTGACGGTAGTTGTTGACATTGAATGGGCGCCTTTGGCTTTCAAAGTAAAAAGTGTTGAATAATTTCGGCGGGCTGGTTAGAACCACGATAGCTCAATTGGAAGAGCACCTGACCCGGTATGTCAGAAGGGTGCAGGTTCAAATTCTGCTCGTGGAAATTTTTTCAACATTTGTGCTTTTGTAATTTATTCGCAACAAAATTTGCGTTAAAAATTATTTGAACATTTTATACAAAATATACTAACTAAAAATATATAGGTACTTATGACAATAATTTAAAACGCACGCATTCATAAAATATGACAAAATACTGGAAGCACAATTTGTATTTTTTTATAAATTCAATGGTTTATTTTTTGTTTGACTATTTAGTTTCTTTCCTGTCTTCTCTTCTGATCCTTCTGTGCCGTATATCAGTCAAATCGTCCAGCCGCCGAATCGTCGAATATAGTCAAGCGAGTTCATTTTGCGATCGTCAAAACGAGCAAATTGGAATGACACTGCCCGTTAGTGACGGTCACAAACCAACTTCGCTTAACAGAACTGTCATCTTCTGTTCATTTCTAGAAAGTTCTAGAATATACTTCTGTTTGGATCTTGTTCTTCAGTGTTGAGCGGCTGTGACCGTTCTCTTTAGTTGATGTGTTCGCGCGTCGGCGTAGTCTGTCGCAGATGCTTTAATTAAAGACCAGTAAAAACGCCTGCAGATCTAAAGTTTCGTTTAGAAAATTAGTATGATTTTTCTATTACGATTAAAATATTTGTGAATTGAATAAAATACGATTGATGTAATGAATGAAATGAACGCCAAATAAAGAACAATTTTATTTAAATTTGAGAAGTAATAAGGCTAGTGGTAAATTTATTGCCAGTATATTATGTTGTTATATTGGCGATAGAGTAGATATAATAAGATGGTGGAGCTAGCTAGGCGGACTGGTCTGGTCTGGGTTTGAGAACTTGGGCCTTACCATTATACTTCAGAGGCGTTTAAAGTACCAAGTCTTTTATATGGTCTGCTTGCGGAATACTCAAAAGCTACGTATCAACATGCCCAATCAGTGTTCTAGTCATCTCCAGACTTTCCCGTGTAGGTTTTAACTTTACACAATACGGTTACTATATATAATTCTGTTTTTAGACTATTTTATTTTAGGTTTGGTTGGTGGTAAAGCTTATTTTAGTATCGCTTGAAGCTACCACCATCTTTGTCCATCCGGTACATTCCTAACAGATGGTTAAAAAGTTATGTTTTGACAGTTTGTTGAGGATTCCGGGTGAAGTGCGATTCCACCTTCGGCCTTATCATCACTTATCATCAGGTGAGATGAAGATAAGTGTTTGCCTGTAAGATATAAAAAAAAATATATATGTACGAGTAATACAGAGATTAGGTGTACCCGGTTTCTCAGAAGTTAAGGACGTCAGGTGGTGCATTATACGCTTACACGTACGCAATACGTACATTTGAGTCACTTCCAACAGTTAAGATGAAGCCATTGTGTTTTACCATTAAGGAAAAAAAAAACAATTTCCTATGTATAGATAGGGAGACCGGAGAACGGGCCATAACAACCACGCGGACCCAGTGCCTCCCGCCCGATCCTCTAAATGTCACTACACATTACAGAATACACTAAACTTGCACACTAGCTTAGGTCCAAGACACCGTACTCGTAGAACAAGGGTACGAAGAACCGGTTCACACGCGCTCTATACCAGGTTCAGACATGTACCTGGGCGCTTCTCTCCTCCTCCACGGCCCGGTCTACCCGAGCCGAGGTCCGAGCCTTTAGAGGCGCCCTCGGGTGGTTCCGCCCCCCGATCCGATCCGAACCCTTCGGAGAATCTAGTAGGGCACGGGGACGCGCACTAGTGCGTGATGCCGATCCTTCTAGAAAACCTCCGAAGGTGATTCGTTTCACACGGCTTGAGGGACCCTTAACGTTCCTCGCTGCCCCCAAAAAACCCGGTGAAGCTGAAAATGACGTCTGAGGCATTCAGCAAATTCTCTCAAAAAAAAAAAAGGGCCCAGTGCGGATTGGTAGTTATTAACGACTGCAGCTGGGGCCGTCGGTCTTTATTTGCCTTCCGAAGCATGAAGGAGGTCGAGATAATAAATTTTTGGTCACCCATCTGATGACCGGCTTTTGCGAAAGCTGCTTAACCTTAGCAACCGCACTGCGCCATCGAGCAATCCGATAACAAAAATGCATATCGAGAATAAGTTACTAAGCTAAGTACTTACATTAATATTTCATGGCTGTGAAATACCAAACTTGAAATGACACTTGAACAAATAAAGCCAACCTCCTATTTGTTCTGTTTACCGGCGCTCTTAGTACTGAGCGAATTATTCACATTAAATATGGTATACAACCTTTTTGACATATTTTTAATGATTTTCTTAAATACTTTATGCGATTGTTTTATAGAAAAAAGAATTTGGCTTGTTGAACACGAAGGCGCCCCTAAAGGGTAGGACACAAAATAAGGAGATTGCAGAAGGTAACTTGCACAGACACGTACGGATCTCAAAACGTTTTGGAACAGTCCGAGCGCAGCTGTTGGGAGATTGCTAATCCGTGAGAGGTTGTCTATGTGTGTGTTTGTATGAAGTTTACCTTCACCAGTATTTTGTGGCTATATAGGATCTCAGTTCGGATACAGCTTATTTTTAAAGAGATAGATAGACACTACACTACACTACACACACAAGATACAGCTGTTTGCCGCCGATGACCTTTACAGCGTAACCAGACTATTGTGCGCTGCGAAAAACTCTGAACCTTGAGTCCAAGCTTTAAACGAAGTGTGAAGAAGCAACTTGCGGGTACAGGCTTTTTAAATTTTTCTTTTTTTGACTGATGACTTTATTTGACTGATTAATAAGTACTTAGACTGATTTGGCATTCGATTTTATTTACATTTCATTAGACTTTAACAAGATTTATGGTAATAATAAAAAAAAGTTTGATTTTAAATAATTTTTTTTTGTCGTGGGTATCTATTAATACTGAGACACAAAATCCTCAATAATGTAGGGTGTCCGGCCTTTTTACCCAAATGTCCGGCCAAACTGGCTGGTCTGTCCGGCTACTAGGTTTGGCGACCTGGCAACCCTATGCGGGTAGGCAAGGTGAGAATGGCTAGTGAGGCAGTATCCTGCTCCACCAGCTGTCCTCAAATCTGGATTCTGCTTCTGCTTAACATCAGGCAGAGCAGAGTCATTTGCCTCACCTACCATAAAAAAAGAAAAAAACAGTTGTTATTTCTAGAAGGGATATGGCATCTCGATGACAAGAATCTCAGAGGCATTCGGATCGGAATCGTGACCGTGTCTTAAGGGAGAAGAAAAGTGTGTATCTCTTTATCTGTGAATAAGGAGATAGACTCACAGAAGGTAAGCTTCAAAGACGGAATCTCGGAATCGGACTGTTCCGAGCTTTTCCGAGATTCGTGTAGGTATGAATTAAGCTTACTTTCTGTGGGTCTCATTATTTTGTGATAAGAAGAAGTTCTTTGGTGGAATGACAGTCGTAACTCTCCAACCACAAGATTCTGCTAAACAAAACTTCTACAAACGCGTTTCAGTCGACTTAGACTTTAGAATTATGGTGACTCAGCGTTGTGGTAGTACGTAGAGTTACTATGAACTATCCCATGACAAAGTACCTAGGTACACAGGACTAGCACCAACTGTCAAATTTTCTCTCCTCAACAACATAAACTTGAACTTTGAACTTTGTCCCTATGAAATATGGTTGAAATTTTATTGAAGAAATTGGACAGTTTTGGAAAGGTCGATGTGTAGGCGTCTGTACTTACATATAGACACAGTTGGTCTTTATAAAAAAAATGTCTTACTCATATTGTTTGAAATACTTATCGTTACCGAATCACACAGCCATTATGTTGGGTATCTGAAACATTGTTAAAATATTTTGTACTCTAATTTAATACTCGTAAAATCTACATTCGACCGTAGACAATATATCAGTGTGAGTTTTATTTACTATCCGTATTCATTCGATAACGTTTACGAAAACGAAAATTAGTATGGCATTGGAGCATCGCCTCCTTGCGACATACGAGAGGAGTTAAGATTTTGCCGTACAAATTCCCGTTTTCGTTAACGTAATCTGATGGCGAATTAAACTTGCACTTGGCAGGGTGCCAGTGTTAAAATAATAAAACATTTGTAGGTACATACATACAGTATAAGATGCTGGGTGTTATTTTTTAACATGTGACAATAATGCCCGTTTTCACCAACGGCATGATAGTTGACGGTTGCGGAAGTGAAATCGTCACCAAACATGACTCACGCCCGTTTTCACCAGTGACCAATTCCCCCCTCCCCTTTCCCGCAAAATTTGATGTCAACTAATGGAAATTAAAACCAAAATAAACAAAAAACTTTTTGGTGGTTTTAACCACTCTAGTCTTGTCTTGTTGGCAACTTTAGGCACAGAAGAAAGACTCTTTAGGTAAATAAGACCCCTTGATTTCAATCACTGATAATAATAAAATAGATAATAAAAAAAATGTTTGGGACAGTACAAATGATACATTTAATATGTCGTTACTATAAGGTTTAGGGAGAAGCTCGATGGCGCGGTGGTTAACGCGATCGGTCTGCGAGTGCTGAGGTTAAGCAACCTCGCAAAGGCCGGTCATCGGATGGGTGACCAAAAAATTATCATCTCCGAAGGCACGTAAAGCCGATGGTCCCGGCTGCATTAGCAGTCGTTAACAACCACCGCACCGCACTGGGCCCGCGTGGTGGTTTATGGCCCGTTCTCCCTATCCATCCCTAGGGAAGGCCCGTGCCCCAGCAGTGGGGACAAAATGAGCTGATGATGACGATGATAAGGTTTAGGTGACCTCTAAGTCATATTAGGTAACAATAATTGCTGTGGCACATGGTAACCTACAACAACTACCTATTAAGTACCTCTACTAAATTTGTACTAAAATTTTTAGTGAAAACGGACATTAATAAACTATTTCAAACTTAGGGGTCATTGGAGAATACGGGCATAACCCTCACACTATAAGTATATTTTTCTTATTCCAAACTGAAAATTCTGGTCAAAGGGCCACGTGAGGTTCTATTAAGATAGCTGAACTACTGGAATCTTAATACCAGAAGTCCCGTGTCTCTTAGAAGATACACAGGTACACAAACGTGGTATTCACCTATACATATGTAAATTAGTTATATGAATTTCCTTTTTGAAAACAAAGCATAAATGAACTGGGGGCGTGATGCGAGTTTGATTTCAAACACTACAAGTCTCACTCAAAGTAGACTGCAAGAATACTTTTTTTGACTATTTTGATAATCTTTATAACACCATAATAAGATGATAAGCAAAATAAATTAATATATATGTAAATCTTACAGAAAAACTAAAGCATGTGCTTTAAGGCTTTAGACACGTGCTAGTAATAAAAGAATTACGTATCAATGCTATTTCTTACCTCAATCTTCTCTAGAAACAAAACACGATCTCGAGTGATTGATTACAATCAAATATAATAATAATAATATGTAATTGAACTAAGATACAATGATAGGAGTGAATAGATCTGTCCTGGGTGGTGAACTGAGCTGGACTGCGATGGATATCGGCTGTGGTTCGGCAATGTAGGTCTTGTGAACGATGCCGGGCAGCCTTCGGATGGCAGGGGCGTAATTCAGACGGAATTTTTATTAAAACCTTTTTACATATACAACCTTATTGCATTAAAAACATCATCACATCAAAACACATACAAGAACACAACACGAAGTTGAGCTTATTTCTAGAAGAGAGCTTTACAGGCATCCTTTCCTCGGTCTACTCAAGCTGTGGTGTAGAAAGGTTGGTAATCTTAAATACAAATTACTTAATCAAACTAACTATACTAGAGATTAAACATAGATCTACTACATACTATATTTTTTCTATAATGAAATAGGTAGCGTTTTGTTTTTTGTTTTGTGGGTTTTTTGCGTTTGTGTTGCGTTTTGCAACTTGTCAATACAAAGTTAGTCAAGCAATCATAACATTGGTTTTTATTCTTAACTTATGAAGTGAAGTGGCACTTGATAAATTTAAGTTAATATGTTGTCATATTTATTCAAAGAAAACTTATAAAAAGCCAGCTTTAAAAAGGATTTTTAAGTTATTTAGTTTACTATTCTTTTTCGTAAACAAGCAAATGACATAAATATTTTTTAACAGTTTCTAATTTTAGATAACATAAGTACATTAATTAACTAATAGAGAAACGTTAACAAAATTAAATGGAATATGGAGATAACTAATTTGTTTGTCTATAAGTGCTAATTATATTTACTACAATGTACAATGATAAAACTTAATGGCTCCTTCTAATCACTCTGGAATAACAAACAAGTTTATTTGTTAATAGTACTAATCTTTTATTATCAGTGATGTCGTGATATAATTGTTTCCCCAATACAACAAAGAATTAAAACACTTCAAATACATTATCGAGATCTATAAATTTAACGATATTAAAATTTTACAGTATCCTTATACAGGGTAGTATGTAATTGTAGGTAAGCTTAGGTTAGTGGATCAATTCCCAGTATTTTATATGGCTACTAGCTTTTGCCCGCGGCTTCGCACGCGTGGACTACATGCATACAGCATACTACAGCATACTTCAGAGTTTGTCCTTGAGCCTTATTAATTGTCATGGCAAAGCAGACTTTCAAAGGAAACTGCAGTCTCTTGAATTCAAAGGGAACATCATTACGTCCTTGTGACGTAATCGTTGCCAATTAACTGAAGCAGTCACAATCATCATCGCATCTAAAAGGAATGCATCCGCAATGCAATGCTTCTAATTTTTTAAAACGTGAATAGATACAGTACACAAATGAGTTCAACTCGTCTGTATACTGTACTTACCGTAAGCTCTGATTATGATACTGATAGTATGGTAGCCAGAGCTCACGTTAGGCGCCGCGGATTATACCTAGGTACCTACACTTACTTATTTCCTATCACTGATTCATTTATTAAGTAGTTAGAAACCCATCTACAGAAGTAATTGTTAGGTAATACATTCTTTATAGGATTCCTATTTTTGATTTGCTACACTACTGACCCCTTATGTACTTATCAGAAAATGAAATTAAAACGATATAAAATGAAAATTATTTCGGTAGAATTGTTACACGTCAATGTTTAACATTGATAAGTTAGGTCTATCCCTATCCCGTCCCTATTTAATTCCTATATCTATGCGTTGAGCCATTTTATACTTACCAACAGACTGTAAAGACTTAAAAGTATTTTTAATAATTTTGCCTTTGTAAAGACTTTTTTACACAACATTTCATCCCGCATGATCCTTCCCCAAGGACAGAATTCCCAAAAAACCTTAATTTGCGTTAATCTTCAGCCCAAACCCAAAATTCGAAGATACTAACTCAAAACTGACCGACTTTTATACAAACTTTCATCCCTTATTTCACCCCCTTAGGGGTGGCATTCACAAAAATCCTTTCTTAGTAGATGCCTGCACAATATAAAACATATATGTGCCAAATTTCAAGTCTCTAGACGATTTCATTATTCCCATGACTTCATCCCCCTTTTCACCCTCATGGGGATGTAATAATCAAAATCGCTGAGACACGTGTAATTTATTTTTTAATCTTCAGTCCAAACACAAAATTATAAGATCATTACTTCAAAACTGACGGATTTTCATACAAACTTTCACCCCCCTTTTAACCCCCTTAAAATTAGAATTTCCAAAAATCCGTTCTTAGTTCTCATCTACACTACCAAAGGAACCTACGTGCCAAGTTTCATGATTGTAGCTTCAGCCGTTTGGGCTGTGCGTTGATGGTCAGTCAGTCAGTCACTTTCTTCTTTTATATATTTTTTTTAATAATTTTGCCTTTGTAAAGACTTTTTTACACAACATTTCATCCCGCATGATCCTTCCCCAAGGACAGAATTCCCAAAAAACCTTAATTTGCGTTAATCTTCAGCCCAAACCCAAAATTCGAAGATACTAACTCAAAACTGACCGACTTTTATACAAACTTTCATCCCTTATTTCACCCCCTTAGGGGTGGCATTCACAAAAATCCTTTCTTAGTAGATGCCTGCACAATATAAAACATATATGTGCAAAATTTCAAGTCTCTAGACGATTTCATTATTCCCATGACTTCATCCCCCTTTTCACCCTCATGGGGATGTAATAATCAAAATCGCTGAGACACGTGTAATTTATTTTTTAATCTTCAGTCCAAACACAAAATTATAAGATCATTACTTCAAAACTGACGGATTTTCATACAAACTTTCACCCCCCTTTTAACCCCCTTAAAATTAGAATTTCCAAAAATCCGTTCTTAGTGCTCATCTACACTACCAAAGGAACCTACGTGCCAAGTTTCATTATTGTAGCTTCAGCCGTTTGGGCTGTGCGTTGATGGTCAGTCAGTCAGTCAGTCAGTCAGTCACTTTCTTCTTTTATATATTTAGAAGATAACTTGTATTTCTCAGCAACAGATGCTTTGAACATTGGAAACTTATTCTGTGATTTAATTAAGTATAAGAATAATTATTAAACTGGTGCCAAAAGATCAATTGTAGTGCACATGAGTAAACATCATACAGCGATCAAGCTTTCATCCTCATCTGGAAGATATCAATCTTGTGTGATAATACTGCCTTGTGATATTTCTTTATTTTCTTTAATGGCATACAATATTAAGTTTATTACACTCTTCTATATGAGCATGTTAGGTGGTTTATTAGATATTATATATTATTAGACATGATGACATATCTATACTTACTAATATTATAAAGCTGAAAAAATTGTTTGTTTGTTTGTTTGTTTGGTTGAACGCGCTAATCTCAGGAACTATTGGTTCGAATTGAAAAATTATTTTTGTGTTGAATAGTCCATTTATTGAGGAAGGCTATAGGCTATAAGCTGTGCCCTGCGGTTTCACCCGCGTTAATTAGCGACTGTTCCACACCTATTAGTCATAGCGTGATGTAATATAGCCTATAGCCTTCCTCAATAAATGGACTATTCAACACAAAAAGAATTTTTCAATTCGAACCAGTAGTTCCTGAGATTAGCGCGTTCAAACAAACAAACAAACTCTTCAGCTTTATAATATTAGTATAGATTGAACTATAAACTACATTACTTTAAAAACAATATTCACATTGCCCAACCTTTTTTAAACATCCACTAGTAATTTTTTTTTAAAATTCACATAAGATAAAAGTTCTAATAGTTAGTTAGTTATTGGATATATTAGAAGCGTGCTTTGAATCCGAGTGCAGCCCTGCGCTCATGTGGTTTTCTGTGTATTCAAGTGTCGCCTATATTTGTTCCAATTCCTGCGTAAGTGTAACTCGCAACATCATTTAATTTTTTCTCATTATTGGTAACAGTTAAGAGAGACAATATGAAACACAGTTTACCACGTGGTGTGTATGGATTTGACTAAAACCCTGCACCTAGCAGGGTGACTTTTTGCGAGTTTCATTCGCACTCGCTCACATTAACAAAATTAAGAACTTGTATGGAAAAAAACCGGTTCACCTCTTTTGTACCAACCTGCTAAGTACAAGTTTTATTTACCCTCCGATTCAGTATCAGTATCACCAGCTCATTTTATGTCTCCCACTGCTAGGGCACGAGCCTTGCCTACGGATGCATAGGGAGAACAGGGCATAAACTACCACGCGGGCCCAGTGCGGTGCGGATAACGACTGATAATGCAGCCGGGATCAACGGCTTTACGTGCTTTCCGAAGCACGCAGGAGCTCGAGGTAATACGTTTTTGGTCACACGTAGGTAACTATATAGCTCGTAATATATAACTTGCTCGTTACCACGGTAATAATATCTATCTATCAATAGTAGAATATATTGTGCGGTTTTTAGTTGCATGAATTCGTCAATAATGCACCTAGATATAACATTTTTTAGATTACCTGGAAACTCCGAAAGGTACTTAAGTAAGACTATAAAATGTTTTTATTTATGTACTTACTAGTAGGTACGTAGTTTGTGTCTTTTTTAATGGATAGGTATTTCGTTTTTTGCTCCGAAAAAATGTCTGGATTAATAAATAAAGTGAACAGGGTAAATGAAAATGATACACCAGTAAACGGCTAGTTATAGGCGGTTCGTTTATGATACGGTAGATACGCTCGTGTTAAAACCTCCGGGTTTTTGGAAACATTATTGAATTAAACGATTGATTGTCATTCACAAAACTAGATAGAAACTCAAAGTAAGCAGATTTAATTAAAATACTGTAGGTGGGCAGCCCAGCCAAAGAAAATAATACCTACGCCCAGCCCTATCGCGAGTTTATGTACCGCGCGGCTGTAGGCATTTATTTCAAAGATAGGGCAGAGTTACAATACTGTAGATAGTATTACCGTGTCGTTACTGACCTAAGGCTATGTAGGCTGAATGTAAACGTCCTACCCAGCGTCAAAGCAATAACAACTTATCTCAACATACATCTCTCCTTAAACATAAACACAGAAATTTCAGAACAGCAAAGGAGGTAGCCATGAAAGCGGATGGTTTCTACTAGCCGGTTGTAAGCACTGGATAGATTATCAGAAGCTTAAGTTGTTGTTTTCGTCAACTATTAAGGCCCTGGCTATATTATCTCTAGCTGCCGGTACACAACAAAGTTACAAACCTTGATGTTATGTCGACGTATTTAGATAAGGTGATGTTAGTTAGCCAGGCGAACCCGGGAGCTCTGGATCTGAGACTGGTGGTAGAGTAAGGCATTGGTCTGCCATTGGTAAACTTGGTCTTACACCGACGAGCTAATCACTAAACCACTGAGGCGGGTTTGTTTACTACTCACTCATCCTCGAAATGCGTCACCATCAAAGTCTCGACAGTCGGTCAGACAGACTGTCCTGACTGACTCACCAACGCCTAACCTAGAAAGCTGAAAGTTGCACAGAGAAACCAGGTTTTCCAATAGTCTCCAAATTCCAACGGTATCAAGGAATGCGGGTGCTAAGGACGAAATTGCGAGCGGCTACTTTCAATGGCACTAGACCTGGGGGTCGACCGCCTAACTCTCTCGCTTTTGATCGCTTTGAAGGCGAGGCGAGGAGGAGGCGTCATCTTGTCATTTCGAAAGCAATATGAAAGCAATATCGAAAGCTATAGGCTATAGCTTTCGATATTAATCGATATTATATTTCGATATTATATTAGAAAGCGAGGCGAGGGTCTCGCTTTCAAAGCGATCGAAAGCGAGAGTGTTAGGCGGTTAGGGGGCTGGTGGGTTACTCTTGAAACACAATTGCAATAATCAATTTCCAATCTCAAATCTAAAAAATTCAAATGGCACTCTTAAAAGCGATAATAGCGCTACATTGGAATTAAATTGCGTGGAAATTGAGTGAACAAATTATTATCGAGATGGGGCGTTCCGAAATTGCGAAACTTATCCCAATATCGATACATATTAATCGCATTGGAATTGTATTGAGATTGAGTTTGCGTCAAGAGTAGCCTACCTGGCTGAGGTAAAGGCCTTATAACTTTTTAAACTTCGATCAACAATACTTGATCGAAGTTTTTAAAGTATCATTGTCACTTATATTAGATTCTAATTCTTTGTAGTTATGTACATAGTTGAGTATTAGTATTAGTTAGTATTAGTTGAGTAATTTCGTGCAGGCTATGCTGGACATTTTGTTAACATTTACTTTTATTGTATGTGCATAAATACAATAAATAAAATAATAATAATAATCATCATCATTGTTCTGATAGTCGTTTCAGCGAACGGTCTGATAGTGAAGAGCCTCGACCAACACCTTAAGAGGCTCTCGCTTGATGGTTGGATCAAGGGTCAGATTCAGAAAGCAGTACTGCTTGACACGGCACGTATTGTCAGGAGGTTCCTCACTCTGCAACCCTGACCACACCGGTAGCTTGGGCCCTGCCCCGCTGCTGGCGGTACTCTAGGATTAGGTTTTTATAATGTTTTATTGTTTTTATATTAAAATATTGTAAAAATCTAGTTTTAAGAAAGACAATAAATAAAGGAGATAATAATCACAATATATTTTATTTTAGGTCACTAGTTTATAATCAAAATCGATTAATTCTCTATGCCGACTACAAAGTCAGTCATTACATTTGTTTAAACAATTCAACTGTTTACTGACGTACAATCGACCACTAGTCAACCGTGACATCTGCATTGTAAAATGTGCTTTATACCAATCCCATTTAAGATTCAAAGTCCACAGGGCTATTGATTAACGAGCGTTTCATTGTATGTACTTGTTGCTCCCATTTGCGACCAAGGTCCATCTTTTGTTTCTTCTTATTTATTTTGTAAATAGAACGTACTCGTGTATGTAGATAGCTGACCCGGCAAACGTCGTTTTGCCATATAAATTATTGCTGCTCCACTCCTATTAGTCAAAGCGTGATGTAATATAGCCTATAGCCTTCCTCAATAAATGAACTATTCAACACAAAAATAATTTTTCAATTCGAATCAGTAGTTCCTGAGATTAGCGCGTTCAACCAAACAAACAAACAAACAAACTCTTCAGCTTTATAATTTAAGTATAGATAAGTTAGTAGGTACCTAACGTTGTGGCACCACACATCAGTGTTCGATAGAACCAGTGATCGATACTTAATCATTAAGTGGTTTTACAAATAAACAGAATACCTAGTTACTCCGTGTTTTGTCTCCTTTACTCTAATTTGAAATGCCGTTTACCTGACGGGAACAAAACGCGCAATAACTATCCGAATCTTCATCATCAGCTCATTTTATGTCCCCACTGCTGGAGCAGTAAAAAAAGCAACATAAGTCAATTAGTTAGTAATTCTTGTTTCGCAAAACAAATACATTTATCGGTAATATCGATTATCGGTTAGTGATCTGGCAGGAACAAGGGGCTCCCATCGATTGCAGGGCCCTGGGCACTTGCCCAGAGTGCCCAATGGAATAGAAGGGCCTGCCTACTTATTCATTTATTTTATACCCATCAAAAGTTACACAATTGTACCTAAGTACTTACTTATACATATACATATCTACCAACATGCGTACGTAGATATTTGTCATAAGAATGAGTTTGCGGTCGTGACAAACCGCGTAACGCAAGATACTATTGCAATGTCGTTTTAGTCCATAATTAATTACCTACATTAGGATACAGTACAAATCGTGAGCACCACGTATCCAGCCTGCTATTATTAAAAGTAAGTCATTGGATAGAATAGAATAGAATAGAATATCATTTATTGCTTAAACTGTGTACAATTTGCGGTTGAGGATGCAATACATTTGAATTACAACAGTGTACCCTTAACGGGCATGCAATTTTCAAGTAAGTAAATTAAAACTAATCAAAAACAAAAAATAAAAACTAGGTAATCAAAGATTAATTACAAACATGAAATTTACAGCAACTTATAATAAACCTATTAGTAAGTAAATTACAATTTTGTATTTTTTAATGCATAGTATTCATCTAAGCTGTAAAATGCGTTATTAATAACCACTTTTTCAACTTAAATTTAAAAGTTGGTAATCCAAGATACATCATTGGAATCAATTAAGTCATAACTATACATATTAGAGAAACGCGACAGATACTGATTTTAAATAAAACATCTAGATCTTTCAATAAATAGCGGTATTCGCAGTTCCTGAATTGAATCCAGTAGATCACGTACTATTTACAGATCAACAGAGACTGCTATTCATGCACCTTAAAATAAAAAGTTAGTACAGGAGAGGAGCTCGATGGCGCAGTGGTTAACGCGCCCAGTCTGCGAGTACTGAGGTTAAGCAACTTTCGCAAAGGCCGGTCATCGGATGGGTGACCAAAAATGTATCATCTTGAGCTCCTCCGTGCTTCGGAAGGCACGTTAAGCCGTTGGTCCCGGCTGCATTAGCAGTCGTTAACAACCACCAATCCGCACTGGGCCCGCGTGGTGGTTTATGGCCCGTTCTCCCTATCCATCCATAGGGAAGGCTCGTGCCCCAGCAGTGGGAACATAAATGAGCTGATGATGATGATAGGAGCCCCACAATGGTGTATGCATAATGCATTTTCTCGGTGACTATATTCTCACGCTATGATATCAATTACAAGTGCTCCTTTTTCTCTTATTAATAACTTATTTTTGACACCTAAAATTCTCGAACGGTATCTCAAACTATTATTTTTTAAATCATTTCAGAGATAAAAAAATCGCCGCTCTGTCTGTATTAAAAAATTGTTTTTTTTTTTGAGAGTTTGTCGATTGCCTCAGACGGCATTTTCAGCTTCCACGGGCTTTTATGAGGGCGGAATTATGGGTTCGGCGGGATCATCTAGGACGTTTTTAGGACGTCTAGATGTCTACTGTGAAGTCCTAAATGGCTTCACTTATATTTACGGGGGTTTTATCGAAGAAAACCCACAGAACGATTTAGCTTTGTATTAACTTTTATAGAATTACAGAAATTATCAATATGTCTTATCGTAGTCGCGAACCTTAGAGCATTAAGCTCTTGATCGTGAGTTTCTGTCATGATGAAACATGTATCCGCCGAACTTTTTAGTGGCACAAACTATCTATATTTACTCTGTGGCACTACCGCGTAGGAGCATGGGTTTAGTTTTGCCTGACGGCCACTCCAGAGTACGGAAACATCGAATCCCCGATGCTCTTCTGTTTCCTTCTATCGCCTTCTTTCGATTCTAAGTTTGAACGCAGGCCACGGCGACTGCCAGTAAGCTTGCCCGAGCAAGGAGTCTTGGTTGCTAGACGAGCTACTAACTTCATCATTTCTTGACGGATTTTAATAATTTAAAGAATAAAATACTTAGTAGTTGATTGCGCATACGATGTATATAGTAAAAATCAGATTTGCTATTATGTGACTGATTCTCGTTGCTATTGTGTACAATATTTTAACAAACACCTATGATTATGAACTCGGACGGAAGTTAATCGAATTATTATGAAATCGCACCAAACCTATTCGCATTCTGCAGAAATGCAACATCCAGCAGAATTCAACAGATGTAAAGTGTCACTGTCAATCAAACCTTGTCAAACCTTATGTCAGTCTGGTGCTTAGACTAAGGAGCACTATAGACATGAAACATCGATCGAGAATTGATTTGTCAATTTCATTTCATTAAAAAATTTCATTCGATGCACGTTACATTTCAAATAGGTCTAACTGTTCTGGCCTACATTTAAGTAACAATTTTTATTGATAGCATTTTGTTGAAAAGTTTCCGTATATTAATTCGTTTTTATTAGGGTTCCGTAGCCAAATGGCAAAAAACGGAACCCTTATGGATTCGTCATGTATGTCTGTCTGTCTGTCTGTCTGTCTGTCTGTCTGTCTGTCTGTCT
This sequence comes from Eudonia mercurella, assembly GCA_963082485.1. Classification (NCBI taxonomy): domain Eukaryota; kingdom Metazoa; phylum Arthropoda; class Insecta; order Lepidoptera; family Crambidae; genus Eudonia; species Eudonia mercurella. The sequence goes on from OY720045.1 coordinate 5,858,947, forward strand.
TTCTGTCTTTCTGTCTGTCTGTCTGTCTTTCTGTCTTTCTGTCTGTCTGTCTGTCCGTCTGTATGTCACAGCCACTTTTTTCGAAACTATAAGAACTATACTATTGAAACTTGGTAAGTAAATGTATTCTGTGAACCGCATTAAGATTTTCACACAAAAATAGAAAAAAAAAACAATAAATTTTGGGGGTTCCCAATACTTAGAACTGACACTAAATTTTTTTTTTCACCAAACCCATACGTGTGGGGTATCTATGACGACTACATAATACAATACACACATACTACGAATATAGACTACATAAGACTACATTACAATGAAGATTTCAAAAGTTGAATTAGAATATAGCAATACCTTCTAATAATCCTAAACCTACGATAAACTGTATAGTGCCTGCGTGCGACTCAAGAGTTCCAGTAGTTTATATCCGCTGATTAGGTTTAAACCCGGCTTTAAACCCAGTTTCTACCTAAAAGACTGGATTTAAACCCATTTCGACCCTCTGGGTTTACACCCGCTGCCCATCTCTAAACACACCATGTCCAAAGCGTTCCTTGGACTGAATCCTCTTGTAATTGTCAGTCTGCCTTTTGACATTTATTTTTATTGTCTGTAGTCTATGATGTTATTAAGAATGACGTATTGACGTCAGAATTAGTAGGTAGTAACTAGGGGTATGTTCCGATATGCACTGCGAGCACTGTAAGGTGTGACGTCAATTTAGTATACTGCGAAGCTGTTCCTTTATAGTTAGTTATACTAGCTACTGTTTAAAACGGAACACAGTCTGTCATCCATGCTGTCATCCATGGGTATGTTCCGTTATGTACTGCGAGCACTGTAAGGTCTGACGTCAATTTAGTATACTGCGAAGCCGTTCCTTTATAGTTAGCTATACTGGTTACTGTTTAAAACGGAACACAGTCCAGTATACTGTCATAACGTGATCAAAGCACTGAGAGCACCTTACCTTGGAAATGCCAGTGCTTACAGTACAAAAATGGCGACGATTTATGACTTCATATTATTATATTTCCCTAGAATACTGCGGCAATATACTGTCAGTCCATAACGGAACAAATCACCAGTAAGAACACTGGACAGTGCTCGCAGTGTATATCGGAACATACCTAGGTACTCGTACGTACTCACTTCACTCACTCAATACCAGCGTTGCCAGAATGATACTTTTGTACCATTTTACGTTACTTTTGACCATTTCATGTTACTTTCATGTTACACGACTCGAAAATGTTACTTTTACGTTACTTTGATAACTTGATAAAAATATAGATACTTATAATATAATATTTTCCAGCATACAAAGATAATAGTGAAACGGAACGCAATAGTTTCATCTTCTTTTGTTTATATACTTTTTGTCCATTTTCTTCTCTTTCTTACGAGGTAGCGAAGGTAGCGAAGCGAATATTAGGTGAAGGTACTTATTAAATTAGACAGAATCAGAATCAGAATCAGAAAATCTTAATGCATAAAACTGTGTAACAACAAATTGTAAAATATAATAATTAGGTATCAACAGTTTACCTTATTAGGCATGCAATATAGTCATATAAATAGAATTTTACATTAAACAGTTTTAAAATCAATATATTCACGGAAGGTGTAAAAACATTGTTATACAACCATATCTTTAAATTCCGCTTAAACATTTCAACATCAAATGTTTTGATATCAGGGGGTAAATGACTAATACTATTTAAGAAAGCACTCTTGTAGTATACATTATTATTCACAGTTGGTAAGTTTAAATTATATTTATATACAACGTGTATCAGACAGGTTCAGCCATAAACCAGGGTTTCAAACTATCCCTAGTATAGACCCTTTCTATAAATACTCTAGTAAGATAAGCGCCATTTAATTTGTTTTTGCATTTACAAACAAAGTTAATCTGTCGTTAATTTATAATCAAAACAAGCTAAACCCATCACTAGCAGGGTCATGAACTCTGTTTGGTGCACTGCCTACACTGCACCTCCTGTTTGTAAAATTGCGTGTCCTAGTTTTGGCCGCCACGCCCCCTACCAGGCGCACAGTTTTACAAACAGGAGGTGGTACTGTAGTTCGCCCGCTCAAAGAGTTGCCGGTTACTGTCGGCGCAAGCGGCGAAAGTCAAAACCTTTGACGGCACATTTTGTTTGTCGGGTTGTTTGTCGGCAGTCGATTGGCGGCATTTTTTGTTGGATTTGGTAGACTGACAAAACAAAGACAGATATGTAAGTAGGCAGCTATTTTACTTTCGTGATTTAATAATTTAAATTCAGTAGTTACCTAAGTAATTATCATCAAAGTAATAAAAAGATTTTCATTTTACATCCACATTATCTACTTTAGAGTACTTTAGACTTACCTACGAGTAGGTACCTACATAGGTCCTTGATTAAAATGACTTCAAAGCAAAAGAAAGCGTAGCACTTAGGTGTAGTGTAGCACCCTAGCTGTGATAAAAAAGTCCACTCCACTTCACATGCACAGTTTACAAAAATGGCTCAAAATGCCCGCCTTGTCGCTCGATGCAAGTTTGCGCCCGACGCAAAACGGACTCTTCTGCGTTTTGAAGCATCTGTGGTGTGATGCTTAGAAAGGCAGCTGTGATACGATCCTTCATTCACCGTCGATGAATCTCTCGCGGTACAGTTCACGAGCACCACGTAGACTGCCATTAGCTGCCCCGACACAAAGAATCATTTCGTAATACACCTGATTACTTAGAAATGCCATATTAACTTAATAGGTAGTCGAATCGAAACCGAACAGCAAAAAAACGAAAAGTAGGTGTGCACTCTGAAAGCTTTCACAAACGACTGCGAAAAAATTATAGGCAAACAACACCAAGGCGCCGCCCGCCTTGGTACCTGCCACCTACTAGAACTAGAACTTGCTCCTGGTACTTTTTAGGGCTTTTAGGGATCGAAAATAATTATTGTGTAGACTTGATAATAATTGTGAATTATTGATAGATAAGCTTAGATAAATTTTTGTATTAATAAATGTCAAACATAATCGAATCATGGCTGCCTTAACCACTACGCTACCGAGGACTGGTTTTATCCATCGATATTTGTCAGCGCTCGATGTGTATTTTTTTAGCTTTATCCCGTTGCTTTATCAAATCTTAGAAGTTTGCATTTCTTAGATATTTTAGCGTTATTTTAGCGTTTCATAACGCTTAGATAATTTTTTGCATTGTAAAAGTTCAGGTTCAGTTCAACTCAGGCGGGAATCGAACTATGTAACTTTTGCAATCCGGGCGGCATTTTAACCACTTGACAAATGAGTCTGCGGACTCTGGATTGGACTATGGAGACTGGTGTTGGTGGTTGTTGGTGTCGGTGGCGGAAGGTGTGTGGTTCAATTCTTGTCCGAGGTGTTCAACTTTTTTTCAGTGCAGTGCAGTAACTTGCAACGATTTTAGACTAGTAGGTAGACATTTATCTGTCCACTCGCAGTGCTAGTTACTACTAACCCCCATATTCATAAAAAACTATTTAAGTATAATTTAGTTAATAATTGTTTTGTCTCTTTTCCTCAAATTTAAAATGACGTGTGTGTGACGTTGACAAAACAATATTTAACTAAATAATGCTTAAATAGTTTTTATGAATAAGGGGGTAGTACTTTCCGAAGTCACAGAATACAAACCGATGTCAAAGTATACTACCAAAGTGTAAACTGGCTTAAGCGCTGCGAAACACCACTCACTGGCATTATGTAAGTACTAGCTGTGCCCTGCGGTTTCACCCGCGTTAATTAGCGACTGTTCCACTCCTATTAGTCATAGCGTGATGTAATATAGCCTATAGCCTTCCTCAATAAATGGACTATTTAACACAAAAAGAATTTTTCAATTCGAACAAGTAGTTCCTGAGATTAGCGCGTTCAAACAAACAAACAAACAAACAAACAAACTCTTCAGCTTTATAATATTAGTATAGATTATTTTTACGTTTGTGGCTATTAATTTAGTCAATTGGTGATAACATCTTCCATCACACGTAAGTTTTATTTAGTACTTATGTCACAGATGTTTAAAAATGTTATTCTTATTATCATTACATTATTGTAAACAAAAACGAATATTTTAAGTATTGAAACTTTGTGTGATACGACATAGTTAAACTTAGTTTACCTAATAAAATTTCATACAAATAGTTAGGATTTCAGGAATGCTTACATTTTATACCGGGTCAATCAAAGCGATTAGAAAAATAAAATGAGCTACAGAACCCTTTAAGAAAAAAGACGCACGCGCATGCTTCTTGTGACTCTGCCCATACCAGGAATTGCCCCCTGGTACTTTTTAGGGATCGCAAATTAGACTTAAGTTACCCATTTTAAATTAGTAGGTAAGTAATTTTTTTATCACTGTTCAAATTATAAATTAGGCGCGCGCGGGGTAGTTATGCGGCGTAGGTACCTACGTTACGTAGTGCTAGCGCAGGCGAGTGTAATCGCGTTTGGTTTAATCAGTTTAAATCATTTAGTTAAAACTAATTTAAAATGTTATTCTTATTATCATTTCATTATTGTAAACAAAAACGAATGTGTTAAGTATTGAAACTTTGTGTGATACGACATAGTTAAACTTAGTTTACCTAATTAAATTTCATACAAATAGTTAGGATTTCAGGAATGCTTACATTTTATACTGGGTCAATCAAAGCAATTAGAAAAATAAAATGAGCTACAGAACCCATTAAGAAAAAAGACGCACGCGCATGCTTTCTTGTGACTCCGCCCATACCAGGAATTGTCCCTGGTACTTTTTAGGGATCGAAAATTAAACTTAAGTTACTTTTAAATTAGTAGGTAAGTCATTTTTTATCACTGATCAAATTATAAATTAGGCGCGCGCGGGGTAATTATGCGGAGTAGGTACCTACGTTACGTAACGCTAGCGCAGGCGAGTGTAATCGCGTTTGGTTTAATTAGTTTAAATAATTCAGTTAAAAATAATTAAAAATGTTATTCTTATTCATCATCATCATCGTCTCAGCCAATAGACGTCCACTACTGGACAAAGGCCTCCCTCAAGATTGAGGGGGAATTTGCCATAATCGCCACGCTTGGCAGGCGGGTTGGCGATCGCATTATGGTTAGAATTATCACAAAGAGACGCTGCTGCCCATCCTCTGAAATGGTCCCTATGTCGCCTTCTACGACACCCACGGGAAGAGATGGGTGGTGCAATTCTTTATCCCCGGCACCACACGGGGGTTATTCTTATTATCATTACATTATTGTAAACAAAAACGAATGTGTTAAGTATTGAAACTTAGTGTGATACAACATAGTTAAACTTAGTTTACCTAATTAAATTTCATACAAATAGTTAGGATTTCAGGAATGCTTACATTTTATACCGGGTCAATCAAAGCGGTTAGAAAAATAAAATGAGTTACAGAACCCTTTAAGAAAAAATACGCACGCGCACGCTTTCTTGTGACTCCGCCCATACCAGGAATTGCCCCTAGTACTTTTTAGGGATCGAAAATTGGACTTAAATAACCCAAACTAGCAATATTTTTAAATTAGTAGGTAAGTCATTTTTTTATCACTGTTCAAATTATAAATTAGGCGCGCGCGAGGTAGTTATGCGGAGTAGTACCTACTTTACGTAGCGCTAGCGCAGGCGAGTGTAATCGCGTTTTGTTTAATCAGTTTAAATAAATCAGTTAAAACTAAAGCTGATGTTGTATTTTTAAAGCAAAAACTAAAACAACGAAACCTCAGGACATCAGGAATCCTTAAATTTTCAAACCATTCAATTTGTTAATAAATAAATTGAGCTACAGACAGAACCCTAGTCGCTTACGTTGTCAACAAAAAAAAACCCTTTTGTGACGATTTTTACAGTGTTACTTTTACAGGTACCTTCATACATTTACATAAAATTTTCTCAAAATCATAAATGTTTTGGATTCGAACCTCCATACTAATTAACCGTCAGAAGTACTTACCTGATAGATAACACATTCCTGACCTGACCTGGTGATAGGAACAGAGAATAATTGACTAAATGAACGTTTCAATTTTCTTTTCTAACTAATAAAAGTAGGTAGTCGTAACTTATGTTCTTAGTGGAAAAAATAACAAAACGGAACCCTTAAAACTTTATCAAAAATAAATAGTTGAAAGCGGGTGGAGTCAGCATCATAGGCACAAAAATACTAGCTTCACAGCAAAGGCAAAGGAGGTGTACTTTAGGTACTAACACTAGACAGAGTTCATTACTCCAATCAGCTGATTTTTTAATGTTGTCATAATGTCGATAAACTCGTATTATTTTTAAAAGTATGTACTTCCACAATGACCGAGATATCAAGAAATGTTTTGATGTGTACCAGCTCACTAAAAGTAACTGATTAGGTACGTGAAATATGGCTGGCCCTGCTTGATACAGATTGTATATTGCGTTGATTACGGAGAGATTTTGAACAGTTAAAATATTCTTTTTTATTTTTAATAAATACAGATATTTCCAGAATGTAAATGTTGGTAAGAGTAAGGAACTTCTTTTCTTTAAAAACGCCTCTAAGTGTTTCATCATAATACATGTTATAAATAATGCGAATACATTTTTTTGAAGTAAGAAAGTGCTCTGTGAATCAACAGAGTTACCCCAGAATATAATTGCATAAGTTAGAAGAGGATACACATTACCAAAATAAGCAGTTTTAGTTATTTCAGGTGAGGAATTTTCTGCTAAAATAGACAACGCATAACAGTATCTTGAAATCTTTTTATTTATGATATCTATGTGGGGTTTCCAATTTGATTTAGCATCTATTGAAACACCGAGAAAGTTGCTTTCGTTTACTTCTTTTATTTCTATATTAGATTCATACATTGGATCCATTGTTTTTCTTTCTTTCGAAGCTTCAAGAATAGAATAGAAAGTTTTTTGTGTAATCAAGTGCCGTGGTATATAATAATAATAATAATAATTAAAAATAGTAGTTTATGCAACTGTCATATAATGAAGGGTATTAAAACACGAGTGTGAGTTTATGAAACGAGCGCAGCGAGTTTCATAATAGTAACGAGTGTTTTAATACCCGTGTTATATGCAGTTGCATACACTACTTTATCTTCACTAATGCAATTAGTCAAACAACAAGAGTAAAAGCTGACAATAGTTTATTTATAATAATAAAATTGTTAAAATTTTGGATGGTACAATTTTGAAAGTTAATGTTAATTACCAACCAAACCAATCCATCCACCATCTAATAACCAATGAGAGCGCAGCTGCGCGCGCAGGGCCAATCAGGAGCGAGCGCGCGCTGTTCTTTTTTTATTCAATTGGCACAAGATCTTACCAAAGAGTTTTGTGTATGTAAGTAAGTTTAGTAGTTTCGACGAAGTTTTCACGTATAACCCAACTGTTTTCAAAAGCCAGCCTAATATCAAATTTTATACAACTTGTATGAGGATTTTGACATAAGGCTCGCCAGGTTAATTGGTCGCGTTTTATTGATGTTATAATGAGATTTTACGATATCGATGTGGATATTATACCATCATGTGAAATTGCTTAAATTGAGTGTTTTGTTGTCTGTGCTATAACAGTAGTAATTATAAGTCAAGTATTGGAAACATAAGTAGAATGTTACAACATTAGTGTAGATAAAAATAGTTATATTACTTTTCTCGTGAAAATGTTACTTTTTGAACCGTCTCGTGTTACTTTTGACTATCGGCCACTGGCAACACTGCTCAATATCTCAATCTCATTCACTCACTACTCAGTCGGCAAGTGTTATTCGTCGAAGTTATCTGTGTTACTTTTGAAACGAGGAAAACTGGGGAAAACTTAAAAAAAAATGTATATTTACAATTTACCTTTTGAAATAAACAAGGAGCTATGTAGAATATTGGACAACGATGATGATTGGAAGGAGTTAGCCGACTTGATGAGTTACAAAGCATTTGAAGTGAACGTAAGTGATGTCTCTTTAATTTTGGGCTTTCCCTCTCGTTGAATTGTTGGTATTCCCAGAACGCATAACCATATTCCGTTTCTTTAGTTTGAGTTATTAGACGCAAGAAAACCCAACGAACGTTAGTGTTGTCACTTATATCTGAATTAGACAGGAAACCTCAATAACTTTCATAAAGTGAATCATCCAAATTGTATATATTATCTACCATTTTCCCGATTTCTATTATTCAAACTGGTTTTCGTAGTTTCTTGTGTAACATTCATTGACGTAAACACGCTCTCGCTGTTAACGACGTCATTGACCGTATTTTCTTAAAAGCAAGACGTTATTTATCTTCTCATTACTATTTGCGGTCTAATTGCCTCTGCGGTCTATAGATTGAGCTGCTGACATAGGTCACGGATTCGATTCCCAGCCAGAGAGGGCAGCATACATAGTTTTGAAGTCTGCCTGGCTAGCTAACACTACCCTATCTTAGTATGTCACCATGATAACAATAAAAGTAGCATTCTTATGTTTTTGTGGGAAAAAGATAAATTGATTTATCTCTTTCCCACAGAAATATACTATAACTATAACTGAATGGGTAGTAGGTAAAATATTTTGAGACAATTTTAAAATTGTTTATAAGTTTACTTGAATAAGAATTCATTTCATTTCATTTCACATAGCCAGCACTTCAATAATTAAGGTTTGTGCATAAAGTGCACCCATCTTCAGCTTCATCATCATTTATTATCAAGTTATAGTTATTGTCACTAACAATCTGATAGTATAAAGGCCAGGCACACTAATGTTTATATAAATAAATACTCTTGTCAATAACCTGTATCAGTTGCTACATTACAGTGATCAATAAACTAATCGTTGCAACACTACTAATAAGCAAAGCTTAAACTTATTTACCCTTCATCATCATTATCATGAAGAGGCTGCTCTCGACCCACTGCTAGCCATAGACCTCTCTTTGCTTGTGCTATTCGCCTCAATCCTAAACTTGTCTTGGTTACATCCTTGACCCATGTTGTTGGTGAACTGGCTGGTCCCTCTTTCCTTTCTCTGCCTCTCGCCACCACTCATTCAGCATTCTGGTCCACCTGTCGTCACTCCGTCTGGCCAAGTTATTTACTCTTACGTAATAAAAAAAAAACTTTCAGGAAATTGAACAAATGGCTCGCCGCAACAACTCATTGTCACCAACAAGCCAACTCTTTGTTAACTGGGGTCAGCTGAACCACAGAGTCGGCGAACTCTTCATCTTGCTGTACAGAATGAAACACATACCGGCACTTACTTGTCTCATACCGATTGTGGATGGCAAATACCATGCCCTGTTCAACAAACTATGTCCAAATGGAATTAGGGAGCGAGACACAACTGCTATTGATGGTAAGCTCTTTCTTGAACTGTTTGAACCCTTACACAATTGGAGATGGTATGCAATAACAAATATGACAGTTATTTATTTTTGTATTACTTAATATACAAATGTAGGGTTAAAATACCATACATTTTCGCTGCATAACCATTTTTTTAAGCTAGAACTAACAGTTTATGCATTGTAAACAACCCCATGTGGTGCCGGGGGTAAAGAATTGCACCACCCCATCTCTTCCCGTGGGTGTCATAAAAGGCCATTGGGACCATTCCAGAGGATGGGCAGCAGCGTCTCTCTGTGATTATTCTCACCTTACTGCGATCGCCAACCCGCCTGCCAGCGTGGCGATTATGGCAAATTCCCCTCAAAATGATTTATCTTTGAGGGAGGCCTTTGTCCAACAGTGGACGTCTTTTTGAGATGATCTGAGATGATGATGATGATGATGAAACACAAATCTATGAATTTATAAGATAAGATTAGCAAAATTATTATTTTGCTAATAGTAAGCTGTATCTATCTACCATGCTTTTAATTTAAATTTAACATTTTGAAATTAAATCCATTTAATAAAAGCAACAGATCATTTTGTTATTGAAACTGCTTCAATAATGTTGATAGTCATGGCACTTATGTTTGAATTTTAATTGTATTTTTATTACTATAAAATTGTAGCATTGTTTGCTATGTTTTAGATAAAGCAAACAAAAAACCTAGAATATACTCGGATGAATCATCCATACCATTACCGGTCAAGCTGATAGAACAGGTAAGAGCCTTCTCTTATTTCTACTTGGTTAAAAACCTATATTATATGTTTATATAAAATACAGTGAAAAAATTAAACGCCCACCCGACCCAGCCAGGAATCGAACCTGGGTCTTCCGCAATCCGGGCGGCTGCACTGACCGTTATGCTACCGGGAAGGCTGACGTACATAAGCGCTGAATTTTGTCACTGCTTTTTGATTTTCGAAATGCTTTAGAGCGACATTGGTGCTATCTATCCAAAGGTATTTGCAACTGATGGACATTCAGATTCATCTTTGCAAATGAATACCACAAATTGATAACACAATGCTACAGTAATTTTTTCACTGTATTTTATATAAATATTTAACACTTAAAAATAAAAGTAAAAATTTTAATACGCTAGTCACTGCTTCAAACAAGAATAAGTAAATGTATATTGAATACTATTTCGAATATTGAGCATTTATACAATTTTGTATTTAAGGTACAGCTTCTTGGAATTTGTTAAATTATTTATGAATCGATTTTCCTTATTACAGGGTGTTCCTTTGCCGACATCGAGCAAAGGCTTGAACGGTACACCTACAGATGATGACTCAACCGATATGGTAAGAACAATATTCATTTGCATATTATTATGTATGATACGTCACAAAATAAGGAGGACCAGGTAGGCTACTTTTGACGCAAACTCAATCTCAATACAATTCCAATGCGATTAATATGTATCGATATTGGGATAAGTTTCGCAATTTCGCCCCATCTCGATAATAATTTGTTCACCTAATTTCCATGCAATTTAATTCCAATGTAGCGCTATTATCGCTTTAACCCTTAATAGGGCTCTGTCGATATATTAGACACCATAATTTTAACTTTATTACCTTTAAGGTTACCTATTATTAAGGTCGAAAACCAATGAAAAATTTCAACATGCTCTGCCGCTTAAAGGGTTAAGAGTGCCATTTGAATTTTTTAGATTTGTGATTGGAAATTGATTAATGCAATTGTGTTTCAAGAGTAACCCACCTGACAGGTAAGTTGTTTTTTTAATATGCTGATTACCTGAGATTGGCATTTTCAGCATTCACATTTTTTGGGGGCGGCGAGAAACTTAAAGGGTTCTTCAAGCCGTGTGAAATAAATCACCTTCGGAGGTTTTCTAGAGGGAAAAAAGCGAATCCCCGTGCCCTACTAGATTCTCCGAAGGGTTCGGATCGGATCGGGTTGACCGGGCTGTGGTGTTGGAGAGAAGCGCCCACGTACATATCTGTACCTGGTATAAGTAGGTGATTATTGGGCATTCTACTTCACTTTTTCTTAATCGTTCGCTCACTTCGTTCGCTCTCTCGAAAAAGTGAATTAGAACGCCCAATAATCGATATGGATTATTAGCTTTTCCGTTATTTAAGCGTAGCAACCATTTTATGTAGTCATTTCTGAAAAATCCTTTTAACACTGCAGTCAAATTTAATTTTTAATCATAAAATATAATGAAATTTTTAAAACAAAAAGAATCGTTAAAATTGGAATGTATTTGTCCAACTTCATTGACAGGGGCAAGTCGACATGGAAAGTTATTGCCAAATACAATTCGTTGTATTGTTTGCGGTCCATCTAATTGCGGGAAAACCAACATAGTAATAAGTTTATTATTACATAAAGATGGTCCACGATTTCGAAACCTGTACGTGTATTCAAAATCTTTGTATCAACCTAAATACATTTATCTCGAAAAAGTTTTAGAATTGGTTCCAGGTACATCATTTCACAAATATAATCATAATAGCGAAATATTGAACCCTCACGAAGCGTCACCGGATTCCATTATTATTTTCGATGATGTTGCTTGTGAAAATCAAAACAACATCCGTAACTATTTTGCTATGGGGCGTCATAGGAATATTGATTGTTTTTATATCAATCAAACTTACACCAAAATACCTAAACAACTCGTAAGAGACAATTCTAACATGATTATATTGTTTAAACAAGACGACGTAAATTTAAAACATGTTTATGATGAGCATGTAGGGTCTGATATGTCATGGCTTCAATTCCGTGAAATGTGTTCAACTGTTTGGAAAACACCATACAATTATATTGTCATAAATAAGGATTGTGAGCGAAATAAAGGATGCTATAGAATGACGTTTGATACATTTATAGTCGTAGATTAATAATTACATATACGGATGTTATAATATTTATAAATCATTTCCACATGAGATTTGGAGGTGAAAGGAAACCCAATAAAATGGAAAGAGATCTAAAGAGACAAATCATTAAATCAGCATCAGCTGTTAAAAGAAAGTTTGACATGATAAAGGATGCAAAAAATACAAGAAATAATACGTTAGAAACAATATTTAAACCCATAGTTGACCCTCTTAATATGATAGCAAATAAAAATGATGAAAAGCACCATGACAAAGAGACTGTTTATAACCCCGTATTTAAAAAAATAAAGAATAATGAAAGCGAAGCGTCGTATTCGTCTATTGAAGAATTTAACGAACTAAGTAGCGAAGATGAGGAAGAAAATCATGAACAATTCCGAACAACCGACAAAACCCTTACTGTATCACCTACTCAAGACCATGATGTGAGTGAAGGTTCGTTCAAATCGCTACAATCATCGCCAAACGTTAAAAGTCAATCTTTATCATGGTCTACATCATCTGAAGTATTTAGTGCTATACCTTTTGGAATAAGAAATGAACAAGGAAAACTTATGCTTGGAAAAAGTCGCGTTTATGATGACGGCACCACTCTAATAATTGGAAATCATAATTTGAGAAAAACTCTCGGTTTAAAAGAACTATTGTATAAAAAGAAACCAAATCTAGATGATATCACAGATAACGACCTTGAAAACTATAAACTACTACTTATCGATACTAATGCACACAGACGTAATTATGATCCATCTAAACCAATAAATAGCAACAAGGGATTTAAATACATGAATATTATAAAGCCATTATTCAAAATCTCTAGAAAACCAACCACTAGTACAGTGAGTATTCCTCGAGGAAAAGGTATTGAACTTGTAAAAAAAGTAAAAAGAAATACAGATTTAGTTTACTGGGATGATCCTAACGAGTTAGTAAAACGACTGCAATTACTGTTCGCATCACGAGATGCTGGTAACACTGGGTTAGATAATGAAATTATTGCAATCATCGAGGAACTTCACGAAGCCGGTATCATAAACAAAGAATAAAAACAAATAGCATCGGGAAATTTGTGCAGTATACTTACAGTAAACAAAGCATCGGGACCGCAATGAATATAGATAAATTCGGTCATCACGTTCATAAACGTTTACGATTATCTGAACATATTGATATCTATAACGATACGTTACAGAAGTCTGAAACGGGAGAATACGATTTAAAATCATCCAAACTAAAAGGCTTGTCGTCTCCAGACAAGGACGATGAAGCTGTAAATAAAGCATATTTGGATAAAACAGTTCAAGAGCTGAGAAACGAAATAAGCCAAGTAAATAGTCGTGTATTAATTTATTTAAAGAACTTGGAATCAGCGAGAACAGACCGTTTATCTTCTATGTTTTACTCAAAAATAGAAATAGACCATATGATTCAAGCCAAACAAAAATGAGTAAGAAAGAAATTGTAGACGAACTTCACAGAGCGGCGAGAAGAAATTTTCCACGTCGAAGTACAATTATAAAAAGAATAGATGATTTATGGCAAGCAGACCTTATGGATTTTCAAAAGTACTCACAGTTTAATAAAGGATATAAATATGTTTTAGTCGTAATTGATACTTTATCAAAATATGTGTGGGTTAATCCTTTGAAGTCAAAGAATAAAAGTTGCGTTACAAATGCAATGCAAAATATATTAACCACTTCATCTCGAAAGCCCAAAAATTTACAAACAGATTTAGGCAAAGAATTTTACAATGAAAATTTTAAACAATTGACGATAAAATATAACATAAATCATTACTCCACTTACTCTGTAAAAAAAGCTGCAATTGTTGAAAGAGTAATAAGAACTCTAAAAAGTCATCTTTACAAATTATTTAGCATCTGCGGTAAATATCAATGGATACAAAAAAATTTGGAAGACGTTGTACTATGCTACAATAATACTATTCACCGTGTAACAAAACTTAGGCCTATTGATGTTAGCAAAGAAAACCAGTTGATTGTTAGGTCTAACATTATTAAATCACAAATTACCAGAAAACATCAAAAATTTAAGTTCCATCTTGGGGATCAAGTCCGGATAAGTAAATACAAAGGGGATTTCTACAAAGGTTATACTCCAAACTGGTCAACAGAAATATTTTATGTTATTAAAGTCAATCATACAAACCCAGTTACTTATCACTTGGAAGACAAACATAAACAGAGAATTTTAGGATCTTTTTACGAGCATGAATTACAGAGAACCAAATTTCCAGATATTTATCTTATCGAAAAGGTTTTAAAAAGAAAAGGAAACAAACTCTTTGTCAAATGGTTAGGTCTCAGTGATGGTGAAAACAGTTGGGTTGATAAAAATTCATTGGTGTTTTAATATAAACTAAGCATTATTATTTATACGCTCACTTTATAATCATCGATGACGGAAGGAAGTGGTATTATTAACAACTTAATAAATAACATTCCGTTTGAGTTACATTTACCTGGATATCAATTTTGTGGTCCAGGCACAAAACTTAAGAGAAGATTACTCAGGGGCGAACGAGGTATAAATAAATTGGATGAAGCTTGCATGTACCACGATATCGCTTACAATAATAAAGATTGGAACGTTAGACATAACGCCGATTTAGAACTTTTAAATATGGCAAAGAAAAGATTGAAATCGAAAGATGCTGGGAAAGGAGAAAAGATTGCATCATGGATAGTAAAAAATGCAATGAAAACAAAGCTTAAAGCCGGAGCAGGAGTACGGTCATTCATGAAAGGTGTTAAAAAAATTCAAAAGCAAATGAAAAAATTAAAATGTAATGACAACCGCACGACTATAAAATATGCGCATGCAGCTGCAAAAAAAGTGTTTTCTAATATAAAAGGAATACGCTTCCCACGCTGCATTCCTGTTCCGAAAACTGGTGGGTTGTTACCCCTCATACCAATCTTTGCTGGTTTATCAGCTCTTGGTTCACTCGCTGGAGGTGCTGCAGGTATAACAAAGGCTGTTAACGATTACAAGGTTGCTCAAAAAAATCTTCAAGAATCTGAACGTCATAACAAGATGATGGAAGCCGTTGCACTTGGGAAAGGATTGTATTTGAAGTCTCACAAAAAAGGAGCGGGCTTGTACTTACAACCTCCAAAAAACTAATTAAACGGTTACCCAAACGAGCACTTACTAATCTAGATATATTAAAGCACTCAGTTCATATTCCATATTTTCGTGGCGTTTTTATGCGAGATACGTTACCATCAAAACCAAGAAAAATTGAATGTGCTATTCTAAATTTAGATAGTTCCAGAAATCCGGGAACTCACTGGGTAGCCTATGTCAAGCAAAATGAATACTGTGAATATTTTAACAGTTTTGGTAACTTAAAACCTCCGTTAGAATTAATAAAGTATTTGAAAGATATACACATAAATTATAATTACAAACAGTATCAAACTTTTGGCACTACGAACTGCGGTCATCTTTGTTTATTATTTTTAAGTAAGTATTGGAAAAATCATTTATATAAAGGTTAAAATTAAAATAACTTGACAGTATAATTATGTCTTTCACTGTATCCATAACTGGGCAGGGAGCCTCCCTCGTAACAAACTACTCACCTACTTTAGAATTACGTGGAGAATATGAGTGTGGACTTCTGTACTTTTCTACATTTAATTCTATTCCTAATATAGACGAAAGAAATAATAAGTTTTACTATGGTAATAATGAGGTCATTGAAATTCCAGAAGGATCATATGAACTTCAAGACATTTGTGATTTTTTAAAAGGCAATGTCAAGAATACTGCATTAAAATTGAGTTGTAATAATAATACACTCAAAACCAAAATATTCTGTTCAGAAGATGTTCACTTTGAGAAAAGTAATTCCATCGGTAAAATTTTAGGTTTTGCTAGGGAAACAATAAAGGCTAATATAAGTTGCGAATCTCGGTATCCAGTCAGCATTTTATCTACAACTATCGTGCGCATCGAATGTGACGTAGTTGGAGGATCATTCGTGAATGGAAAAGCAAGCCATATAATTTACGAATTTGTACCTAACGTGCCACCAGGCTATCGAGTTATTGAGATACCCAAAAACTTAATATATTTTCCAGTCAACCAAAATTCAATCAGTGCGATTAATATTAGATTACTAGACGGTCATAATAAGCAAATCAATTTACGAGGTGAAGAAGTACAACTATACTTGCACTTTAGAAAAAAATGATAAATTTCAATAAAAACCCTACCCCATCAGGTGTTCAAGTCAGTTCCAAAGGTGCATTTAATAAAAGAACACCGCTTTTATTAAAAAAGAAACTTACTAAAAATAATAAAGATTTCCTAAAGCTAGTAGGCTTGTTAAAATGAATATATTAAATATATCTCAGCCGACATCATACGACAACAGTATCGAGAGTTTTGAATATCATTCGTATAAGCCTTATGTAACAAGTTTCAACAATAATGATGAAATAAGAATACCAATCAATCAGCAAGATTTGTATGTGTTGCCGTCACGCAGCACTTTGTATATTGAAGGTAAAGCTGATGTATATAACAGTACCACTAAAGAAAAGGTAACAAGTATGCATTTTGTAAACAATCCAATGTTATTTCTATTTCAAGATATTCGATATGAGTTAAATGGAATAGAAATAGATAAAATAAAAAATGCAGGTATCACGACGACAATGAAGTCTTATTTGTCGCTGAATGAAAATGAATCCAAAAGTGCAAAAGTTTGGGGTTGGTCTCCTGCAGGAATAACCAATGTTACAAGCGGAGTTTTTTCTGTCTCAATACCATTAAATAAAATATTGGGATTTGCAGAAGATTATGAAAAAGTTTTAATAAACTGTAAACATGAGTTAGTACTGTTGAGAAGCAACACAAATGTCAATGCATTAAAATTGAGCAAAGAACAAATTGTGGAAAATATAGCTATAGATAAAATCGTTTGGCGTGTTCCGCATATTAAAGTGTCAGATCGAGAGAGAATTAATTTATTAAAACATTTAGAAAAAGATCGGGCCATCACACTGGCCTTTCGTAATTGGGACTTGTATGAATATCCGTTACTACCCAAAACACGTAAGCATACTTGGTCTATTAAAACTTCATCGCAAACAGAGAAACCTCGATTTGTTATTATTGCCTTACAAACAAACCGAAAACATAATGCTGGAATGTCAATGGCGGAGTTCGACCATTGCAATGTTCGTGACGTAAGAGTGTTTTTAAATTCATCATATTACCCCTACGAAGGACTTAACATCAATTTCTTTGACAACAAGTTTCTATTAATATACGAACAGTACGCAAGGTTTCAACAGTATTATCACGGACGTCGATCAGAACCGTTGTTGAGTTTAAAAGATTTTAAAGATATTGCTCCTTTATTTGTTATTGACTGTTCTCGCCAACAAGAAATGTTAAAGGGATCAATCGATGTAAGAGTAGAAATCGAAACAGATCAAGAGATACCTGATCAGACCGCCGCATATTGTCTTATACTGAACGATTGCATATTTGAATACAAACCGCTGAGTAGCATTGTGAAAAAGCTATCATGAATAACGAAACTATTATAGTGGATATGCAAGGATTTAAGGATTTGAAAAATAATTTTATTGTAAAAGAGTTATCAATAGCAACTAAAAATCATACGCAGACGTTCTTAATTAAGCCACCATATGCTTTTAAAAATCTAACAGATGAAGAAAAGAAGCAAGTCCGTTGGTTAGAAAGGAATCGCGGGCTCAAATGGAGCGAGGGATTCATTGATTACCGCGAATTTAGACGAATAATAGTTCCTTATTTAAGCAGTAAGAAGGTATTAGTAAAGGGATTGGAAAAAGGAATGTGGGTTCGCGAGCTATGTCAAGATTGCGAAATAATGGAGTTAGAAGAAAAAGGTTGTCCTAACTTTTTAAAATTATATAGTGATTACCATGTAGATGTAAATAAATTTAATTGTGAATATCATAAAAAAATGTGTGCTTTAAAAAATGTTCTGTGTCTAAAAAAGTGGTACACTTTAAATGTTACTTGATTTATAATTGTAATACAGTATTTTCCTCAATAAAATGTGTCTAAGTATTTTTTTGTTTTATTTACTAAAGGAAAAAGGGTTGAATGAAACGATCTTAGTATTCAATTAAATTATATTTATTTGAAAATTTCTTAAAAACTATAACTATATCCACAAACTTTTTTTGATATATTGCTAATGATAGCCTCTGTTTGATCCATTATGGGGTCAATATGCTCTGTTACCACATACTGCGCACATAATAATGGATCAGTATGATTTTTTTCCAAGTCTAACACTTCAATCTTTATTAATCGACGACCTTGAATCAGCGAACTTTTCATCACGTAAGAATGATGTTGCTTCAGATAACTTCTTTTTTGAGGTCTCTTCTTTGTGATATTTCTCATCACCTTGTTATACAGCGGGGAATCGCATCGCAATTCATCTGCTCTCCAATTCGGATACTCCTCTGTAAATCCCTCGAGCATATCTTGAGCGTTCTGTTCAAAAGTCGGAGATGTCGATTGCACGACCTCCTTGTTGATGCTGAACGACAACGAGTTCTCTTGAGTATTCTAAAAAATGAAATAAAATAAAATAATTAATTACATACATATAACCACAACAATTATCCTCGAAGGGTTAGTCAGACACTAACATAGTCCACTTTTCACCAAATAGCGACACAATCACAGTAAGAATAAAATTATTTTATAATCGTATAAAACTATCTAAACTACTTACCATGTTGATATTATCTAGCTGGACTACTGACGCCTACACTTTGATAATTGAAATTAAAACTAATTTGAAACCCATTTATATTAATGTAGGTATATGATGACACAGCAACACTTGTATGTAGGTACAATGTAGGTTGCTTACTCGAAAATTATAAGATTTTGCAACAACATGTAATTTGCAATTTAGCAAAATAAAAAAACATTATTGATATTAATAAAAAATGATTAACTTAGCAATAACGTGACCTGATTTGTATTAAATAGGTTTCATATTACCTTATAGTCAGAAGAGTTGTATTACACAACCTACTCTGAAACTAACTTGTTCAAACTTGTTTGCGTTAGAATTTTCTTACTTATTTACCGTCAATGTTTTATTATAATAATGTATATACTAAATTAAATAAAAATGCAAGTTAGTTTGTTACTTTTATATTTTATTAGGTATATTAAAACAGCTGGGTAGGTACAGTAAATTTACATTACATTTCATAATATTAGTTACATTTCCTATTCAAACAATGAATCTGAGCAAAAGCAACTACATAATTAATTATCATTTTTTAATCAAAATATTGATTATATCTAAGTACTTAAGTATATTGAAATACGGGTTACAATACTTTATAACAAGTTCATATTATTTTTAATTCAAACAATGAATCTTAGTAATGATAATAAATAATAATACATTTTTTTTATTTCTCAAGCTCTAAGTATAATAAGATTTAAAAACACAGTGAAAACAATCGTTGTTAAAATATATAATCCCAGTGACCCCAAGACATAGTAGATATTTTATTTTTTAATATTACGCGTTTGTCGTCATTACCTGACAAAGCTATCTTGTTCTGTTCTTGGGTAAATATTTCATGCTTTAAAGATTTAAAAATAATGTTTTTCTTTCTTAAAAAAGTATTTTTGTCTAATACATTATAGTAATCTTCGAAATGCACATTTTTTAAAACCTGTTTCTGTATACCTTTAGCCTTTTTTAATTCCTCTTGTACTGTTTTTATACAGTATAATTTTGATCTTAAACCAACAAACTCAGAAATCAAATTTCCACCTAGTTCATCTTTGAAGAGACCCGGGACTTTTTTGTTAAGACTTGGTATACCGAAACAGTTATTTAATGGATAATTACTAGTATCGAAATATCTAAGGAAATTCAACTTTAAATCTGTATAAAAATCTTTGCTTTCTATTGAATAAAGAAAACTGTCAGTATCCGTATAACAAAGCTTTAATTTTTCCCCATAAAAAGGTTTCATAATAGAGTAATGAAAATCAAACATGTGACTTTTGGATATTTCTAATACAGAAAAGCCAATGTATATGGGTTTGTCTAAAGTAACTGTCTCAGGTTTCATTTGAACGGCTATAAAATTTTCTGTAAAAATTGTAGCACTATGGAAATTTGGTCGAGCTATTAGTTGCTCAGCACCGAAACTTTTCTTTGTTATATTTTTTTCATCATTCCACTTATTAACCAACTTCACGCTAACCCTTTTCTCAGTATCTTTTAATGTCTTACCAAATATACTATTGTTTAAAAGTTTGAAGAAATCCTGTTCAAATATAGATTTTGCCTTTTTCCGTAACTCAGTGTTCATATCAATATACTGTTTTAGGTATGGACTCTGATTGAATTGAATTACTCTGTGTATTTTTTTTAATAATAAACCATGTTTTAGGCATGTTTTCAGGTAGGAAAAATGAATGACATAAAAAAACTTATCGTATAAATTTGGTATCAATTTCGAAGTTTTAGATCCTGGAGGAGCAAATTTTTGAGCACAGAATGGAAAATCGTTATGATAATTATGCAAATGATTAGGGTATTCTAAGTCTACTTCGAGTATATAACCAATGTCCCCGTCAATAGGCATATTTTGAAAATCTATATTTGAAATTTCTAGTTCACTTAATATCTTAAAATTTGAATGAGGTAAATAAGCGCACATAGCATAACCATAAAGATTATTACAATCAATATAAACAAGGAAGTTATCACTTTTTGCGGGGTCATAAGTTTGTAAATACTTGTTATTGGCTTTCGAATATCTTGTAGAACATAAACATATACCACCGCGAATGCCTTTTTGTATCATTCTTAATATTTCCAAGTCATTTATTAATTCTAATTTAACATCTGTTTTTAATAGCATAGCGTCAAAACTCAGGCTAGGTGCTGTTAAGTAAAAAGAAGGATCCAGTTTATAATTCGTCTTACAAGTTTTTCGAAAACTTTCGAAGACGTCCGCTAGTAAAAGTACATCTGACTTAAGATATAAATCAGTGTATTCTCCAAGGCTCCGTAATTCAAAGGTTTGCCATACTCTTTTTGCATGTTCATAATCTGCTTTTGATATGTTACAATTATGCAATTTACTAAAAAAACATTTAAGAGGAGGTATTTCTTCCTCATCATAAGAATTCCAAGTAGTGACGTATTCGTAAGGATAAACCCCTTTACGTCTAAGTAAATTAAAATGTTCCTGAGAAGGAAAAAAAAATGTCAGATGTTTGAAATCAATTGTATTTAAATTTGCAACTAGCTTCTCTAGGCTTGTGCCTAAAAATTTAAAAGAATCGACAAAACGAACAGGCATGATAGCTTTGTTATTGATTTGAAAAAATTTGGTAAACGATATGTAATTTTCTTTATTTTTTGCAATCACTTGTATCCTACCGGATAATTCTCCTAACTGTCGTATGAAAAGATGACTGTCGTAACCAGCTAAATTATGAAAAAATATGGGAACGAACTTAGGCAAACAATATTTAATATTACAATAAGAATGAGCTGCACCACGATATCGCCCAGTAAGATGGCAGTGATCTTTTACTTTGTCGTCAAATAATATTTTGTTACAAAGATAGCAATTTTTAGCTTGAACAAAATTGGTTCTATCTTCATCTGTTAAGAACATAGGGATCGATGAATGTAAAATATTATAAATTACAGTAATATCAGATAGAAGGTTATCAAAAAAATGTTTCACACAGTCAGGTCCTCGATAAGACACATATTTATTAAGGGAGCTGTCGTAGGAGCATACAACATAGTAAGCAAATGCAGCTGGTACATGCTTTTGCGTAATCGTTGTGCAACTTGTTCCAGAATTTGATTCAACTGGCTCTAACAAAGATTCAAAGTCTGCGTATAAGACGAAGGGCATGTCTTGCATACGTTCATAATGTTCAAATTGTATTAGAGTTCCCTGATTAGGTAACGTTGTTGCTACACCACTGCAAACGTGAGCTTCGAGTTTAAGATTGTCGTCAAAAAATATCATACAATCCTCACATAAAAATATTTTGGAATGATGTTTAGTTAACTGCTTGCGAAGTAATTTAGATAAATCTTTAATTAAACAGTAATGTGTGCGTTTTCCATTTTCAAGAAAAAGCATGTTGACGTGATGTCCTTTTCGAAATTCACATTTGTACAGAGGTCCAACGACCTTAGTGTTATTTTTAAGGCCATAAACATTAATACTTATGTCGGGATTATTCTTTTCAAAAATTCTTATATCCGCGAACCCTACTGGAAATGTCATATTTTTGACATTAAGTACACTTTCAAAGTGCGGATATGCTGTCGTTCGGTGTGCGTTATTTTTTGCAGGAAAAAGTGCTGCCATAACACACCACAAAAAGCAGTAATCATCTGAATTTTTAATGTTGATACATGCACGTTTGTTTTTTATGACGCTAGGTAAATGTAAGTAACCCGAGGCTCTCAACGGGTTATATTTGTTTATATTTACTTCTAGATACAAGCTTCGTAAATAAGCCCAACCACTATCTTTTTCCTCAAATTCTTCAACTTTTTTACAAATTTTATGGCTAATGTTTGTGTACATTTCATCAAAATTATAACTTTGATGTAAGATAGTGTTTTCAGTAGCAAAAGATTTAATTGAAAGTGAATCATCCTTATGCAGAAAAAATTCACAAAACAATTCAAAATTTACTTTAAGGTTTGCATAAGCCTCAATTCGGGCTAAGAGTAAAAGTTTTACGCGGGAGCGTAATTGCGTTAAAAACTCAGCAGGAGTAAACACACGCATACGTTCTTCATCGTCACCGATGACGTCCTCGCATCGAATCCGGTACGACGCTATGCGACCGCGAAAAGCGCTATGAATTTTTTCGATACCTTCGCTCTCAACGACAGAACTATTATTCTTGTGTAAAATACTTTTTAAATGAGCAGAGAAAGAATTATTTTTAACGGATAAGTTGCAAGTTGAACAAAATATAGTTTTAACCATTATGATTTTTTCACTGTGTTAAAAAATTTACAAGAGGTTAAAGTCGTTTTTAAGTAAAATGTAATATTACATATAAAATGATCTAAAACCTAACACACAATATAAAAGTAAAACCATTTAAGTCAAAATTTTCCGAAGAGAGTGTAACTAATTATAATGGACCCAGCTGACTGTAACTATTTTTTGTTTTTATCACTAAAGAATACCCCCTCTTCAGTAAATTTTGATTTGGCTAATTTAACAAATTTTTTTATAGTCAATAATTCAGGAGACTCGGCTTCGCCTTGTAGTCGAACCCAAACTATTGCCTTTTCACACCTTTCAAAGCCGGTGAGACTGTGCACCTCCTCAGCGTTGTAGAGACGCAGCTCCGCCACCAGTTCACCGCTGAGCTTCGCAGTCCGACGCGTTACCCCGCCTGGTACACGTCGCGTTAGTACGCTGTCGTTGACCTGGTTTGTCTCGCGTGGTGGCGGCAAAACTTCGTCATCTGACTCCGAATCATTTAGCCAGTTTGAAGCGGAGCTGGACGCTTCTTGTTTTTTCGCAATCGTCGTTGAGGTCTTAGGCACCGACGACGACGAGTACAGGCATTTTTTCTTAGTGCTAGAAAGATAAGAAATGTAATTAAAAAACATACATTACTTTACTTATTAATATCGCCGATATACAAATAAGAAAACATACAATATGTTGACACATTTTTAATACTTAGTTTTAAAAGTAGTCAACGCAAATTACCTTATGCTTTCGTTGTCCGAGTCAAACAAATTGGTTGACACACAGCTTTTCTTGGCAGAGCGTTTAATTTGCTTGGTTTCAGACCTGAAATAACAATAAATATTAGAGACTCGATATTAACATTTGACATGACTCGACATGACCCAACATGATAGTAAATGCTAGGATGATTTAATAATAACATTTGCTGATCTAGGTCAATGCTCCTCTACAGACCTTCTATAATGACTTCTCTACACATAGAGAGAACGGACCACAGCCCACCACGCAGACCCAGTGCGGTTTGGTGGTGATAACGGTTGCAAATGCAGCTGGGATCACCCGCTTGATATACCTTCCGAAGCATATAGGTACTCGAGATGGTAATGGTCGACCACCCATCAGATGACTGACCATGCATGACACAACATATTAATAAAAAAATAATAATAATATTCAAAACTTACGAACATTATTTCGGTGTATATCTTCTGGATGATTCTCGGGGCGAGCGACGTCGGAGTACTGAAGCACTGACTAGTGGTCGAACTACTGGGCTTGGCGTGTCTACTAGTGGTCAATCTGACTTAGGAAGCACTGATACGACGACTACCATTTTTCGGGTATTTATTGGAGAAAAGTGTTTAACAAGCTATTTTACTAGGCAGGAGTGATCAACTTTTTTTTAATTTATTTTTAATTTATTTTTTTCATTTGTTTGTATACAACTAAACTACCAGTGCTAGTTTTTAATTTCAAGATTACATACACCGTATGTAAAAACTGTTAATTCCAAATACTTTTTTTTTTATTTTTACCTTTAATACATAGGTACTTAATACTTATTGGTCTTATAAAACACATCAATTCTAAGTAAGACAGGCTTAGCCGATAGTTTGACCTTCTGTACTACAATCAGTTACGTATACGATATACACATAAATGCTTGCATTCATCAAACAAAATGCTGCTACTAGCATTCAACTTGAACTGAGCCTTTTTCGCGTTATAGTCAAGTATCTAACCACTACATTAACTACCAGTTATATTTTACGAGTTATATTTTAACGAGTTTACGTTTAAGCAAAAGTATTTAATCAAGTATTGCAATATAAATAAATATGTAGGTTTTATTAGTAGCAATGAAGTATTTACAAAATTGAAGCAATGTTGAAAACCTCTGGTTTTTTTAATATTCAGCAAATTATATAGTTTATCGATTAGTGTGAAAAGTTGCAGCGTAAGTAAAGTATAACATACATATTTTAACATTTGCTGTGTAAAAAAGGTCAGCAACCTTTCGATAAAGCGCTGACAGCGATTGTCCGGATGTGCAACATTAGGACTGTTTTCACTAAGCATGAAATTTATTAATACATTCCATCTCATGATCGGTCTTTACGAGAGTTGCTTAACCACCACAATCGCTGATCGAGTTCACCACTGCGCCATCGAGCTCCTCACACTCTAAAATTATTTTCGATGTACTAAACTAGACAAATGTCTCGGTAACTTTAAAGTTAACCGCTCGGATATCGAGAGACGCAGGTTCGATTACCGTGAGGCAGTCTATTTTTATAACTTCTGTGTTTATGTATATGAATACATAAGATGACTTATTCCCACAATAAATAAATCTAACCATATTTAATGGGTACGTATTAAAATAGACATTTGCATTAATAAGTTAAACCATGAAAAGGTACTGTTATGGAAATCCTATCTGATGACTTGTTGCTAAACGTGGCTTCAGCATGACATAATTGTTACCTGTTGCTCTGTCTATCCCACTTGTGGGAATATGGCGTGATGTTTATGTTATTATGAAAATTTATGTTTAATGCGTTTGTCAATTAAACAGTATAAACTTAGCTTTATCTTTTTAATTTTGTTTATATTAAAGGGTTATTCCCATTCTCCTCCAAGAAATTGTCCCAAAGTCCTCCACAGAAAAAATACGAATATAATAATTTGTTAATCGATTTTCATTCTCCTCCGTAATTAAAAAAATGGTAACCGGGTTAATCTCAAACTCCGCAGACAACTTCAGAAAATACTAATTTTAGCTACTCTGAGGACAATAGAACTAAAAAATTATACTAATATTTCATCAACATCAGCCTATAAACGATCCACTGCTGAGCACAGACCTCCCACGTGGACAATAGCACGTGAGGATAATGGGTCATAACCCACCACGCTGGCCCAATGCGGTTGATGGGTTTTAGCGACTATCATCTTACGACAACAACCGAGACCAACGGCTTAACGCGCCTTAGCACGGAGGAGCTCGAGATGTTTTAAATTTGATCACCCATCCAGCGACTCAGCATTGCGAAAGTTGCTTAGCGGACAAGATCGCAAGCCGAACGCGCTAGCCGCTGCGCTATCGTGCTACTATACTAATATTTAAATAATACTTTTTATAATAGTCTTTGGAGGAGTCTAGGAATCAATGTTTGAACTTCTTATATTTTCCAAACAAAAGATTGGAGGCGAATGGGAATAACCCGTATTAAAATTGTTTTTGTCAGCATTGAAATGGGAAGTAGTCGAACTCGTAGGTAACGTGTGTGAGTGTGTGTGTGTGTGTAGTGATGCATACGTCGTTGTTGGTGGGATTGATATAAATAAGGTAACTAATAATTCCCTGCACAGTTGTCTGCATTGACTTAGATCAAAAAACACAAGTGTTTATCTATTATGAAAACCTTGAAAATGTGTTGAGTAGATCGGAGTCGATAAAGACAATTGGCAACTGATTCTAATCAAAATACACAAGTGTTTTCCTATGGGTCGAGGTACTACTTTGACAAATGTTATTCATAGTACTAACTTATTCGGGGATCCAGTCCTGGGAGACCAGGAGCCCCATCCAGTTTAAGTTGTGCTGTAATTCCATGTTGTTAAAAACCTTTGCATCCAATAGACGAAGACCTTGAAAATGTGTAAAGTAGATCCTAGAACCTATATTTAAAAAATCTTAATACGGTGGTACGACCAAACTGGCTGGAAAGAATCTTGAGCAATCAGCCACATGTTTTAAAAATCATTTTAAAAGCATGTGAAGATTTCGTTTCCAGGTACCTATATTTAGAAAATCTTAATACGATGGTACGACCAAACTGGCTGGAAAGAATCTTGAGCAATCAGCCACATGTTTTAAAAATCATTTTAAAACCTTGTGAAGATTTCGTTTCCAGGTACCTATATTTAAAAAATCTTAATACGTGGTACGACCAAACTGGCTGGAAAGAGTCTTGAGCAATCAGCCACATGTTTTAAAAATCATTTTAAAAGCATGTGAAGATTTCGTTTCCAGGTACCTATATTTAGAAAATCTTAATACGATGGTACGACCAAACTGGCTGGAAAGAATCTTGAGCAATCAGCCACATGTTTTAAAAATCATTTTAAAACCTTGTGAAGATTTCGTCTCCAGGTACCTATATTTAAAAAATCTTAATACGTGGTACGACCAAACTGGCTGGAAAGAGTCTTGAGCAATCAGCCACATGTTTTAAAAATCATTTTAAAACCATGTGAAGATTTCGTTTCCAGGTACCTATATTTAAAAAATCTTAATACGATGGTACGACCAAACTGGCTGGAAAGAATCTTGAGCAATCAGCCACATGTTTTAAAAATCATTTTAAAACCATGTGAAGATTTCATTTCCAGGTACCTATATTTAAAAAAATCTTAATACGTGGTACGACCAAACTGGCTGGAAAGAGTCTTGAGCAATCAGCCACATGTTTTAAAAATCATTTTAAAACCATGTGAAGATTTCGTTTCCAGGTACCTATATTTAAAAAAATCTTAATACGTGGTACGACCAAACTGGCTGGAAAGAGTCTTGAGCAATCAGCCACATGTTTTAAAAATAATTTTAAAACCATGTGAAGATTTCATTTCCCGGTACCTAAAATAACTTATGACTTATGACGATGGTACGACCAATCTGGCTGGAAATAATCTTGAGCAATCTACCACATAACATAAAAATTATTTTAATATGTTTTAAGTATAGCTCAATGGTTTTAAGTACCTTTAAACATATAAAATAATTTATTGTATCTGGTTAATCTGTAATCTGCATTGTGAAGGTTTCATTTCTGAATGACTATTGATTTTTGTTCAACAGCACATACCTCATCAGATACGCACCTTAAAGTAAAAGACATTTCTTATTATAATATTTTGGTGTTACCTAATGCGTAATGTGAAGTCAAGTGAACGTCCTGATTCTAATCAGTGAGTAGCATTTTTAGTAAACTAATTTTTAATTTTTCTCAACGATTATTGTCCAAAACACGAGTGGCGTTGATTTTTCAATCGCGCGATTATTGGACATTCTACTTCGCTTTTTCCAGTGAGCGAACGGAGTGAGCGAACGATTAAGAAAAAGTGAAGTAGAATGCCCAATAATCACCTACTGGTATAGAGCGCGTGCGAACCGGTTCGTCGTAGCCTTGTTCTACGAGTACGGTGTCTTGGGCCTAAACTAGTGTACATGTTTAGTGTATTCTTTAAATGTTTAGTGGCATTTAGAGGATCGGGCAGGGAGACAGGTAAGCTTAATACATACCGCGCTCGAGCAAATAGATCCCTTTTTTATATTTACGGGTAAGCGCAGTGCCTTGATCTCACCTGATGTTAAGTGATGATAAAGCCTATGATAAAAGCGCATTTCCCCCCGGGATCCTCAACTAGTAAGGCACTGGCTTTATCTCTAGCTGCCGGAACACAACAATGCCACAAACATTGATGTTATGGCGACATATTTAGATAAGATGGTGGTTGCTAGCCAGGCGTACAAACAAGTCCTACCACCACCCAAACCGAGTACACAAACATGTACCCCCGCTGGGTTGAAAATTTAGGTGAACTTTGGCTCACCCATTAAAAATAAGGTATATTGTACAGAGGATGTTACATACTCATTTGCATTGTCAAATTGTATTTGCATCGTGACTCACTTGCTTGGTACTCGAATTTTTACCATTCTTTACCTCGATCTAAACGCTTTTACAACTGAGCTATCGAGACAATAGTTTTGATGATCAAATATCTATTTTAGACATATTTGGGAATATTTCTATGTCGGTACCATTACTGGTTCAGAATAGTCTGTACTGAACTTTTTGCAATTAAATGTATAAGGTATAATGATGGATCCTAGGTTATTTGAAATAGTGATCTCAGCCAAAAAGACGTCCACTGCTGGACAAAGACCTCCCTCAGGAATAAATCATTTTGAGGGGAATTTGCCATAATCGCCACGCTTGGCAGGCGGGTTGGCGATCGCAGTAAGGTGAGAATAATCACAGAGAGACGCTGCTGCCCATGCTCTGGAATGGTCCCATAGTCGCCTTCTACGACACCCACGGGAAGAGATGGGGTGGTGCAATTCTTTACACCCGGCACCACACGGGGAATTTGAAATAGTACATTGTTTTATTTAGATGACTCCTTAATTATTAACCAATTACGAGCGGATATAGTAACTAATGTAAAATTAATGGTATCAGCTATACTAACCAACTCTGTGGTCATGCAGTTAGACAACCGGGTTCAGGCAGTCAGTCGGTTCCCGAGTTCATTTTCAGTAATGGCAAAACTTGTTTTAAGTACGCCTCTTAGCTACCATTATCTTATCTTAATCTGTCGTCATAGCAACAATGTTGTTCAAAAACATTGTTATTTTGTCCGAATATCTATACTAATATTATAAAGAGGAAACCTTTGTATTTTTGTATGTATGTATGTTTGCAACGAATAAACTCAAAAACTACTGGACCGATTTAAAAAATTCGTTCACCATTAGAATGATACTTTAGCGCTGGGTAACATAGGCTATATTAAAAAAAAATGCAGTACGAAGTCCGCTGGGTCAGCTAGTTAGAGATAAAGTATCCATCATATCCTTAGTTAGTTGAGGGTTCTGGGTAAAGCGCGCTTCCACCTTCGGCCTTAACCCCACTTACTGTCAGGTAAAACTTCTTCGAACCACATAGGCGGTCAGGTCAACATAACATTGTGTTAACTTTATTGATAGTAAATTAAAAAAAGAGAAACTGTTGAAAAAATTCCACGAGCGGGATTCGAACTCGCACCCCATGATATGCCAGGTCAGGTGCACTACCAAGTATGCTATCGTGGCTCAATCCATCTCGACGAAATTTATCAACACTATCTACTCTTGCTCTGTAAGTTCAAGGAGCCCCATTTAATGTCGACAACTACGTCATCAATTCCGATCTTAATATTTTTACAAATATTGAAAAGATCAGTTAAGAATTAGGCAAGCTATATTTATTTATAGTTATATTATATAATTTTACGCAAATTTTGTTGCGAACAAATTACAAATTGAATAATTTAATTTGTAAGCATTTTTATACAAGAAGAAACAAAAATTAACCTCTACAGATATCGTTCTGAACATCAAGTTCTAGTCTCGTAACTCCAATAATGACGAATTTTCATCATGCAAAATTTCATCCCCTATTTTACCCACATAGGGGTTGAATTCCCAAATTTTTACTAGCCTATGTTAGTCGGAACGATGTAAGGATTGTAACGATGCCTCATAAATCTAAATCGGTTCAAGCGTTTAGAAGTTATGGTGGAATAAAGAAACATCACATACATACATACATGAACCCTGAAAACACAACACTCCTTTTTTTTTGCAGTCGTGTAAAAAAGAGAGACAACACTTTGTCTTTTTTCAATTTATAATTTGTTCACAACAAAATTTGCATAAGATTATTTATAATCATAATCATTAATTGATAGTATTAACAATATTATTGTACCAAATAAATCAATAAAGATTTACAACCTATCTCTTTATCTCGCAGACTACGTCGTCTCAAGATAGCAGAGATAACGATATCAGAGCGGAGATAATGAGGAATGTGGCCGCCATACCGATGCTCCCGTACGAGGAGCTGAAGGAAGCCACCAGCGACTGGAGCACCGGCAACATGCTGGGGCAGGGCGGGTTCGCTCAGGTGTTCAAAGGTGAGGTGGATTATGCTGAATGGTACCTAACTATATTCTCCGGGTCGTTTGCCCAGATTCTCCGGGACTTCGAGATGAGGCGAGCGGAACCGAAACACATCTAATGGCTAGGCCTTTTGCTCGGATTAAAAGTGTCCAGCCACATTTTTGTATCTGTCATATCTGTGTCTAGTTGGTAAAGCGCGTGTGTGAAGGGACGAGTCTGTTAATTCGATAACGTCTCAGTAATAAGGGATGTGGCTGCAATACCGATGCTCCCGTACGAGAGGCTGAAAGAAGCCACCAGTGACTGGAGCATCGGCATCATCCGATCCGAACCCCTCGGAGAATCTCCGATCCGATCCGAACCTCGGAGTATCCCCGATCCAATCCGAACCCCTCGGAGAATCTAGTACGGTGCGGGGACACCCACTAGTGCGTGATACCGTTCCCTTTAGAAAATCTCTGACGGTGCTACGTTTCACACAGTTTGAGGAACCCTTTAAGTTTCTCGCCGCCCCCAAAAAAGCCCGGTGAAGCTGAAAATGCCCAGAGGCAATCAAAACTCTCAAAGTTTGCTCAGGTGTTCAAAGGTAAGGTGGATTATACTATAATCTAATAGGGATTATATGTCCCCACACGTGAAAAAAGTTGAACCATTTTACATAATTGTACCCAATTTCTTCAACTTTCATATCTATATGCCAATTTTAATGAACACTTCTATACTAAGGGAAAAACAGAGATTTTGACAGTTAAAAAAAACAAAAAAGCTTTTAATAGTGGAATTTAAAGAAATTCAGTTATAAACAATTTTCATGTTTTTATTGTTCTTCTGAGGTCTTTTGTTACAGGTATTTCCATACCAAAAAGAAGACCTCCAAAACAATTTTATGTAAAAACATGTATTTTACAGCAATAAAGATTTTTATTATATTTTATTATTATTATTAAATAAATAATGTTTATCCACATTTCAGCTCGGCCACCGAGACTGTCCGAGATTCTAATAAATAAACGAATAATAATAACGGCGCAGAGGTTAATACGTCTGATCTGCGATTGCTGAAGTCGAGCAACTTTCGCAAAAGCCGAAATTTCTTCATCTTGAGCTCCTCCGTGCTTCGGAAGCACGTAATAAAACCGTTGGTCTCGGCTGCATTAGCAGTCGTTAATAACTACCAACCCGCACTAGGCCCGCATGGTGGTTTATGGCCCGTTCTCCATATCGATCCATAGGGAAGGCTCGTGCCCCAGCAGTGAGGACATAAAATGAGCTGATGATGATGATGATTATGAATTATCTGAGGGTGATGCTGTTCAACAGGTGAATGGAAGCAGCTAACGGTGGCCGTGAAACGGCTGCGTGCTGTGGATGCTCGTGACCGGGAGTTAATACGGGAGCTCTGCCTCAACCAATACCGGCATGATAATATCGTGCCGCTCTATGGGTACAGCTATGGAGGTAGGTGTTTTGAATATGGGATAATTAAAATTGTATGACACACTTTCGAACAATTATATTAATGTGCTTGTACTCGCTCACTGTCTTGAAATGCTTAAATATTTCTGTGCTCTTTGGTCTACTCGTCTATACTAATATTATAAAAAGGAAACCTTTGTATTTTTGTATGTATGTATGTATGTATGTATGTATGTATGTTTGTTTGCAACGAATAAACTCAAAAACTACTGGACTGATTTAAAAAGTTCTTTCATCATTAGAATGATACGTTTAAATGTTTAAATGTAAACAATCAGTCTCGAAATTTTTACGTTTGAAAACCTATGAGGAGGTAGAAGATCTGCTTCAGACGCTAAAATAAGACGCAAAAAAGTATTAGCGCAAACGACTTTTGATTGTCATCTACACAAACACACACGCACGCATGCACGCACCCACGCACCCACACACGCACACACACACACACCCACGCACCCACACACCCACACACGCACACACACACACACACACACACACACACACACACACACACACACACACACACTTCCCCTTCCTCACACACACACATACACACCCCCACAAACACACTCACACACACCTACGAAATAGCTTTTAAGATCACAAGCCAAGTCCAAAGTTGGGGGCCAGAACTTTGTAACCCAGGGTATCCTAGCGCAAGTTCTGCTCTCTCACAATGTCTACATACTACCACGCTAAAATTGTAAACTTGCTGTACTATGTGTGACTATTGTGACAGAGAAATAAATTGCTTTTATTATTATTATTATTATTATTATTATACATTAGCGCTGACTAATATAGGCTATATTAAAAAAATATATTATATATATAAAATACTAAAAACGACAATTTAATTTTCCAATACAAAATTATATGTTTTTTTTTGTTGTCATGGAAACCATTGATATATATTTAACTCAATGATGGAAACTGTCAAAGCGATACGAAGTCCGCCGGTATTTTTGTACCCTTTTGAAGCCATGAGAGTGTATATTTAAGAACTCGAATGTACATACAGACGTCTGCACAACAGACTATCCAAAACTAAATATAATCAAATTAATATGTAAAATAAATGCGAGTAAATCCGTAAAGTAGTTCATTTTCAATGTCCAAAACTGTAAAATTTCTATAATAAATTCTTTTCTATAATAAATTTCAACCATATGCCTAAGACATAAAGTTCAAAATCTATTATTGAGTTTGACAGTTTGTGGTAGTCTCATGTGGAAGCGTGTGGAAATTATTCTTTAATTTTACACGAAGGTTTCCTTTATGATGTGGACGAGGATACAGATTTTTCGAAATTCCCACGGAATCACGGGATACGAGTTTTTACGCTAACGAAGTCGCAAGCGGTCGCCAGTACTTATACAACGTGTAACAAAGAGGTGTGGTCAAAATGAAAAGATCCAAAGTGTATCCCATCTAGAACTTGTATGTGTTGTTATTAAGACGTAATTATTAACTTTAATTTGTCATGCAATGGTTAATGAAATATTTATATTCGTGAAGTGATGCGCGTCAGGCGCGCATAAGCAAGCAGCAGTGATCATCAATGTTAGTATACAGAGGTTCTTATCTTATCTTAGTGGGGCCTGCTGAGGTTTCCCTCTTGCAGTAACACTTCGACCCATAGGGATCTTTTGTGCAACCCCGTCCTTTCACTCTTCTTCCTCTGTAAAGATAGATGCCATAAGTTTGGTCACGTCCTTAAGGGCGAAGAGCCTGAAGTCCTCCGGTTTCGGATAGGCCGACCCCAGGAGTCCCATTCTTTTCCTAGCCAGAGAGTCACAGTCACACAATAGGTGCTGCATTGACTCCGTTTCCTCTCCACATGCCCTACACAAGCTATTTGTTGATAGATGCATTCTGTGGAGCATCTGTTTTGTGGCATAGTGCCCTGTCAAGGCACCGATGGTTAGTCGGGCCTGCCTTCTACTGCCTCCGCATATGAACTTACTCCGTCATAAGGCGTTTTCACCTAGGAAGGATTTGTAGTGTTTCATACCCGGCTGCTAATACAGAGGTTACTAATCCACTAGGGCTGAGACTTGTTTATTTTGATGTGACGTCACAATAGAAATATTAAAAATTGCATAACACAGCTTTTTTTTTTGCTGCATATCAAACAATGACAATAAGAATTTAGGCACTTAATCTTAACAATAAAATCTTTAAAATATCTAATATAAAAAACTTTAAATAGCAATACAGTACTTAATGTTTAGTTGGAAACATAATGATTAAAATTCTAAATTAAAATTAAACCATACAAGTACAATTAGTAACGCTTTACGACATTATTCGGCTTTCTGAGTGCTCTAAGGAATTGAACGAATCATGAATTCTTTGCCTCGACTTAAGGCGAAGGGTAAGGCACACTAGCGCCGCTAATGGATTTAATTTGATAACTGCTAAAGTGGATTTTTTTTCAAACATTGCGGACCTTCCGACACTAGGCAAACATCTATTATTTAATAATTGTGCACTACTTTTAGGTTTGTTTTTGTATTCATTCGCTAACACCAAAAGTGGCCATTGTTTGTGAATAAATGCGATAGCCCGTTTTGTGAATAAACCACGCAACAAAAAGTAGTGCACAATTATTAAATAAATACTATGGATGCTTTCCTGTTGTCGGACGGTACGCAATGTTTAAAAAAAGATCCGGTCCGTTAGTAATTGTCAAATTATCAATTGGTGGCGCTAGTGTGCCTTACCCTTCGCCTTAAACTGAGCTGAGACCTATCTGGCTTTGTTTTTTAAATGTTGTTGTATATATCTGGCAAATAAACTTTTGCTTTTCAATACATTAGGTGCTGAAGTGTGCCTAGTGTACCAGCTGATGTGCGGCGGCACGCTAGAGCAGAAGCTTCGCAGGAAGAACAACATGTCGCCGCTTACCTGGTCGCAGCGGCACAGGGTCGCGCACGGCGTTGCCAGGTAAGGCAAAGTCAAAATCAAAATGAACTTTTTTTTTGGAGAAAGATTGCTGATTGCCTCCGACGGCATTTTCAGCTTCACCGGGCTTTTTTGGGGGCGGCGACTAACGTAAAGGGTCCCTCAAGCCGTGTGAATCACCTTCGGAGGTTTTC
The DNA here is from genome assembly GCA_963082485.1 of Eudonia mercurella. Lineage (NCBI taxonomy): Eukaryota > Metazoa > Arthropoda > Insecta > Lepidoptera > Crambidae > Eudonia > Eudonia mercurella. Next base: position 5,894,602 of record OY720045.1, read on the forward strand.
TACTAGATTCTCCGAAGGTTCGGATCGGATAGGGGGGCGGAACCACCTGAGGGCGCCTCTAAAGGCTCGGACCTCGGCTCGGGTAGACCGGGCCGTGGAGGAAGAGAGAAGCGCCCAGGTACATGTCTGTACCTGGTATAGAGCGCGTGTGAACCGGTTCTTCGTACCCTTGTTCTACGAGTACGGGGTCTTGGACCTAAGCTAGTGTGCATGTTTAGTGTATTCTGTAAATGTGTAGTGACATTTAGAGGATCGGGCGGGGGCAAAATGAACACTATAAGTAAGTTAGAAGGAAATCTCGTCTGCTGTCAAACGCCTTCTTAACCATCTGTGCTTTTTTAACACTATGTCGAGGTGTTAGGAAAAATAGTTAAGGGAGATCAGTTCCCGCGTATCTGCACGTCAACACTATGTATTAAGTCGAGTCACACAATATTTTATTTAAATTAAGTTTATTGATAAGCTCTCGTGCTGAGAGGGTCCTGTTCGGTTTCCCTCTGTATTTTTTTTTTAATTGTATTTTACTTTATAATGTTAACTGTCTCTATAGTCTAGTGGTTAAGACCACCGGTTTAGACCCAGAGGGGTTCGATTCCCAGCGGGGGGAACATGTTTGAGTACTCGGTTTGGTTGGTGGTAGGGCTTGTTTGTCCGCTTAGCTAGCTACCACCATCTTATCTAAATATGTCGCCATAACATCAATGTTTGTAGCATTGTTGTGTTCCGGCAGTTATAGATAAGATAGCCAGTGCCTCACTAGTTGAGGATTCCGAGTAAAGTGCCCTTCCACCAATTGGCCTTATCATCACCTAGCATCAAGGCACTGTGCTTACCCGTAAATATATAAAAAAAATCAAACAAATATTATTGATTTGATTTGATTTATATTTTTGAGGGTAATTGCTTTCTTTTTAATTAAAAAATCGTAAATATCATCATATCATCAATTATACTCGAATTAGTCTAAACATTTCTAAATCATTAATTAATAAATATCGATAAAAGAGACATTAAAAAAAATATATAATTATTAATATTTTCCCCAAAAATCTTTAACAGTACTGTTTTTATACGTAATACTAATTAGTTCTTCAATTTTCAATTACTGGGATCTTAATTACTGATGTGTTGTTTGTTGACAGAGGTCTACAGTTCCTCCACACTATGTCGGGCACTCCTCTCATCCACGGAGACATTAAACCAGCCAACATCCTTCTGGACCAGTGTCTCATCCCCAAGATCGGAGACTTCGGGCTCGCAAGGAAAGGCCCTTATGGAGACAACAGAACGCACGTCAAAGTCTCAAGGTAATAACCACATAGCCAGTGATGAGTATATAATCATCGCCAGCTCATTTTATGTCCCCACTGCTGGGGCCATAAACCACCACGCGGGCCCAGTGCGGATTGGTTGATGACTAATGCAGCCGGGACCAACGGCTTTATGTGCCTTCCGAAGCACGGAGGAGCTCTATAGTTTGTTAATTATAGCTTGATACCTGTGACAGAAGTCATCAAAATCCCAATAAACTCCCACATAACACACTTTTGTCATAATTTTAAAACATACAATAAAATAAACGTACTCCTTTACAAGGTCATTTCATTGCAAATAAATACCAGTGTTGGGATAGTACATCAAGTGAAGTTCAATTCATATTCAATAACGAATCGATTAAATTTAACTTCATGTTTTTCATCCTAGCTGTATTCGTTAATTTGTTAGTCATTTATTTTTCTTGAATATATGACGTTTTTACAGAACTTCTAAAAATTTGAAAAGAAAATCAATTAGCACATTAGATAGGAACAGTACTTCATTAGGATAATGATATTCAATTGATAACTTCAATTATCATTTGATGCAATTACTTCAATATTGTCTCAACCCTAGGCATCCATCAAGCAAGCATGTATCAAGCTATATTGATAGTTTTATGGTCACCAATTCGATGTGCTTTGCGAAAGTTGCTTAGCTTAGCTTGACTTCTTTTTTTAGATAGCCTATGTTACTCAGCGCTAAGCCGCTAATGTAGCATTCTAATGGGTGAAAGATTTTTTTAAATCGGTCCAGTAGTTTTTGAGTTTATTCGTTGCAAACATACATACATACCAAAATACATAACTGTCCTCTTTATAATATTAGTGTAGAAAAGCAGCTTATATTTATGTAATAATAGGTACAGACGCCAAATTTCTTCAATAAATGTTCAACCATATACCATAGACATAAATAAAGTCTATTGAGGAAGTTTGTGGTGTTGTGTGGTCTAATTAACAGTGTGTACAATAAATAAAGGCTTAACCATCAATTGTTCTCCCAGAGTCCACGGCACTCGCCCCTACCTACCCGACGAGTATCTCCGCTCCGGCTGCCTCTCCCCCGCAGTAGACGTGTTCAGCTACGGCGTGGTCATGCTCGAGATTGCCACCTGCCTCAAGCCCTTCGACACTTCAAGACCGATACAGCGACTCACCGACTTCATAAGGATCGAGCATGACAGGGGCACGGATACCGGTGAGATTAACAACATTTTTCATTAAGTATATATATATATGTTACCGGAAATGTATGAAATCTATGAGTTGTATACAACTCCTAGGAAATGTATACAATTCTAAAGCTATTTAGGAAATGTGTAAAATTTTGTTTTAAAAATTATTTAATTCATACATATCCTGGGAAATGTATACATTTCCTAGGAATTGTATATAATTGCAATATCGTATTAGGAAATGTGTAAAAAGAATGCTTTCTGTAATAAAACACGTTGTTAAAATGAGAATAATATTTTTCATTAAGGCACTAGTTGAGACAATCAGGTAACAATCATACCGTAAAATATAATATCTTCATATTATCTTACTAATTATAGCTTCAAAAATAAACTATCTGTTAATTTTTAAGGGGTATAATTTAAACGCTCACCAGAAATATTTTTTAGACCCTAAGCCTAACTACCAAATAAATTAAATGACTGTACAAATATTATTTTGCTTCCCAAAATGGACAAATACTCACATAATTATTAATATAATATTAAATAATTTAAATAAATGATTGAGGATACTAGCTTCCCTACTCCTGTAGGTCACGTGATAGGTTAGAAAATTAAGACGTGTCTTGAATTTCGAGGTTATTTTTTTTATTAGACAACAGAAAGCAAAAATTACCAAATTGAAACTCGAGGCATTAAATATTGGTGTTATCTATTTGGTGACAAAATAACATATTTGGTCTGAAATGCAGTTAAAAGGTATTCATATATTTTTATTGTATTTAATAAAAATATAAATTGTATCCTTTTTATAATATTTTAGGAAACACAATTTGGTGAGCACACATTTATCCGTTTAGTAAGCGTTTCGAATTTTATTGGTAGTATGCCGCCTGATCAGACGATGCAATACTCCCCTCGCCTCGCTATCCCCGCGTACACATTGATATCTGAAATGTTTTACATTTCCGATTGCTATTTAGGAAATGTATAGATTTCCTAGGAAATGTGTCTAATATAATTTATTTCACACATTTCTGGGCGATTTTAGGAATTACATACATTTCCTAGGAATTATATACAAGGACGGATTACATACATTTCCGTTAACATATATATATATATATATATGATCTGTCATACCGGTGAGATTAATAGCATTTGTTATAGCGTCGTTACCTACTGAAAAGAATAGGTAAGGCTAATCTATTTCAAGTTTCGTATGGGATCTAGTAAAGAGCTGATATAACCACAATTTTTAAACATGACCACTATCTCATCCGATGTTAAGTAAAGATGTGGCCTACGGTGGAACATGCTTACCTAGAAAATACCCATTCACTGTAGCTTTGAAGAGGCCCAAGTTATAGCGTTACAACATGTAAAAGTATATATGCACTGTAAAACAAAAGAAAAGAAAAGAAAGAAAAAGAAAGTATTTAAAGTTAAAAGAAAATAAAAATAAAAAAGAAAATAAATATAATATAGAGTAGAGCTCTTCAAGCTCCAGTTTATTAACCCCAGTAAAAAAAGAAAAAAGACTGAAAAGAACAAAAAAGCCTGCAACAATAGCGCGGAGCAGGTGAATTAAAAAAAATAGTTATAGCATTCAGGGAACACATCAGCCGGCAACGAGCAGGAATTACTTATTAAAAAATTTTAACTACTTTCTCGATAAGTTTTATTTATGTCATACCTATGATATTTTAAACTTATTTCCTATATCACATAGGCGACCTGCATTACGAAAGCTGCTTTACTAGCAAGATCGATATTTTCTTCCTAACTTTAACTTTCTTTATATTTTTTCTCTACAGCCATCTACGAAGACCGCTCTCTGCACAACATTCAGAGCTCCAATCCCCAGTTATGCCGTGACTTCATAAACATCGGCATACATTGTACTAAATATGCGAGACATGAACGACCGAACATGCTTGAGGTGTACAAGAAATTGAATGCCATGGAATTTCCAGGGAGATCTACCGTGTAGAATACTGATGACGAAATTAAGTGTTTATCAAAAAATTGCAATGTTAATAGACGCAAAAACTACCATAAAAAACTACTACGCCGTGAGTAAATATGTGTAAGAGATCTTGCCGCCAAATAGGTAAACAAAATTAAAAATATCATGGTAGAAAAAAAACTACCATATTAAAAACTACTATAAAAAACGGAAAATAGTGGCAATTCCAGGAAAATCTACCATGTAACGTTTTATATACTCAAATACCTACGTATTAAATGACACTACATTACCTACATGGTAATTAATAATCTGAAAAGCAAATTCGAATTCCGTTATTATTAATTATTCTAATCAGGAAATGCTACCAAAAAAACCGGTAGAGACATCCGAATCCGAAGAGTTCTTTACCTTTATGTATAGGCACCAGTATTGGTTTCTGCGGAGCTGCCAGTTCGCCATACAGGTAGCCGCGGCTCTGTCTTGCTTACTAAGCCTCTCGCTTACCTAATATCGGTATTTAAACTCGCATACCCCCTGTATAATACCGGTATCATGAGTTCAATACCTGGTATAATTGTTATTGATACCAACTAATGTATTAAGATCTGTAGAACCGGTTTCTGAATTAAGATTTAAGACTATAAATTTTATAAGTTTATTATAAGTTTATAAATACAATTTTCGACAAAAAATTCAATTATTGTATTTAGGTATACCAAAAGACTACAGATAAAATTATGTACGTATTAAAAAAAATGAAGTTAAACAAAAGTATAATCTAACATTATTTTGACTAATAATTAGTTTTAAGAGTCGTTATTTAATTAATTAGCCCTTCGAAGTGACTTTATGTGCTTGTATGTACTTAAAACCTAGCTGCATGAAAATGTATAATGAAAAATCATTCCTGTATACAATTATTTTTAATATTTATACCAATACATTGTATATTCATTCTCCAATGTTAAAGTCCAATGTCTTCCCTGATATGTATAAAATATTAAAGTCAGCAACAAAAAAACTCTATAAGTGGTTGATAAGTTGAAGTCATGGTGCCTTACTCAAGTTATTAATATTTAAGTCAATATATTTTTGTACGTAAAAAGTCTTGAATTTTATTTTTCCAAATCATTTTGTCGACATCTAGTGAAGTAACCTAGATTCCCCTGAAATAGATTTATAATAGCATTCTCCTGATTCGTCTTGTTTAAACGTTTATTGTATATTAGTTTTTCAATTTTAGGATAAATCTATTCTATCTCATATAGTAAGACAGATAATACTTTTATTACAACACTATAAAACATAAAAATGACCAAAAAATAAGATAATTTACTAAGTGACAATTTGGTGGACTTATCGCTTTAAAGCTATTTCTTCCAAACAACCAGTCAGGTGGAGAGAGCTTGATGGTAGATGTTATTACTTAATTTAATTAAAATACCACCTATAGATAACAACGTACACAAAAAGAAAATACAAAAAATCTATATAATGGCTGTTTATTTTGAAGTCAGGCTAATAGGTTAATAATGCTATAGGTTAATTATTCAAATTTCAACTTTTAACTCTATCAAAATGAGAGTATAGACATAATTGTTATCATTAAATCCAATCAAAATTATTTATTCAGGTCCTAACCGATGGAATAGTGACATTCATAAGAGCTGATTTGAACAAATCAGCTCTTATGAATGTCACTATGCCATCGGTTCGTAAGTTTACATAGGGCGGGGGACCTTGTACTGAAAAGAACCGGCAAAAATCTCAGCAAGGGTAATACTATATTCTTAGATGTCTATTACTTTCATATTAAAATGTCAACTTTTCTAGAACCGGCCTGTAATCCGGTTTCAACTGTCTCGTGGCCACCAAGTGTTGGTACCAAAACGCAGACTGCCTCGCTCTTCTGGGCTTCTCGTCATCGTCGTAATCAACTTCGAACAGTCCAAATTTTATGCTGGAAAATATTGAAGAATTAAATTAATACATCGCGGGAAGCCGATCCGAGCAACAGAAAACCGGTCGTTGTTGAGATCCTTGGGGAGGCCTTTGTTCAACAGTGGGCGTCTTTTGGCTGAGATGATGATGATGATAAATCTTACAAACATCAAATGAAGGTTATGATTACTTTGTAGGGTAGTGGACCAGTGATCAACAGAAACCCGTGATCGACATTTTTTTTCTTTGATCATTAAATTTATTAAATTTTTTGTTTATAATTTATTTTTATACCTGACTTGAATTATTTTTTCTGTTCTGATTAATATTATTGACTTTTATTTTATTGATTTGAGTTTATTTAATTTTGTATTGTCAATTTTATTTGTGTGACTTGTCTGTGTCTTGGACCAAACTGTTAGCAGGCATGTTAATTGAAATATATATATAAATAAATACATACATGAATAAACTAGCCGTCACCCGCCCGGTTCGCTGTGCGAAAATAATGGATAAATAAATGCTAAATAAAATAATTATTAGGTTAACCAACAGCATATAGTTATAGCCTATCTCTATTTGCACAATCTCATGTTCTTACTACATACAAATTTTCATCAAGATCGGTCAAGTCGTTCTTGAGTTATAAGAGGATATCAGACAGACAAAAATTTCAAAAATCGTAGAATTGGTGTCAGTCATAAAACGAATATTGATCCCAAAATTTGTCAGAAAAATTGCATGTACAGACAGAGCTTACAGATTTATATAGTAGTATAGATAATTAAACATAGGGTTCAGCAACTGATTTTAGTCTTTCGATACAATTTAATACATATCACCTGCATCCTTGCTGTCATTCCGTTAAATTTCAATGAAAATCTATGATATTTTTTGACGACCAAAACTGCGTAGAACACTGGTGCAACTACCCTACTTTGTACACCATTCTGTAAGGGTGCGCCGTCCGTAAGTGACAAGTGTCATATATTTTATTTGAAATGTCTTCGTCCATATTTATTTGATGCCGCGCGGTCATATTAATTTTGTATGGGGAATTTAACGTGTTCATTTGAAAAATAATAATTTAAAAAACCACTCGATAAATCGAAAATGAGAGACTGACGATTTATAGTTTAGACCATTAATTAGTGATTGTTTAGACAAAATCAGATATACAATACTTTAGATAAACTATAAGATATAAACTAAACGCCGCCACTCGTTTTCATGATTTTTGTCCAACTTTAAATGATATTGTAGAAAAAACTATAAGTAGTGTGTTATGAATTTATGGATCGGACTAATTGTAAACACGTTCCCTTTGATACTAAATATATATTTTGTTTATTTAATACGATAGTATTCTCAATTATATCAACTTAACCGTGCCTGCATTTTTGGCATTTTTTGGTCGGCCCACCATTTTTGGTGGGCGTTTATTAATCACCAATGTTACCAATAAAATTGATTTCTCTAGGTGAGGATGATAGCGTGTGACGAGATATTTAAATCGCCATTAAATAACTTTGATCATGGTTAATTTAAAGAGAGAAACACTTTTTTTTGTATTTCTACATGACTGATAGGGCATGATGGTTAGGGAGATAAATCACCACGCAGCCCCAGTGCGGATTGGTGGTTGTTAACGACTGCTAATACAGCCCGGACCAACGGCTTAACGTGCCACCCGATGCACAGAGGCTCTCGATGAAAAACTTTTGGTCACCCATCCGCTGACCGGCCTTTGCGAAAGTTACTTAACTTCGCAATCACAGATCGGGCCCCTCATGGCATGACTGTCAAATTCTGTTATTTCGTTTTTTCCAAAGATTTGTGTAAGTTAGCTCGTACCTCAGTCCACTGTTCCACTCAAAGTTGTCCATGACACTCCAAAGGGTGTAACTAACGACATTACACTTATCAATGTCTACAGCGTCCAGTATAGAGTTCATATAGTTTTCCAAGTAACATATCCTCTCCTCATCTCGCAGTCCGCCGTAAGTACCGAAGCCGTTCTCAGTTATCATGATTGAAGGGTTATTGCAGTTGTCTTTGACCCAGTTCAACGCCTTTCTGATACCATGTGGGATTGCCTAGTAAGTAAATAAAAATAAATATATCGATAAAATACTTTGTGATAAAATTTTATTTAAAAAATCTACCGGCCTCTCGCTCGGAAGCCCGTGTGGGCATCGAACCCACGGCCCTTGGGTTGCAACGCTACCTCGGTTGGGGTCTCGGTAGCTCAGCGGTCAGAGCATTGAACCGGTAATCCAAGGGCCGTGGGTTCGATTTCCACCCAAGCTTCCTGAGACTGGTTGATTATTTTTGTAACTACATAATAATATATATATGGTCACATTTTATCAACTGTAAATATTTTGACAGAACATCTAATTATATCAGAGAAATAAGGCCCTAGCATTTAAAAAAATATTCAGGCTAGTTTTTTTTTAGACACCAAAATTGTATAATATTTTTAAGAGCGGCCTCTCTGTCGGCTCCTTTTAATGAAACTACGGGCACGTGTAAGCGGTTAAGGCATTGCGACAATCAATCAATCAAAAGATAAGTTGCTAAGCTCAAGTGGCAGTGGGCAGGGCACATTGCTCGCATGACTGATGGCCGCTGGGGCGGAATAGTACTTGAGTGGCGACCGCGTACCGGAAAGCTCAGTGTGGGCAAGCCTCCAACAAGGTGGACCGACGATTTGGTGAAGCCTGGATGCGAGCAGCACAAAACCGGTCGTTGTGCAGATCCTTGGGGGAGGCCTTTGTCCAGCAGTGGACGTCTTTTGGCTGAGATGATGATGATGATGATGACTCACAGTGCAATGCGGTATAGCGGCGACTTTGTAGTCTAGTAACGACCACGCCCCTCCAATGTCGTCTGCGTACGAAGGTTCAGGGTTCATGCCTCGCTTGTAGGTCTTGCGTGTGTAAAACTTCGTCGAGTAGTGGTTGAATCCGTAGAAGTCACTGGTACCTAAAACCAAAGACAAAGATATGGAGACTTTTTTACCATTTTGTCATCATCATCATCCTCAGGTCCACTGGTGAACATAAGCCTTCACAATGGATCGTCACCGCACCCGGTCTTCCGCCTTTCGCATCCAACCACTTCCCGCCGCCTTCTTTAGGTCCTCAGTCCACAGTCAGACACACTTCACCCAGAATCCTCAAACATTGATCTTCAACTTTTTCTAAGATATTTCGTGTCATGCTTCCCGGCGGAACCACTTTCGATTTAACTAGTTTAAGTTACTCAAAAAAATCTATGAAATGTCTATAAAATTCTAGTCCTATTTAAAAAAAATCTATGTCTCCGGTTTCGCCGTATTTTGTTATTGGAAGTGGTTGCGCTGCGGAGTATCCTTCCAGCGAAACCACCACGATATATCTATTACTATGCATAGTATAATCAAATATATGGTATCAAATAATTCTATAACAAATTCTATATTGAATTAGAACCCCCAAATCCTCACTAGAATTTGAATATACGGACAAAGCTGTGTCTCAAATTTTCTCTTCGAAATAGTTAGTACCTTACAAATAAACAGAATATAAATAAAAAAAAATAAAAATGTAAAAAAATATAAAAAAATATAAAAATAAAAATATAGCGCATTGGGAGTCATACAAGCACATAATAATCTACTTATTTCTTTGTACACAACACTGCATGAACGAGGCAATTCAGGACCTTTGAAACGTTCTTGATATTTTAGGAAAACACTCTTTTGTTCTTCTAAACTCACTGATAGTCTCTTTCCACGCTTCATTTTAAACATACACTCGTAAGATGTTAATGTTTAAATGTTCAATTCACAACTAAAAATTATTTCGCTATGATGTGGGTAGTTAGGAACTTTAATCAAAGGTTCCTCAAGTAGGTAAGATGTAAATTTAATTGTTTAACATAAACATATTTATTCGTTACAGGAAAATGTAAGATAACTATATTATTAATAATAAATTTTACCTCTGAAAGATATGTAATGTTAATGTTGCTAAGAACTTTACTCTAGGCGTTTAGAAACTATTTCAAAGAGAAAATTTGAGGCACAGCTTTGTCCGTATATTTGAATTCTAGTGGGGATCTGGGGGTCTTAATTCAATATAGAATTATTATAGAATTATTTGATACCATGTATTTGATATTTTATATTATTTTATATTTTATATTATTTTATATTTGCATAGTATGCATAGTTATAGATATATAGTGGTGGTTTCGCTGAAAGGATACTCCGCAGCGCAACCACTTTCAATAACAAAATACGACGAAACCGGAAACATAGATTTTTTTTAAATAGGACTAGAATTTTATAGACATTTCATAGATTTTTTTGAGTAACTTATACAAGTTAAATCGAAAGTGGTACCGCCGGGAAGCATGACATGATATTTCTAGGAGTAACTCACCTTTCACGTACTCCTTTTCCTCCTCCGTAAACTCTGGTAGTCTACTTCTCGGATACCCTTGCTCCTTACTCTTCTCGGCCACCAATCTCACAACGCTGTCAGGAAAGCCACCTCTCTCAGTGAATATCGGGTGGGTGTAGAGACCAACTTCGAAATCCATTGCGTCTAAGCCAGCTTGTATGTCATCTGGGTCGTCTGTCATGCCTTGACGATAGTCGGTCGCTATGGTTATGCCACAAGTGCCTAAAGTAACATAAATTAATGTTAGATAGGTATGATTTATAAGAATAACAGAGATGTAGGCTATAACAATAATTTAAATAGTATTATCACTAAAACGATCTATAAGTTAAATCATTTATTATTTTTAAAAAACTTATCCCGTGATCCCGCGAGATAAAATGCCGAAATAGATGCCATCACCATGACTTCTTTTCTTTCTTTTGTTTACTATCCGTGAGTATTCATTCGATTACGTTTACGAAAATGAACATTTGTATGGCATTTTAGCAGCGCCTCCTGGCGACAAACGAGAAGAGTTAAAATTTGGCATACAAATTCTCGTTTTCGCACTTGGCACCCAGCCCCCCAACCGCGTAACACTCTCGCTTTCGATCGCTTTGAAAGCGAGGCCCTCGCCTCGCTTTCTATTATAATATCGAAATATAATATCGAATAATATCGAAAGCTATAGCCTATAGCTTTTGATATTGCTTTCATATTGCTTTCGAAATGACAAGATGACGCCTCCTCCTCGCCTCGCCTTCAAAGCGATCGAAAGCGAGAGCGTTAGGCGGTCGACCCCCAGGTGAGATCGCGGTCAAATACCTACTTGCTTAAAGAATACAAATGAAAAAGAAAAACGCTCTCTAAGCCCACATGGAAACTAATTTTCAATACGGTTTATAGTTAAATTTTATACATATGTGTTCCGCTTTTGCTAGAGTAAAAGACATAACATAATAAAATATCTACAAATTTGATACACCAGCGGATTTACCATTTTGCTTGCCCCTATATTCCTTGTCGTACAGATGCCAAGCAGCAGCGTGGGCCAACATCATATTCTTCGCGCACATATACTCCGCAACGCCATGCGCATTCAACCCTGGTGCAAACCTCTTATCACCATAACCGAACAGTGCAAACTGCTTCGGCTCGTTCAAGGTGATCCACGTCTTCACCCTATCACCGTACAAGTCGTACAAAACTCGAGCGTAGTCCTCAAACCATTGAGCGACAAGCGGATTGGTCCAACCACCCAAATCCTGAAGACTTTGAGGCAAATCCCAGTGATACATGGTGACGACAGGTTCAATACCATTCGCTAGTAACTCATCGATCAAATTGCTGTAATAAGCCGCGCCATCTTCGCTTATTTTATTAGAGAAGCCAGTAGGAAGTATACGTGGCCACGATACAGAGAATCTGTAGAAATCGACACCCAAGAACTTGATAATAGCAACGTCTCTCTTGTAATACTCATAGGACTTGCAGGCGTCCTTTGCTGTTGTGTTGTCCAGCACATTGCCTGGTACATCGCAAAATGTGTCCCATATGCTTGGCGATTTATCTGGGGAGTTACATCACGCATTTGTATAATAACGATAAAAAAAAATCTTTAGAGCGTCCGCTGCGTTATGAAGGCGCATTGTTTCATGTAAATTAGCCGCGCCGACCGACATGCAACGGGCGATCTGCCATATGCAGCGCTGCTCTATGAATTTGCGAGCACCCGCGCTGTGCAGCCCGCTTGACGCAGCGGACGCTCTTATAAAGTACATTGCATAAAAGATTTATTTTATACCACGACGTGTAAGCTTTGTTTTGTCTCACTAGATGGTAAGTACCTAATGGTAAGACTGAAGGTGTAAATTCACTTCTGGCATCCTCAACTACTAACGAACAGAGAACCAGGAAAGTAAACATTGCTTCTAATTAAATCACCAGCCTACTCTGTACAGATATTAGTGTGCGTGCGTATTCTTGTCGAGCGCCGTTGTCACACCACTGCCACGCGCCGCTCGCTCGCTATCATAAAGAAACTTGAAACTCGCAGTTTTGCGTCCGCGCTGCACCCCCTTAATAAAATTGTCAGTACTTCAATGCCATACGATTTTCGTTTTAGGTAACGTAGCGAATGGCAAATAAAACTCACACTAGGCACACACTACTGCACTCGTGACTTTACTTCCAACTGTCACAACGCGACGTACATGTTACTAAAGATTTTTTTAATATTTCCTATTTCTACTATTAGGAAGTTTGTAAGTAGGTATGTCCAGAAGCATCAAAAGCTTTCATCCTTATCAGTGGATTACCTGCAGCGTCCCATGCACCCTCAACTTGGTATGAGGCCGACGCTACGCCCAAAGCCATTGCTTTGGGTAACGCTCTCATCTTCAAGGGTAACTGAAATAGAAATTGAAAATTTTTTATTTGGTACAATCACACATATATACCTACACATTCAAAACATAGGAACACTGAATCCTAAAATACATATTGTGGTGCAATTTGTGAGCCTGTCATAATAATATTCACACGAATAGCTGTGCCCCGCGGTTTCACCCGCGCGTTAGTTAGGGAACAAACTATTAAAAAACTATTTTATTTTCCCGTTTTTGCAACATTTTTTATGGCTGCTCCACTCCTATTAGTCATAGCGTGATGTAATATAGCCTATAGCCTTCCTCATTAAATAGACTATTCAACACAAAAAGAATTTTTCAATTCGAACCAGTAGTTCCTGAGATTAGCGCGTTCAACGCGTTCAAACTCTTTAGCTTTAAGTATAATGTTAGTATAGATAAGCCCCCCAATCAAACTAATACAGTTTGTCAGGGTGCCTAATGTGAGTTTTGTTTACTAACCGTATTCATATTACGTTTACGAAAACGAAAATTAGTATGGCATTGAAGCAGCAGCGCCTCCTGGCGACATAGGAGAAGAGTTAAAATTTTGCCATATAGAAATTATCGTTTCGTTTTGTTTCGTAACAAAATTTGTGTTAAAATTATATAAACAAAACAAAAACATTTTATAAATAGCTTGCCTACTTCTTAACTGATCTTTAGTATTTGTAAAAATATTATGATCGGATGTTAACGACGATAGTTGTTGACATTGAATGGGCGCCTTTGGCTTTCAAAGTAAAAAAGTAAATAGTGTTGAATAATTTCGGCGGGCTGGTTAGAACCACCATAGCTCAATTGGGAGAGCACCTGACCCGGTATGTCAGAAGGGTGCAGGTTCAAATCCTGCTCGTGGAAATTTTTTCAACATTTGTGTTTTTGTAATTCTCGTTTTCGTTAACGATAACGATTGGCGAATGAAACTCGCACTTGGCACCCAGAAGTGTGCGTTGATGCGTTCGTCATAAAGTCAAATAGAGTGTTCAACAATAGTAACATAAGATTATACAATAATATTGTGGTACTTAACTAGTTATATTTTTAATTAAATTCCGGGTAAGCTTAACTTGTCCTTCATCTCATCTTAAGTGATGATAAGACCGAAAAGGTGGAAGCGTATCACGTGGAATCCTCAACTACTGAAACTACTAAGACACTGACTTTCATATCTCTAGCTGCCGGGACACCTAATGCCACAAACAATGATGTCATGGCGACATAATTAGATAAGATGGTGGTAGCTAGCCAGGCAAACTAACAAGCCCACTAAAACACAGATAGAAGTAGGTAATTCATATAAACAATTACCTACCTTAAGCTGAATAGCAGCTATGAAAGACGTCGAGAACACAGCCGTTTAATAAAGGATACTATTATATATAACAGACACATTTTCAGACTAGTGTCATGCTAATGTAAACCACTAACCACAGTATAAGGTCACTACAGAAGGGAAACTTAGTACATACCTCGCTCGAGCAACGCACCTAGACCCAGACACACAGACACATAGCTCAGGACAGTCCGACCGAGCGCAGCTGTTGCGAGAGTCCGTCAGAGTTTGTCTATGGCAGATAACACATTGCCACGCACCACGCAGCGTAGCGCGTGAATGCGTGTTCTAACGATGCTTGTAAGTATTTTTTATTTATTTATTTTATTAGCTACACAAAACGGAATTACAGCGTTTACATAGTCATTTTCAGCTTGTCCAAACATTGGTGGACTGCATTTCCAATGTTTGTGCAGAAAGCATGCATAAAACACATCGAGATCGAAAAGAATCGAGTATAAAACATTATTTGAAAATTAATTACAAAGTATCTCTGTTTGTATAGAAAACACGCACAGTCCAACACACAGAAAATGCATCCACGCGCGTTCATGCAGATCACGCCTACAAGCCTACAAGCGCGTAGGTGCGTCGACACGCAAAATGCAGCGTGGTGCGTGGCAGTGTGTTGTGTGTATGAAGTTTGCCTTCTGCAGTCTCCGTGTTTTGTGCATTAACAATGGGTAAACAAATATTAAACTAAACATACATCGGCAGCGTTCATTTTATATCGCGATATCGGTATCTCGCAAACTTGAAATTAAAAAATATCAAAAAAATCACTACAAAGTTATGGTTGATGTACCTACTTACAAACTGTTTGAGAATATTCAGTAACGAAATAGTCACCATAGTAAAAGTGACTTCGAATACAAGTAGCGGGATGTGATGTGAGCAGTTGATATCAAATATTAATAATGAAATAATTAAAATGAAACTACTTACAGCTACGGATCTACTCGCGTTTATTTTACACACTAATTTGATTTAATGTTTATCCTGACGTTTCGAACCCTTTGCAGGGTTCGTTGTCACAGGGTGAGGTGTTAGTAAGAAGATCCGTAAAAGTAGTTTCATGTGTACATTGAACTTTAGAAATCAATAATGAAATAATGTCAAAATTGTTATATTGTCACCAGTTCGAATAAAAATAAAACAAAATAATACCACCATAAATATTATGAATACCGATACTTACATATTCTTCAGATTATACTTATCTATACTTTATTTTTTAATGCACTTCTCTCAGCAATTTTTCAAGAAAACTATTTCGCCGACCTTTTCTTGTGTCAGACAAAAACAAGTACCTAAGTATAAATAATAATAAAGTAACAGCAGGTAGGTACACACAGTAAGCTTTAGATTATATAGACGTGTATATGACCTAAGCTAACAGCCAGATTAGATAACTTATTCAAACTAAGGTAGGTGGTATTTTGTGTGAAGCAGTGACGTTGCAATTAAGATGGTAAAATACATTTATTTAAAATGTGTGGTGTGACATTGAAATTAAACACTATATTTTCATTTGACCACGAACCCTGCAAAGGATAAGACACGTCAAAATAAAATCTTCACATAGTAGGTATAAAATAAAATCGCTCCCGCTATCTGTACGCTTAGTTTTTAAACTACGCAACGGATTTTATAATTTTAATTTCAATTTTGTTTCTATAATAATTTTAAATCTTATTTTATTTAATTTATATAAATTGTTGTTGTCTACTATGATCCTATGCTGGTCGAAATAAATGAATTTTATTTTTATTTTTATAATGCAGTTTTCAGCATTTTGATTCAAGAGGATGGTTTACATAAGATTTTTGACCTTTTGCAGCTACTAAAGCCTCCCATCTGCACAATATCTTTCAATATCCGAAGCAGTCGCTACACATCCAACGAAGCTCGAACGTACTTCTTGCCTAGAAAGTTTCCATGTTTTCTTAGGAAGGTTTATATAGATTTTCCGTGCTCTCTCGACCTGTGGGACAGATGTGCGACCTATAACATAACATCGTACTATAGTCAGCTTGGCGGATTTCGAACAAGCCGATGATATAACCGCTAGACCACGGGAATTATTCTGATCCCCCCCTCATCAAATCATCATGATCCCAGCCAAAAGACGTCTACTGCTGGACAAAGGCCTCCCCCAACCGGTTTTGTGCTGCTCGCATCCAGCAGCTACCCGCGACCTTCACCAGACCTTCGGTAGGCCTTCCCCACTGCGTTTTCCGATGACTACAGATGAAATAAATTGGGTAAATTAAAAAGGAATGAAAATATCGTACAAAAAGTTAATACTCAGTCAAAATACTCCTTTATTGTAACACCGACATTTCATAACATAACAAACTATTGTCAAAGAACACACAACGCCCTCTCACAATTAGGCGATAACGACTAAAAGTACATTTATATTTTTATTAAAATACGTTATATTCATATCCGATTTAGTCAATATATAATATGATATTATTTTAGATTCTTACATAAATATTTTACAGCCTGACCATAGACAATTGCATTTCATTTCCCATTTTCAAGCGTCCTTATTGTCCATCTAAAAGCATACTTAAGTATTCATAATTTTCTGGCCAGGCCCATTTATAATAATATAGTAATTAATTATCATTAAAATATGGTATGCAAAATATTACAGGTACATTAAACTCAAAAATCTTATGTCTCTCAAAATTGTAATTAAATATAATCATGCTGTGTTATAATAACGCAATAAATTTTAATGATTACGAACAATTAGATACGAGCGAGCACTGATAACATTTATTATTTGTATATTACTATTTGTTAAACAAGTAACAAAGTATATAAACTATATGAGTAAATTTACAAATGGGTACCCGTATTTGAAAAGCCCTTGGTACTTGGTACTAATAAAACCTTCATCCTATTTAGTTGCATAAAAACTAACGAATGAGCACTGGTACATAAGTATCATAATTAAGAGTTTTTACATAATTTTCGAATTCAATTTGAACTCTGAAGACTTCACAATAATAATACTGGCCAATTTTGATCTCTCCATCAATAGTCGACGATTAAGTGCCAACCTGCTTGATAAACGAAGCAGGTTATTGATTATACCGTAAACAGAGCAGCAATCGTGTATCATTAAAAATTAAAAAAAAGTTTACAATAATATTTAAAAGTAGTAAATTCATTCTAAGAGTAGGATTTGTGGTACACGATGGAGACGGAAGACAGTAATATAAAAGGTGACGAGAGGCCTTACCACGAACTCGAACACCCTTTTGCACTAAACTTATAAATCGCCTAAGTCTTTGCCAACTACTACCCGGTCAAGTTAAGTCGGCACATGAGTGTAAGCGACGTTTTCGAGCCAGGTGCCGAGTTAACTTGACCGGGTAATAGTTAAGCCAAGACTTAGGCGATTCATAAGTTTAGTGCAAACGGGTGTTAGAGCAGTATTACTGCAATGTTATTGCAGTTGTGACAACGAGATGGTTGGTGGCATCAGTGTTCAATTGAAACCAGTGACTAGGGTTACTTTTTTATAAAGTATTGTACGTTATTTCGGGTAACTGTTCTATATACTTTTTGAGAACAACAAAGTACGCGAAAATACTTTATTTCACATATTTTATTTCTCTAGGATTCTTTTTAAGTATATATAACACAAAAAAGATGCTGTGCTTTAGCTGTGACAAATATTTGTTGCTAAAAGCAATGAGAAGTATGTTTTTAAGCGAAACTTTTTTCTACCTTTTAATAACCAATGTACTATATTTACACAAAAAAAGGTGGCAACCCTACCAGTGACCGACATTTTATTCCTTTAGTCATTAAAATAGGGGTTAGCAACTGGCTTTCGACTTTACCGTCTTTTGACCGTGTTTTAAGGCAAATAAATGTTTTCTATTCTATTTAACTACAAGTAAGTACAGACCAAATGAAACGCGACGAGATCCGATGTCGAACCCAGTGGTTAACCCAGTGGTTAGTGTGTCGAACACTGCCACTACGATATACAACATGTCACAGAATGAACGCACATCGTCAGACACCCAATTAGAACATTTAATTATAATTAAAAAAACATGCAAAATAATTTTACTTTTATTTAATTAAATTGGTTTATTTAAGTTATTAGTTATACTCATCGAGGGCAAACAGTATGGACATATTAGCGCTTTAGCCTACCGACCTACCGCATTTTAAAAAGCCCCTTATTGCATTGACTTACGTTTCATTTTCGTTTGTTTTAACTATTTAACGAAGGAGTGACTGTAAATTCGATAAGTTTTAATAATTTTGGAAAAAAAATTCCTATATTTTAAATATTTTTAATCGATTGAGAAGCCGATTTATAACAAACTACTTTCTGGATGTTCGCTTAACCTATTACACGTTGTATACGCCTAATGTCACGTCTCGTTTTTACAACCGCAACAACACTGCTACAATACAGCTTAAAGAGCTTAATGTTACCAACAAGTAGTACGCTTTGTATGTAATTGTATGTCTAACATTGGTAGAGCTTTCTGTCGCGTACCTAATCTTACCTTGATAATAAGTAAACCATTCCAAACACAAACAAAAAATACCAAATTACACGCATCCTTATTCCTAAATTTAAACAAAAACTATTCAATAAATCCATTTCCGATTTTTACGTTAATAAATAAATGTAGATTTGGATAAACGGACTATTTGAATGTATTTTTTTTTTTTTTTTTTATACATAGCACGGCAAATGACTCCAATTCACCTGATGTTAAGTAAATATGGAATCCAGATGCGACGACAACTGGTGCAGCGTGAGAACAGCGCAGCGTCAGTTATCCTCACTTTGCCGGCCCACAAGGTGCCTCTTCACGCCTCGTTTAACAAACAATTATATATATTCGAAAGAACTTTAAGTTATTTTAACTAAACAGTTAAATTTTTTCATTTTTAGCACCAAGTAGTTTGATAAGTTTTAATTTCACACAACTTCTGTGTCAATGAAAATGAAATCGTAACAAGAGTAAGTATCTAATTCATCAAGAATTGGTAAGTGCATTTTCAATCATATAGTATTTTTCAGTAATGATTACAAAAAAAACTTTAGTTAACAAAGAGATCATTTTATTAGTGAATGTTAACAACTTTTAATGTATTGTAAACGTTATAAGTCACAAAACGTAAAATACAGATATATAAAAAAAAACATAAAATTAACACGCGCTCAGACTTTTTATATATATATATATTTGCTTAAAACCCTAAGGCAGAACAATATTTCATTTGTTTCGAATCTTATCTCAATCACATAAAGTTCAAAATATGATAGGGAAAAAACTGTTTAAAGAGCGTTTTAAAGTGTCATAATTTTGCAATTATTTTACAAATAAAACGATGATAATACAAAAAAATTAGGTATTACTTGAACACTATCACCGGATTCAGCAGAAAGTTGAGTATATACTTTGTGGAGACAGTGCAATCGTTCAGTATAGTTTTGAAAAGATCTGAGAATTTTGATGTAGTGGACGCTTTAGTATTGATAGCACCCCTGGCGAGTTTACACTCAAGGCATTCGATCTCATGTCCTCTCACTAACAAATCTTTACTGCCAATATTGTATGAACCGTGTTCATTAATCAAAATGCCTTTGAACCGTATCTTGTCGTCTATTCTGAGCAGTCTTGTGAAGTTGGTGAAGTAATGATCGTATATGACGGTAAGTTCGGCTCGGCGCTTGAGTATGCCGCCGCCCGCTTCCATTAGGAGCTTCACTTCGTAGGCGTACCTGTAAAGGAAAATGATTCATAATACGATACATTCTAATCTCAATCTCCAGCCATCCGTATAATAGGTTTATGTAAGAATTATTAATACTAGTGGTAATTTTATTAAGGCTGCACGGATTGAATCCTAAGCAATGAAAAAATTAAAAAGATAGAATGTGAGTTTGGATTGGCATTGACAGATTTCGGCCACTCCACTTCCATTTTTGAAATTTTTGAAACGAGTATATATGCGTGTATGTCAAATACATATGCGTGTGTGTCAAATGCATGGTAGTGCGTGTAATGTTTGTTTTATTGATTTAATGTATTTTTATGCATATTTAAAATAAATAATTAACATTCTGCAATCCTTCTCTATATAAACTATAAGTGTGCGAAATTTCATACTCCTCCGTCCGCGCAATTTTAGTAGAAAGTGTTACAAAGTTTATGCTTCACGTATTAATATATAGATGAAAGTGCGCTTTCATCTTCGGTCTTATCGTCAATTACTATTAGGTAAGATAGAGATCAAGCGCTGACTTTGTGGAATCAAAAACTGATGAACTGATTATCCAAATAAAGATTTTTTCTATTCTATTGTATTCTCAACGCTCATCAGCTCGATACGACCAATAAATAAAAGTAATTTTTGATTAAAAGGCACAGAAATTATCTGAGATTGACGTCTGTCAAGAACATAAGTAGGTACTTACCAAATACCTTTCGTATGATTTTTTAAACTTTAATGAGCAATAAAAATACTTAATTTGTTATTGAATACTTTTTTGGATGGAGGGCGCGGAAACTTTTTTATGGTCGAAAGGGGGCGCGTCTCAAATAAGTTAGGGAACCCCTACTCTATACTAATATTATAAAGCTGAAGAGTTTGTTTGTTTGGTTGAATGCGCTAATCTCAGGAACTACTGGTTCGAATTGAAAAATTATTTTTGTATTAAATAGTCCATTTATTGAGGAAGGCTATATAGGCTATATTACATCACACTATGACTAATATGAGTGGAGCAGCAATGAAAAATGTTGCAAAAACGGGAAAATATTTACGCGGTTGAAACCGCAGGCTACAGCTAGTATATAAAAAGTCTTTGTGTATTATATAACAAAGTAAAAAAAAAAACAACTCACTCATTCAAATTATCCAAGTGACAACTCTTTCCGCTCTGCCGCGCCACGCTCCTCACAAACTCGCACTCCTTCGAATCTAGACCTTGCGCACCGCTGCACAGAGTCGAATACTCCTCGCCATAATAACACCTAAAGTATTCCCTCAAGAAGCCGGGCAACCACGACGCGAAACCGTTCCATCGATTCACGACACTCTTCAACTTCACATCTCTGACATAACCCTCCCAATTTACGTTGGCGCCGTGTAGTACTGAACACTTAATTTGCGTCTCAGCAGTATTATAATCCGTCCAAGATGGGGTGTTGCATTGCCCGTAATAATCCTCCCAAGTTATGTGGTAAGTGTTATCGTCATAGTCCGTTATGAATTCGTTTTTAAGGAGGTTCTTTATGCTCGATTTCTCTTCGCCTATGAGCTCAATCAGGCCTGAGGGTAGACCGTCGTCTTGTATGTTCGCTATGAACTGATTGCCGAAGTAGACCAGGGTTACGAGGCCGATTGTAAGCTGGAAGAAATATTAATAATTATCATCAATAGCCTATACAATTTTATTTTTAAAACAGTAGCCAAATTTTCTGGAGCGACTCAGAAGAATTGGGAAGTAAACCAATTTCTCCTAGTAACGTGTGTCGAAATATGACAAAAATTTTTTTTTGGGCTATAGTAATACCAAAACGAACACTGATTTGTATGAAAAGTCTATAAATTTTTAGCATAAAGTAAAAAGTGTTGAATAATATCGGCGGGCTGGTTAGAACCACGATAGCTCAATTGGAAGAGCACCTGACCCGGAATGTCAGAAGGGTGCAGGTTCAAATCCTGCTCGTGGAAATTTTTTCAACATTTGTGTTTTTGTAATTTTAGCATATTTCGACCCATGCCCATGTTACTAGGAAAAAGTGGTTTACTTACCGACTCTTGAGTCGCTCCAGAAAATTTGGCCACTGTGTTAAAAATAACTTTATATGTCTTACTTAAGGGAACTACAGTACAGAACAGACGGTTGGCAGTTTAGAAAACAATTTAAAAAAAGTTCGTTATTTTAAACTTTGTTTTTTTTTGTTATACGGTTTTTATGCGATTTGAAACTTTCTATAGTAGATTTTAAATAGCATAAATTCATTTAAAGAAACTTTATTTCTAAAATAATTTTTATTAAATGTCAAGATCTCTGTATTTCTTTTAAAAAAAAGTTGAAAGTTTCATTAAAATACGCTTATTGGATTAAAAGAATTAGTATATTAGTGATATAGTAATTACACGGTCGACTACTTATACACAAACAATACTTTGACATTTCCAATTTTCTGTAGAACTCACCTGAAACGGCGTGATGAACTTCTTCGTCACCTCAGACTTCGCCAACATACAACTTACAAACAAACTGAGCAGAAACCCTATCACTATCGAAACAGTATACAACACCCTAGACAAGGTGATGTACTGGAGAAACGCGAATACTGGCAACGATACAGTCACCACACCTATAAGAGGCAAAAACAAGAAAGAGCATACTAACGTCAATGTGCCTCTTATAAGACCATAAGCTGTACAACCGTGCGAGCACATTATAAACATTTGCAACCAGCTCAGAGTCACACAATGCGGCATTGCGAACACGAAGAAACCTTGCCAGTCGCTCCTGCGAGCCATGACGAGTAGAATCACTGGTATCAGCAGCGAGAAGAAAACGCGAGCGTTCAAGCAAAACTCGATGCTATTCCCTAATATATAAGATGGATAATTGGATATGTGAAAGTCCAAAAACCGCCAACCTTGGTGGACGACTGTGTCTTTCTCGTAAGGGTATTTGGCAAGCACGTTTATAGCGAAAGATACTAAGGCTAAAATGTCCGGGTAAGGATTGCCGTTGGTACCAAAAGAGAATAACGTCAGAAACATGAAAAAGAAGGAGAGGACACAGAACTCCGAGAAGGGAACCCATTGCGTCGCTATAAAGGGGTAAAGGAACAAATTCGTGAACAACGCTAAGAAGAATTGCACGAAAGGACCCAGATTGTTCCTCACGAAGAGATTTTCCGATTCGTCCGGATGGAGGTTCCCATCACTATACCTCAGGAATAAACCGGACCATTTTCTGAAGTCGATAAACTGCTTTTTCGCATGCAGCATTTTGAAAGTGCATATCACCATAGTAAAGAAACTGACAAAGTATAAAACTAGAGGTACAAGGTGGTACAAACTGTCGATACTGACTGATAAGTATGCGATAAGGAGGATGGATAGCTCTATATTTGAGAGTCTGAAGGAGAAATTCGCGAAGTAGTATAACAGTTTGAGGTATAACACTTGTATAAAGACTATTGGGTGTAAGAAAGCTTGTTGCAGTAATGGGATGTGGTCCAGGGACTTTAAACTAGGATCTGTTAGAGTAAGGTCGTATGTGACTAGAGGTAGTTCTCCTTGGCAGTAGTCGACGGCGGCTGACACTAAATTGTCTACGGTGAGATTGCGTATGTCGTCGTTGGAACTGCACGCGTCTGGGTAATCTGTGAACGGAAAAATGTTGCGGTTAAATATGAGTCTTCTTGGTGGGGAAAGTTGTGCCTGGTGGTAAAATACTGCCCAGAATCCGGTTGGAATGCGACTACCATAAAACTTCCGCCACTATAAGAGGGTGCCGCGCCGACGCAAAACTGCGAGTTTAGGCATATAGCGAGCGAGCGGCGCGTAGCAGTGGTGTGACAACGGCGCACGACTACGAATACGCACGCACACTAATAACTGTACAGAGTAGGCTGGTGATTTAATTGGAGCAATGTTTACTTTCGTAAAATCATAGGCGTTTGGGTAAAAAATAATAAAAGTCTTTAATATTTTCATATTCATATTTTTATAATGAAAAATTAGACATCAGTGGCCTGCGGAATATCAATACAAACATTTTGATGTCGGATTATTGTTTCATGTTCTATATACACAAAGTTTCTGAAGAAATAAGCTTTTAGATATCATTACTTTCACGTATTGTTCATGCAGTTTCTGGGTATTTGTTTCAAATTCCAAGACAACCATGGCCTTGTGAAAGGATCAAGCTAACCTACACTAGTCCTTTTAATGTATATGACCTATTCAGCGCCTAGCACCAGTGACTTAAAAACACGTAAATTTTTTAAATTCCGCGCTGCACCTAAAAACTGAAGGACTTTCATACAAACTTTCACTGCCTATTTGATCCCCTTAGGGTACGATTTCCGTAAAATCCTTTCTTAGTGGCTTGTTAGGTCACTCATTTAACCTAGTCTAAATTTCATCTAATTAGCTTCAGCAGTTTCGGCTCGGCGATGATGAATCAGTCAGGACAAGTCATTATATGTATATAGATGTATTGTACCAAATAAAGATTTTTTAGAATAGCTATTCTATTCTAAAAATAGAAAACCTGACAAAAAAAGACGGTGCTTCGTGCTGTGGTGGCTTGAGGAACCCTTTAAATTTCTCGCCACCTCCAAGAGTCCGGTAACGCTGAAAGTGCCGCCTGAGGCAATCAAAAAACAGTCAAAAAAAAGATTGTACCTGTGTGGGGCGCAGGCGCGGGCCGCAGCGTGCCATTGGGCCGCAGCTGGTCGCCCGCCTGCAGTTGGGACGGTTCCAGCGCCTGTTCTTCACCCAGGGCGCGGGCTTCCTCTGCGATCAACCATACATTAAAATCATTATACACGGTGTTAAAATACCTCTACGCAGTATTTATTTACTTTAATAAATTTAAATTTAATTTTTATATAAAAATAAATTTCACGAAAGGGATTCGATCCGGCACCTTACGACTAACGGGTACGTTCACTGCCAACTATGCTATCGTGTATAAGATCGGATGTTGTTGACGCAGCTTACTATATTGAATTAAGGCTCCTTTGGCTTACAAAGTACAAAGTAAGAGTAGTTCGAGTAGTGATTAATTTCGGCGGGTTGGACAGAGCCTCGACAGAACACCTGACCCGGTATTTCATTATAAGTTCGAAACCGGCTTGTAGAAAAATTATCAACATTTTTTCAAATTGTAATTTTTTCGCATCAAAATTTGCTTAAAAATATACAATAACTCGGACTCGAGGAGCTCGATGGCGCAGTGGTTAACGCGCCCGGTCTGCGAGTGCTGAGGTTAAGCAACTTTCGCAAAGGCCGGTCATCGGATGGGTGACCAAAAATGTATCATCTCGAGCTCCTCCGTGCTTCGGAAGGCACGTAAAGCCGTTGGTCCCGGCTGCATTAGCAGTCGTTAACAACCACCAATCCGCACTGGGCCTGCGTGGTGGTTTATGGCCCGTTCTCCCTATCCATCCACAGGGAAGGCTCGTGCCCCAGCAGTGGGGACATAAAAATGAGCTGATGATGATGATGATACAATAACTATATTTACTTTTACTTATATTAGGTTAAAAAAATTAATAATGAAAGTTAGCTATGAACCATCCTGTTAAAATGTTTACGTTTTAATCAGTACCTTGCAGCAGCGTTAGCAATTGGCTAGAAATAAATATTTAACCAGCCAAGCTTCATCTAGCTGTAGTGTTGAACGTGATGTTCAGCCACTTGGTTAATCGACATATAGACGTGTGATTGAATGGCGTTGTTCAATCAAAAGGCTAGCCGTGCAATTGAACGGCTATTTTAACTTGTTGGCTGCGATGTGTATTGTGCTTACCAGGCGACTCATCATCCGGCGAGTCCTCATCCGGCTCTTTCCTCAGGGTAGTGTTGCAAATCTCGCGAATCCGCCGCTCCAGTTGTGCCGTCGTTATATACTGTTCCCCGTTCGACAAACTGCGGGCAAAACCATAGGATTAAAAAAACAACAAAAATAACTTATACAAAAAGATTAATCTTAATAATGATCACCGAGAACACTCATTTGACAGCTTTAAAGGCCGACAACGCGTCTGCGATTCCTCTGGTTTTGCGGGTGGTGTCTATGGGCGGCGGTGATTACTTTCCATCAGGTGACCTGCCTGCTCGTTTGCCTCCTTCTTTTATATAAAAAAAAAAGAATTATTCGGTTTATATTTAGCGGTTTATGGTCCGTTCTCCCTAGAACGGGCCATAAACCACCACGCCGGCCTAGTGGAAATTGGTGGTTGCTAACGACTTCTAATGCAGCCGGGACCAACGGATTTACGTGCCTTCCGAAATACGGAGGAGTTCGAGGTAATAAGTTTTTGGTCACCTATCCGATGACCAGCCTTTGCGAAAGTTGCTTAACCTCAGCACTCGCAGCCGAGCGCGTAAACCACTGCGCCATCGAGTTCCTCATCCTATTTGTTATTATTATTGATATTATCCTTTTGAACTCTGCCCCGCCCAGCTACGACCTACTCACTTACGATTCCTTCTCTGTCACGAGACGGTATGCGCGGACCAAAGACCTGATACTAAGATACCAGATTTACCTAGCGAAAAGATCTCTCGCTGCCTTCCTAGCCACAGTCTCCTGACGGCTTGCGGCGAGACACGATTTGGCGCGAACTATTGCCGCGCTGTCCTCGTCGATCACACCGCTGCGAATACACCTGCAAGAGATTCGGAAGCATACGGTTATATGCAAAATTAATTTATTTATTTATTTAATCAATTACATGCTGGCTTACAAAGTTTCGTCCAATACATCAACAAGTTAAAACAATAGAATAGGTGGATCATCACCAGCTCTTTTTTTTGTCCCCACTGCTGAGCATGAGCCTTCCCTATGGATAAGGAGAACAAGCCATACACCACGCGGACCCAGTGCGGATTGGTGGTCGTTAACGAATGCTAATGCTGCCGGGACCAACGGCCTTACGTGCTTTACGGAGCACGGTGGAGCTCGAGATGATACATTTTTGGTGTGTGTAAGGTTACTCTATGTGGTTACTATGGAATATTAGTTGTCTGATTTAAGTAGGTAAGGAGCCTACTACCGTATTCAAATGAGTAATCTTTTATTAATGATTGTCTTGACACCTATGATTTTTCATTGTAAAATAGTCTTTAATACACTAGTGTAGAGAAGCCTGGCGGTAGGATGCCTTATTGAGGAAGGGCAAAGGGAAGATCTTCCTCCGAGCTGGGTGGTATAGCTCGGGGACCGAGGTCCAACGGATGTTAGTTGGAGGTGCTTTATATAGCGAAGGAGACGGTGAAACTTCGCTACCGCGATGAGGCTTCCCATACTATTTCATCGTCGTAGTATGGCGACGTCGTTGGTATGCGTTTGTGGCGCCATCTGTTGACACAGTTGAGAAGGTAATGCTTCGTGTCAATGTGCGGCGTATGCGGTAGGTGGAGCCGCCACACTAGTGTTAGTAACCAATTACTCTTTAGACACGACACAAGAACTACGTTATTAACATCTAATTTTATTATTGATAGGTGTTAAGAATTTAGTAACGAGACGACAAAGCCTCAGATCAGAAGGCACTTAATCAGTTTCGGTTAGTTGCATGGAGGTTGGACTATACCAGCGATTGGGGGTAATGGTCTAGAAGCCCAGTAGTGGGATATGCATTTATGTAAACTAACGTACTGTCCGTGTGGTGCCGGGGGAAAGAATTGCACCACCCCATCTCTTCCCGTGGGTGTCGTAGAAGGCGACTATGAAACTATTCCAGAAGATGGGCAGCAGCATCTCTCTGTGATTATTCTCACCTTACTACGATCGCCAACCCGCCTGCCAAGCGTGGCGATTATGGCAAATTCCCCTCAAAATGGTTTATCCTTGAGGGAGGCCTTTGTCCAGCAGTGGACGTATTTTTCTGAGATGATGATGATGATGATGATGAACCTACTGTCCACTCTACATTGTTCTTTAAAATTATTTTAAAGAGACACAAGTTTTAATCGAAAATGATTTCATATTAACCTATCCCCTTGAGCGTCGAGCGACCAGCAGTAACCGATAACAATTAAAATTCTATTGTGTCTGAGCTATTCGACGCTTGAGCTCCTATAAAACAATAAAGCAACTTAGCCACGTATCGCCTTTACAGATTAACTGGAATGTACGTCGAGACACGTGACTTGGTGTATCCTCAAGACTTACAGGTAAAAACTAGGTGATGGTGTCCTTCTAGTAGCGTATCGAACTCGTTATACCTTACCATAGATTTTTAGAGGCGTTCCGATATTTTTTATAGACATGTGCAATAAGCCAACTAGATGGCACTTCACTAAAAAATAGTTTTGGTATGTTGAACTGAAGTTGCTTCGTTGCGCAGCTGTACAGTCAGGCCCTACCGCTCGTCCCCGCCTTCGCCCTACTGACGCCTATTTTTTACTACTGCGACGCGAATCGCGCCAACTTCAGAGGAGACTAGAAGTTTGGCGCGATCTATATCAATTATTATTAATAACTAAGAGAAATGACTTCTAGGCGGGAAAGTGAAGTCATGTCTGCGGTTTTGTTTTATTTTCTAAAATTTGTGATATGTCGAATATTAATGTGAAATAATGTTGGATTTTTAGCGATAAGTGTTCGTGAACGTGCATGCAAATGAAACAAAACATTGCAACGTCGCTTTTTAAATATCAAAAAGTTCGCGTGAGGTCTCAGTAAAGCCCTCACATCTTCACTGATACACAAAGGGTTGCGGGGTATCATTTATCACTACTAACTTTCATTATCATCTATTAACAAAGTAAAAACTGTTTATTTATATAGGACTTTTGGAAAAATACTTTGACACTGGCTAAATGTGCTAAACGCACGAAGCCATAAGGAAAAAAACTAAGAGAAAAAAAGTCTCACATAGATCGTCGCAGTTCATCTCTCACTCTGTCCCATTTAATCTTCCACAGCGCAAAATCCTGGACGTTTTCATTCATTTCATTTCACTATTCGAATACTTTTATTTATCGCGTAACACCAAACACGCTGGCATTTTTCGTTCAACCGGGTTATTGACTATCTTAATTCCTATGAGCGACAGCGAAACTAATACCTTGGACGTACTAAAAGTGTTTGACCGACCGGCGAGTCACATAGCATGCGCGTAACTGAAAAATTTTGCTACAATTTTGTTTACGTTTTACTTTGCCGAAGAATGGTTGCGATTCCACACAC
Organism: Eudonia mercurella; assembly: GCA_963082485.1. Lineage (NCBI taxonomy): Eukaryota > Metazoa > Arthropoda > Insecta > Lepidoptera > Crambidae > Eudonia > Eudonia mercurella. The sequence goes on from OY720045.1 coordinate 5,924,151, forward strand.
TGTTACCTCATATCATCGCGCGGTTGCGTGTCGTTTCCTCGCATAAAAATCCCGCATCCGTCCAATGTTTAGTTATTTGTTGACAGGCTTTTTGTCAACATTATTCGTATGACGGACGACGCGAGACGGTTGCATGCCAGTTGGAGGAAAGTGTAAAACCTTATTTGTTGTATTTTTATTGTTTTAGACGAGGTTCTACTATTAAGGGGGTGCAGCGCGGAATTTGAAAATTTACGTGTTTTTAAGTCACTGGTGCTAGGCGCTGAATAGGTCTTATACATTAAAAGGACTAGTGTAGGTTGGCTTGATCCTTTCACAAGGCCATGGTTGTCTTGGAATTTGAAACAAATACCCAGAAACTGCATAAACAATACGTAAAATAATGATATCTAAAAACTTATTTTTTTAGAAACTTTGTAAATATAGCACAAATGAAACAATGATCCGACATCAAAATGTTTGTATTGATATTCCGCAGGGCACTGTTGTCTTATTTTTCAATTAAAAAACATGAATATGAAAATATTAAGACTTTTATTATTTTTTACCCAAACGCCTATGATTATACGAAAGTAAACAGTGCTCTAATTAAATCACCAGCCTACTCTACAGATATTAGTGTGCGAGCGTATTCGTAGTCGTGCGCCGTTGTCACACCACTGCCACGCGCCGCTCGCTCGCTATCATAAAGAAACTTGAAACTCGCAATTTTGCGTCCGCGCTGCACCCCCTTAAAATGTTATGATAAGTTACTTATATTTTAGCCTTTTTTCAAATTATTAAAACAATAGTACATTTTTTTAGCATACTGTAAAGATATATAGTATCCTTTTTTTAAACAGGAGAAATAGGAATAGGCATACCACTGCACCCGGTGAGACGTAGATGGTTATGTGGGACTCTAAACCCAAGCACCTCAAGAGGCAAGGCATAGCTACACTAAAAATATCTACATTTCCCCTTACGTGACGCTAAGATGATCCGGTACGGTTATAAACAATAACCGTAGTTAGTATAGAAGATCGGCTATGCCAGCCATCTTCGGGCGAACCAGCGACGTTCCAACTAAAAGTCGAAATTGTCGCCATGACCGAAATCGGTCGGACCAATCATTATCATCATAGGTATCCTAAGCATCAGGCAATAAACTATAGGTTTGCAAGATGTATGCTCCAATCGAGCTAGGAGACCCCTTAGGACCCGTCCCAACACAGTTGCGGTAAAATCGCCAGACGGTTACCCGGGACATCATCATCGTCATCATCAAAAGATTACATCAAAAACAGGCACGGCATCGAATGGAAGGAGCAGCCGGGTATGAAACACTCCAAATCCTTCCTAGGTGAAAACGCCTTAGGACGGAGTAAGTTCATATGCGGAGGCAGTAGAAGACAGGCCCGATTAACCATCGGTGCCTTGACAGGGCACTATGCCACAAAACAAATGCTCCACAGAATGCATCTATCAACAAACAGCTTATGTAGGGCATGTGGAGAAGAAACGGAGACAATGCAGCACCTACTGTGTGACTGTGACTCTCTGGCTAGGAAAAGAATGGGACTACTGGGGTCGGCTTATCCGAAACCAGAGGACTACAGGCTCTTCGCTCTTAAGGACGTAGCCAAACTTATGGCATCTATCTTTACAGAGGAAGAAGAGTGAAAGGACGAGGTTGCACAAAATCATTATCATCATCATCATCTCATACAAGACATCCACTGGTATGGCTGGCCACAATCTTCTCTTGTCTGGGTGCCTAGTGTGAGTTCCGTTTGATATTCGATCACGTTACGAAAACGAGAATTAGAATGGCATTGAGGCAGCGCCTCCTGGCGATATACGTGAAGAGTTAAAATATTGCCCTCAGACCAAATAAAAAGTTAAGACGGAACTCTGTGAACAGCAAAGTGAGGCCGGTTTTTTAAATGTGTGTGTTTAAACGGGTGTTGCCATGATAATTCAATTACCCCAAAGTACAAAAATAACGTTAAAAATTAGCAACATTATTTTTAACGTTAATAGTTAATAAAAATGATCCATTCCGACGTAAGCTGTTGGTAAAAAGTGGTGGCGGTAAGAGAAAAGAAATGGAAAAAGTGTTTCAGGAATAAAACTTGGTCTGAGATATTGCCATACAAATTCTCGTTTTCGTAGACGTTATCGAATGAATACGGATAGTAATCAAAACTCACACTAGGCTCTCAGACCTGTGGTAGGGTGTGTCGTTCTCACAACGTGAATACAGACACAATGCCGTGAGTAGTCTGTAATAGACGCAAAGACCATGGCTGGTGGACTATCTTCCTCGCCTTGTGCCCAACAAGTGCAAAATCCAGAGAGCTTTTCACAGTCCTTTACACTGAATGTGCCGTACTTACAACGACTTGAGCATTGCTCACAGTCAATTAGACATATTTAACTGTTACAGCTAGTTAAAGTTAGAGCTGCATAAAATTTTGTTAACTTCATTAGTTTAGTTTATTAATTTCATTTAATTAGTTTATATATGTTTACTTTCTAATATTTTTCCCTTTGAATAATCAAAAACGTAAAAATTAACAATATCATTACTTTTTTGATTGTTTTTAATCTAGCATGCTGTCAACACTACAGGGTGGCTCATTCAAATCGGTCAGTATGGGAATGTCTGAAACTATAAGACATACGAAGATTTGTTCTTAGGAACCATGTCACCGATTTTGATAAAAAGAAAAACTGCATTCATACATTTGAAAAAAAACTGTACCCAGCTCGGGAATCGAACCCGGTTGTTTTGAAAAATAAACTTACACTTTTTCTATTTAAATATCGATTGTGTAGGTCTTAAGCTGTAAATGTCTCTAAGAAACATGATGTCTAAAATGAATAAAATGCATTGTTTTGACATACTTTAATTTATCATAGTAGGTGTTCGAAGTGACCACCGTTTTTTTCAATACAATATTTTAATAATTATTTTTTATTATTTTAATATTTTAAAGATTTAATGCAATGCTAATGCCACATGATAAGGTGTATGTAACAAGTAGAGAGGTACATACAAACAGCCATAGAGACAATTTTACATGCCTTAACTTGTTGAATATTGTAACGGTGGTCACTTCGAACACCTACTATGATAAATTAAAGTATGTCAAAACAATGCATTTTATTCATTTTAGACATCATGTTTCTTAGAGACATTTACAGCTTAAAACCTACACAATCGATATTTAATTAGAAAAAGTGTAAGTTTATTTTTTCAAAACAACCGGGTTTGATTCCCGAGCTGGGTACAGTTTTTTTTTCAAATGTATGAATGCAGTTTTTCTTTTTATCAAAATCGGTGACATGGTTCCTAAGAAAAAATCTTCGTATGTCTTATAGTTTCAGACATTCCCATACTGACCGATTTGAATGAGCCACCCTGTATATCTCTAGTTCTACAGTTTTATTCAAATTATATTGTAACGTTCTGTTATCTACCCGTTTGTGTTGCAAATAAATAAATAAATGCTTAGATTATATCAAAAATAGGTTAATGTTTTAAAGAACTGTTACATGATGTCTTTTATATGGTTAATGCTCTGGAATAAATTAATGTTGCTGTCAATTTCCCTAAATTACCTTCTCAACATTCTTCGGGCTTCTGGGTGTGCTTGCTCCGTAGCACATATCAGCCAATCAAGTGCTTGTTTGAAGTTCGATATTTTATCCGCTTCCAATTCTGTAAACAAAGATATAGAATGATTCTGTCGTATAGGTATGTATAAATGTAATTTTGATTGTAGTTAGCACTTTTTACGGAAAATCAAACAATTTGTTGCGAACAAGGCGTATCGCAACAACACGCTGGTATTCTGGCGGGGCCTGTCCGTGCGCGGTGCACGAACGTATCCGCAGAAGAACCAAGGTTACCGACATAGCCTGAAGAGTTTCTAAACTCAAGTGGCAGTGGGCAGGGTACATAGCTCGCAGGACTGATGGCCGCCAGGTCTCAAGTCTTTCGATTTTTTACCGGATTCACTTCGGAGAGTGTGCAATGGAATTGTTCAATTTGGTTCCTCCATCACCTTTCTGACAGGACAACCAGACAAACCGCGCGACGCCATAGTTACACACACAGAACACCAGAGTGGTTACACACAGTAGAGATTCCACCCATGCGTACGTAGCGTTTTGCGTCCACGTTTTTTTTTATTATTATTTATTTATATGTACACAGACAGATTACCATCAATACAATCTATAGTAGTAACGCAAATAAGTTAAGAAGGCTAGACAATAATCCAAAAGAGTGTAGTACACAAAATGATTTAAAAAAACAAAAATTATAACATTATAACTTAAACACTAATAAATACACAACAAAAGATTTTTAACAATGATTTTGAGTTTAAGGAGAAGAAGAACTCCTGGCCTCAGTCTGTGTTTCCTATCAAATATAATATTAGGGTCTTCAAATCACGAGTGAATCGGTACCTTAGAAGGTACCGATACCGAGTTTCCTAGAGGCAAGCATGTTACATCGTAGGCTACATCATCAGTTAAGATAGTAGTCAAATACAGGCCTTTGTCCAGTAGTGGACGTCTTTTGGCTGATGACACATTTACATGAAGTCTATACAGTATACACCATATAAAGACACAAACTACAGCCCACAAACACATATACAAAACACATTAGATACATACCATAAAATAACAAAAAGGCTTCATCATAGATTAAAAACACATTACTTACCACATTTTTCTTCTAAAAGTTGTTTGGCAAGTACAACTTGTGATTCGGCACAGCCGTCTTCGGCAAGCTGATTCCGCAGTCTCCTCAGTGATCCTTGAGGGCCATCTGAAGAAACACACACTAAAAAGTATTTGAGCTATGCACAAATGTTATAAAATTATTAGAAAACAAAAAGCTTTTTTATCAAGGCAAGTTTTAGATAGACCTATATATTTATTTATTAATTTATAAATCTACTAGTGTTTAATTTTAAAATTATTATTCAATTTTATTTATGTCGAGTTTTATTAAGTAGTAACTCTACCAGAAACTTAACCACCTTTTCAATACTCTCATTTTCTCTCATACTTGTTGTAATATATAAAAATGTCACAGCAAGAAATTATCTACTTTTTATTTGTTATATTAAATAAAAGCCAAAATATTAAGCTTCTTGTTCTTTACCACAAAACAAATTTTTATAAACCTATATAATTTTTGAATATTGTGTATTATGTCACTGAACTTTTCCTAAATGGCTGGACCTATTTAGATGAAATTTTTTGTGTGTGTTTGAGTGGGTCTCTGGGTATGTTTAATTCACAATTGGACCCGGATGGCGTTGCAATAGCAATAGCGGACAAAGCAGACCACACTACTTGTGTCGTACAGGTTTATACAAATTTTAAAAATTTATTGGACGTAATTGAATTTTTTACTCAAGGCAGTAAGCTGTATGTAGGCTGTATGTTTATTCCAATTTGATTTAACCCACTTAGTCCGACTGGGTGTTATAACACCTCCAAAAGTATTATGTAGATGTATATGATATATGCCAGCAGCAGAGCAAGAACATTAGGACTAATAAAAGCAGATTGTTACAGCGACCTAGCCAGCGTTGTAGTAACAATACAGACAGGCGCAGAAACAGAAGAAAGGGTACTCCTAGTCTCCGCATACCTGCCTAGCGAGGGGAACTTCGAGCCGCCATCCCGAGAAATGGAAGAAATTGTAAGAAAATATCAAGGTAAGAATATTCCTATTATTATAGGGTGTGACGCCAACGCACACCATATGGTGTGGGGCAGCACAAATTGTAATAAAAAAGGTGACTTACTTCTAGAATTTATAAGTGAATCAGGCTTGGAAATACAGAATGTAGGCAACACACCCACATTCGTCACCAAGGCAAGACGAGAAGTGTTGGATATCACTATTGCAACAGATAGAATAGGCCAACACATAAGGGACTGGAAAGTAGACGAAAAAGACTCTATGTCAGACCACAGACGAATCACTTTTAGTCTGGAAGCCAAGACGGAAAAAATCCTGATTAGAAATGCGAGGAAAACCAACTGGGACACATACCAACACTATATGGAGAAGTGGAGCCCAGGACGAGACACCCCGATAAAAGACGCCTTAGAATTAGAAAAGGAAGCCAATAGACTGGACGAAGCTCTAAGGGGAGCATATCACAAGGCATGCCCCCTTAGAGAGATAAGAACAGACAGAGGACAACCCTGGTGGACGAAGGCACTAGGGAAACAGAGGAAAAAGACACGGCGAGCTCTCCACAAGGCTCTGAAAAAGAACGACGATGAGAGCTGGCAAATATATAGAGAAGAAAGAAACACATATAAGAAAGAATGTATGAGGGAGAACAGGAACAACCGGAAGGCATTCTGCGCAGGAGTCGAAAAATACCCTGAAGCGGCGCGACTAGTCAAAACGTTCTCCAAAGCCAATACGCGTAAGCTAGAAAGCATAAAGAACGGGGAAGAACTAATAACCGACCCGGAAAAGATAATGGAAGTTATGTTGAAAACACACTTTCCAGAAAGCGAGGTATACAGAGAGGATGACACATCAATCCTCCCAGGTCCCACAGTGGACAGGGAGCCAAAGACAATCATCACCGAGGAACATTTATTGTGGAGCGTCCGATCCTTCCAGCCCTATAAGGCAGCGGGACCGGATGAGATCTTCCCAAAAATGCTACAGACAGCTATCAAGTATATAAGCAAGGATTTGCTGGCACTGTACAACGGCAGCATCAGAACCAAGCACATACCGAAGAAATGGAGAGAAGTGAGGGCAGTATTCATCCCAAAACCAGGCAGGGCATCCTACCAGGAAGCCAAAGCCTTTAGATGCATCAGCCTTTCTTCATTCCTATTAAAGACACTGGAGAAAATCCTAGACAGACTAATTAGAGAGCAAATAGAGAAAAGCGGACTCCCACTTCACCAAAACCAACACGCATACATGGAGGGCAAATCCACCGAAACGGCCCTCCATAGCTTGGTAACGAGAGTGCAGAGATCACTAAGCAATACAGAGTACGCAATGGGCTGCTTCTTCGACGTGGAGGGCGCATTCGACAGGGCGACCCCCGATTCAATTGAGGCCACCCTAAGCCGTGAAGGAATAGACAGTGACGTATCAGACTGGGTGAAAAACATGCTAAGACACCGGCAGATACGAACAGAGCTAGCAGGGATAACACATGCGGTGGTGGCGAAAAGAGGATTCCCCCAGGGAGGATGTCTGTCGCCACTACTGTGGTGTCTGCTAATAGACGAACTAGTAATCAAGATAAACAGGATGCACATATACACACAGGTGTATTCCGATGATGGCGTGCTCCTAGTGACAGGCAAAGTTCTGTGTCATGTGTGAAATCATGAACAAAGGCCTAAAAGTAGCCCTAGAGTGGTGCAGGAGCAAAGGTCTGAACCTAAACCCTGATAAGACCAAGCTAGTTCTATTCACAAAGAAAAGAAAGAGAGGACATGCTGAACCAGTGAAACTGGACAACCAAGAGCTGGAAACAGTCAAGGAAGTCAAGTATCTAGGTGTGACACTGGACAGCAAGCTTACCTTCAATACCCATATAAGTAACACATGCTTAAAGGCCAAGATGGCCATGATGCAGTGCAAAAGTATAATAGGCAGAACCTGGGGCATGAAACCAGCGATGGCACTATGGATATACAAGGCAATAATTCTGCCAAGGATCCTGCACGGAGCCATCGTATGGTGGCACAGAGCCACAGTAGGGAAAAACAAAGCAGAATTAGACAAAGTCCAAAGGCTAGCGGCCTTAGTGACCACGGGCGCGATGAGAACATCGCCCACAGCCGCGCTCGAGATCCTACTAGGGCTAAATCCCCTGGACTTATTAAACTATTATATATATAATTTATATATATTATTATTAATTTATTATATATATTATTAATAGTTATATATTATATAACTATTAACTATAGACTTATTAAATAAAGAAAAGAGCCACTGAACAATGGTTCAAGCTAAAAAGCACTGGCATATGGACCGGGAACTTCATGGACGAGGGTCATGCCAGTATAAGCAAAAACTACGAAGATAAGCTGTCAATGGTCTTTTCCAACAACGATCTAATACGGAAGGAAAGGATCTTTGACAAAAAATACAGAATACACATAGGAACAAGAGAAAACTGGAGCGTAGAAACTGAAGGCACTACTTGCTATACAGACGGCTCCAGAAAGGAGTCAACAAAGCTCTCTGGATCCGGTGTGCACATTAAATGCGCAGACGGGACGGAGGTGAACAAGTCTATACCGTTAGGCAGATTCGCCAGTATTTTTCAAGCGGAAATATATGCAATAACCGCAAGCGCTGCGATGGCCGAACACCTTAATATCACAGGAAAGATTGTCATTTACAGCGACAGCCAAGCGGCGCTGAAGGCACTAGGCAGAGAAGAGACGACATCAGCAATCGTCAAAGAATGCAAGGAATCACTGAAAAGGCTGACCGAAAGAGCGGACCTGACGATAGCGTGGGTCCCAGGACATGAGGGAAACACGGGAAACGAACAGGCCGACGAACTAGCAAGAAAGGGAGCAGAGGAAAGCTTGGTGGGACCGGAACCCCGGTTGCCAATAGCGCACAATATCACCAAGGGAGTAATCAGCTATAGTATTATAGCAGAAACCAACCAAAGATGGAGATCCTGAGGGCATGAGACAGTCGAAAGTCTTCATCAAGGGAATGGACAAGAAAAAGACTAGCAAACTGATGGGACTCTCCAGAGAGAACATGAGGCTAGTCATAGAGATCATAACAGGACACTGCCGATTGAACAGACATCTGACAGTGATAGGAGTGAAAACCGATCCCATATGCCCGGAGTGCACGGAAAGCGAAGAGACCAGCCTCCACCTACTCGCTGAGTGCCCCATATACTCACGGATAAGACGGGAGCTATGGGGGTCGGATACACTAGACAAAGAGGACCTGAAGGATCTGAAGGTGGAGCAGATAGCAAGATTCACCAAAAAGACAAAAAGATTTGACGGGGCGCCGTGAGGGCTGGATAAACCTTTAACCCCTCGAAGGGGAGAACGGGGAAAAGGACGAAATGGCCCGCAGACAACGCGGGCGGATCGTCCGTTCGGCCAGCGACGTCCCCACCAGAAATAATAATAATAATAATTATGTAGATGTAATGTGATACTTTTAAAGTTTCATTTACAACCACACCCAAACGCCTGGTTGGTTTAAATGGGTTAACTTAATAATATTTTACCTAAAGCACCTCACTTATTTTACAAAGTTTGATTTATTTTGAGTTTCTACTAATGCTGGTCTGGGATGTGAAAATTATGTATCAGCTGTTTAACTTCCCGTGCATGTCGTAACAGCCAACTAAAGGACAAGGTTTCCAAGATACTCCCACATCAGGTGATCAACTAGTAACCTATCACTGATGTTATCTATTCCACCCTGGAACCCTACTTTGTTTATGCTGAATGTGGTGTTGGCAGTGACCCAGTGTGAGTATACTCAACATTGGAAATTTCAACGCTCTGTCTACCCTTTTTGGGAGAAGGACATGACAGTATGTACGTGTGACATGTATTATTTATGTATTAGTTAATTTTCATCAATTGTAGCAATCATTTCATTTCAATGATGGAGGTTTTTGGAGGCTACTACTTACGTATTAACAACACTAAATGTTGAAGAGAGTTACATAGAGATAAGCAATATTGTCAAAATTAATAAAATAAATGATATTATTTCATGCTACAAAAAAAATTATGGACACATGTGTTTTTCCATCAGCTGAATAAATAATTTATTAAGTAGCGCAACATTAAATTTACTAGTGTTGTGAATAATATTCGCATCATTTGTTAATATTTGTATGTGTTAAGAAATTTCTATTCCCGTTCACTAAAAACATTTTGTGAATGTGGTTATCTTGATGCTTCCTTGCAACAAAATAGTTATTGTTAAAGCATGTGGTATCTACACAGTCATCTTAAAAAGTGTTTGTGCATAGACAAACCCTTCTGTTCTAAATTTGGACAGAAGCAGACCACATGCAAAGAGTAATTATGAAACAACAAACTGTTAACCCAAAAAATGTTTCTTCTAATGATAATGTTAGTCAATCAATTTGAAAAATAATTGACGAGTTATCAACAGCGGTTAGTAAGTAAACATGTATAAAAAAACATCTTCGAAATCGCCCAACCAGTAATTTTATTTACCAAATGTTATTTTGGAATGAAAGTAACTTAAATCACGGTGAAATTACATAACTTTCCCTTTCAATTCTAGGTCCAATAGACATTTCTCATATACCTAGGTAGAGAAGCTATGAAAGATTAATTACCTAATGTTAAAATTCCAAATTCATCAATGACATTATTTTTATTATCTCTAGTCAACTAAACATTGTTACTAAAATGGTAAACATATGCTTCTACTAGTATTATTTATAGTAAGGTTAAAATGTAAACTTTGAAATAAATAAATTTATGTAAATAGAGCAAATTGAAAATAAATATTTTACTTACCATGCAGGTTCCACCGTTTTCGACCAACCGGCATTATTCTTTCAACACTTTCACTAATTTAGTCTTTTCTAAGAAAAAAGAAAGGGCTTTTTCCGTAATAATATAATTTCTAAATACCTGTACGGCTTCAGTAACGAAAAAATTAAATAAATAAAAACTACCGAGCGCATATGATTGTAATAGCGATCTCGCGAATTCTTTGAAAGAAATGTCACAATATTTTTTGACAAGTTTGCAATGGTATACCGAAACGCAGCTAAAGGTACAAGTTATTTTAGGTTCATGTTTTAATAAAAATATGTATTATACAAAAAAGGATTTTGAGAAATTTGTTCTTTTGAGTTCAATAATTAAGTCTTCAAGTGAAAGCGTAACACCTACACACAATTGACACAATGCACCCACGCAAGTATTACTAGATTAGGTTTGTAGTACTAAAGTCTAAAGTTTAGTTCTTTTAAATATTTCACTACAAGAATAAACTTGAAAATTCTCAAAACTTTCGGAGTTTTCAGGAATACTTCTGGAAATATTCTGGGAACCTTCCAAAAATTTAGAAAGTTTCGTGAATATTCATTTCTTTTCCCGTAGTGAATATTATTATCAGCGTTTCAGCGTGTCTCGGACCGTACGGTACGTACGTAATTTTTGTGACATGTGTGAGAATTCGATCAATAATCCAAATATTTTTTCTTTTGCTAGTGCAAGCAATCTATTTGTTACGCTCAAGCTCAAAATGGTGAGTTAAATGTTTGTCTGTATAATCAAGATGTTGACTCCACGTTTCAAATTGACTCAGGACGAAAATCACGTGTTCATAGTAGTGCACGCGCCGTACACAAACATAGGCGATACCGAGATCGATGTTGACGGTGAAAACTTTTTATTCATATCTAGCCCGTACTTCTTGAGGCTCAGGCTCCCTGGGAGGATCGTTGACAATGAAAGGTCTAAAGGTTCATATGCTTGCGCCACCGGTGACTTCAAACTCACATTTGATAAAGAGACTCCGAGCGAACATTTTGAAAATCTCGATATGATCACTAGCCTCCTTTCTCCGAGAGATATTCCGGATATTAATCCTAGCTTGGTGGAAATGCTTGAAGAGGATGGCATCTCCTTCGATGACAATGAAGAAGATAATGGCAATAAATACGCCTATGGTTTTGCCAATAAAATATCAACAGAATTCAGTGACATAGGAAGTGAGTTTCCCCAAATTTTTGAATTAAAAGTACCAGAAAGTGTTGCAATCGAAGATCGTAACAATGTAAGGATGCAGTATGAAAATAATAAATTCTCTTCTGATCATTATTTAGCTGATTTATATGAGGATGAACTTGTTTCTCCTTATTTGGTTACTTCACCCTATTGGGAAACTTCCGATTTCCAAAACAGCCTTGAGTTCACTGAAGACGAAATTGCAGTTTTGAAAGACTTACCAAATAAACACTACCTATTGAGTAACGGTGAGAAAAAACAAATTTTACTTGGCCTTGTTGATATTCTTTATGGGTTTTGTTATGATAAACGAACAACCCTCAATGAGGGCACAGTTGAATCCAGCTGGACTATAAACAAGCTGTCGTCAACGCTAAGTTGGTTTTGCGTATTCAATGATATGAGAGAAGTTATTATAGCATCCTACAGGAGAGCGCTGGTCTACCCTATATTCAGAAATTTTGAACTGTGTGACAAAGTAAAATCAGATCTTGTTGCACTTTTTAAAAGGGGCAAAAAGTTTGTTATCAAATGTTTTATTGAAATACATCAAATGTTCAACACGAGTAACGATGCACGCTACATACTAAATCAGTTATATATAAAGGACTATCTGGTCTTTCTGCAAAAATGTAGGAGTAAAGAGATAGACGAGCTGTGCAACAATATGATTAATATTGACGTAACCAAGAGTGAGTTGGGATTAGACATAGGACAAATAGAAGCAGCAGCTGAATTAGTCCAACAAGAAGAAACTGAAATTATGGAGAATGAAATGGCACTGAGAATGGCATCGATGTCGTTGCTGCCAGGTCTAAAGAAAAATAATTGTGTAGCATATGTTGAAGACAGTGATTACGATTCTTCCTCATCGGATTCCAGCAATGATTCGTCTGACGATTCATCTGATGACTTGGACTCCGACGATGATCCTTTGTGACAGGAGTTCCACGGATCCCAGGATTCGGCTAAAGGCTTGTAATTGATTCCGGTTGGAAGACTGAAAATATCTAGAATGTAATAGCACACTGAAAATGGAAAAGCAGGATCTATATATAATTATAATTCTACAAAAACGACAGTGTAAGTGTGATATGGAAACTGACAAGCCTTTAATAATATGAATTGACATTTGGTGTCTTTTTACTTTGTTTTAGCATTGTATAAGTTAAAGTGTAAAACTTCTTACTAAATGTAGTTCCAACATAATTATAATACAGTTATTATAATATGTACTCTATGAGACATTTAATATGTGGTACGGTATCTATATCTATCAAGAATTCTGATCTGAGTTGTAATTGTTGTATGGACAGAAAAAAATGTTATGAATGTTACTGGTCCTAATTACTCTTACAACAATTTTTTTATAGCTATATTATTGTCAAATAATTTTGGGTGTAAGCCTTGGAACAAATCTTCTAGTAGTCGGTGGATGTAAAAGTCATCTTTGCGCACCATGAACTAATATGGTAATCGCATCAAATTCATTTGAATTTAAAAAACTGATACGCAAATGGGATAATTTATGTGTCAAGTTATTCAATGTGATTAAAGTGTATAAATACTTATTATACACAAGATTTCAATAAAATTCAAATGTTGTTAATCTAATTCTACCACAGAATCTACTCTCGAGATATGTCCTGGGGCCTGAATATTATGTTAGTTAAGACTTAAGTAATGTACTGTATTGTATTAATATATACAATTTCTATAATTACCGACTTAGCAGTTTTAGGCTCACTTATACCAAAATAGAAACTAATTCAGAATTAATATTGGAATTGATTTATTAGTTACCAAGTGAGCATAATTGTGTATGCCAGCTGTGTAATTATGTAACTTACATAAACATTATTCAAGTTCAACAGAATATTACAATCAATTATTCAGTTTTAAAGCCCTATGCATGGCAACCTTATCTGGTAAGAAAAAAATCCGTAGCAGGGTAAATAGCTATACCTACCTAATGCTAAAGATTTACGTTATTATTAACTATGTTAAAGATTACAATTAGTTAATTTTTTGATATTATAAGTGTATTGCAGACAACCAATTAAATATGTTACCTTTTTGTTATTGCATATGGTATGTCTGTGAAGAAGTCATTAAAATAGTTTTAACTAATATCCTCTTTAACATATAAAGGTATATGGTATGGATAATGATTAATCGTATCAAAATAAGCATAAAATTAATACAATAATCAACAGTAAATATAATACATTGAAGCTTTATATTCAAAGCATCTTTTAAGTGTTTATATTAAAACTATATAATTATTAGCATACAAGAATGTAATTATATTATATGTATATCTCGACTTATCTTAGTGGGGTCTGCTGCGGTTTCCCTTTTTCAGTAGCATTTCGACCCATTGAAAACTTTTGTGCAACCCCATCCTTTCACTTATCTTGTTCTGGAAATATGGATGCCATAAGTTTGGCAATGTCTTTGATAGCGAAGAGCCTGAAGTCTATGAACACTGGTATGATACTGATATATGATAAACACTGAAGCAAACATGTTGCTCAGTGTATATAATAACTGTGTGTCTACAATAATGCGATATTCATACTCGTATAGTTTTAACCGATAAATAAATGTAAATATGTTTATTAGATGTTCCATGATTATAATATATACATTCATACATGATATACCTACACGAGATATAGTGTTCTGCATAAAATATATAACCAGTATGTAAAACTATATAGGTAACCAAATAATGAATATTCACATGTACTTTTATGAGATCTATTTGTTCTATACAAGATATTCTTCTTCATTAAAGTATGTAACCAGTATGTAAAACTGTATTACCTAAAAATGAATGTTCACATGTAAGTACTACTTATATCTGATCTGATTGTATTATCAAACTTACCTACTTAAAATATTATGAAATATACGTAATCACAATAAAACCGGAATATTTTATTGTTGTGTGTGACTGTGATGCCAAAACCCATAACTCTATTGAAGCGGACCGGAGCTGAGCGAAGCTGAGCTAAGCTGAACCACGGTAATATTCTATATCGAATATCTTATTACCGTGGCTGAACGAAGCCGAGCGGAGCTGAGCGGAGCCGAGCTTATTGATAATCTTATTTGAATTAATAAAAAAAATGAAACATCTAGCCCCTTACAAATAAACAAAGAATAAGGCCCGAATAGTTATTCCTTGTTTTGTTCCTATCATCTAAACGTCATTTCACATTAGAGTAAAAGAGACAAAACACGGAATAACTATTCGGACCTTATTCTTTGTTTATTTGTAAGACACTTAGTTATTTTACTACAAAACGTACAGAGACGCCTGCACCTCAACCTACTATCCAAAACTGTCAAATTTCTCCAATACATTTTCAACCATATGATTAAGGTATAAAGTTCAAAGTCTATTGAGGAAATTTGACAGTTTGTGGTAGGTTGATGTGCAGTCGTGTGTACGTTACGTACGTTATTATTACGGTTAGTTGTAAAAACTGTGTCGAAGCACCAACGCTTGTCCTGGACCGCGCTAACTATACCCAGTTATACAAATTATTGGTTGGTTCGCACCGCTCAGCCACGATAATTACCGACATTACCGTGGCTCAGCTGCGCCCAGCTCCGCTCCGCCTCAATGGAGTGTCACCCTTAGGGAGCGCGCTCGTTCAGCCCCCCAACCGCGTAACACTCGCTTTCGATGGCTTTGAAGGCGAGGCCCTCGCCTCGCTTTCTAATATAATATCGAAAGCTATAAGCTTATAGCTTTCGATATTATTCGATATTATATTTCGATATTATAATAGAAAGCGAGGCGAGGGCCTCGCTTTCAAGGCGATCGAAAGCGAGAGTGTTAGGCGGTTGGGGGGCAGGTGCCGAGTCGAGGTGCAAGAGCACAAGCGGCGCGCAGCATCTACGAGGTCTCTCTCTCTCATCTCGTAGGTTTCCTTTAAGATTACATGGATGTGCGCTCAATTCGAGTGCGCGGAGTCGAGGTGTACCCACTCCGCAACGCCGCTGCCATTTTGTTATTTCGTTAGCTGCGTTTAAAAAATAAAGCAAAGCCCGCGCGTTTCAACTTAACTTTATGGTCTCAACAGAGCCGCGAGCCCGCGACGCTCCGTCCTTCGTCGCGCCGCGCCGGCTTCGCAGTGAGCGTGCTCCCCTAGCCAAATAGTTTTGGCGCTTCCCGGGCCAGACCCCGCGAGAGAACACGCGGAAGATGTTATAACCGCTCTAACTTTTCCAACCACATGTAGTTACGTACTACAGGCTTCTTTTCCACCAGCGCTGTGCGAAGTAGCTAAGTGGTGCGCGAGAAAAAATCCATCAACAGCATAACTTAATTTTCCCGCTCGGGCGTTAAAAAATAAAAATAAAAATAATGTAAGTGGAGTTAATGAGCGTGTGGTCAGCCACGGCCCTAGTCGTTGATCAGGGTAGAGCTAAAATTAAAATAAAACATTATCCACTTTTATCTCAAAAGGCGCCAAAAAATTTTTGTTTTGCTAGAAATTGATTTCGCATATTTTAGCCCTTGCCACTCTTGCCCTTGCGCCTGAGCACTCGCTCTACTTTAGGGCGGCGCTGCGTGTGGTCTATCTATGTGATCCAATAATAATTATAATCACAACACAACGCTAATTATTTACTCAGAGAGATTCACTATGCAAGGTTCAAACAACTAGGTAACGGAAATCCGTTTTGCATATTTCTTTTATACACATGCGAATGCGATTATACTTAGTTATTATTAATGTTTACATAACTAGGAACGGCTTAGGCAATGAAGTTAATAAAAAACATTGATGAAATTTACACACCTTTCAAAATTCCAAGCTAGTTAGGTGTCTTGGTTTTTAGTTTGAATTTTTCAGTGAACAAAAGTGGTAGAAAAGCAAATTCATTGGTGGCTTAGGGTGTGTGCATACGAGGAAATTTTTGTCCGTTTCCTTTCTTACGTTTAGCTTCTTGTGTGTTTTTAAAAAAAAAATCAAAATTCAATATTCAAAATCATTTATTCAGTTTAGGCTACAAATAGCTCTTATGAACGTCATTATGCCATCGGTTCGTAAGTTGTTAATCGATGAAGTTGTAAGCGACCGTGTATATTGACGTAAGAAAGGCCAAGGAGACAAACGTCTCTGCTCCCTTATTTATAAATCATTTCTACAAAATGATGTTTGAATAAAACAGGTTTAGTATGATATTTTTGGTGATAGTGCCTTGTATTTTGTGTTTTGTGTACGCTTGGCGACGTAGGCGTCGATTGCTTCAAGGAAACTTGCCACCATTATGTGGGCTGTCCTGGCCTGTCATTGGTCTAGCCCATCTGTGGGTGAGGGGATGTGAGTAACATAATATCATTTTTAATACTATAGGTACCTTCAGACATACCTACCATAGGTACATATACCATACATCCGATTGCGACGTTTCTTATGTATACAAATGGCAAATAAAACTCGCACTCTATTAAGGCATTGTAATCTTCACACGGAAAAATAGGGTAAATACCCACTTTAATAAAAAAAACTTTTGAGAGCCATCCATTTCATCTATTTATTGTAATATCATCTAAGGACACGGTTGAGAAGATAATAGGTATAAAGGTTTTTTAAACATTTTTACATGTTTTGTTACAGCATTTTGGAACTGTTTGCTTAATATACAAATGGATTGTTTGAAACAAAAATGTGTAACATTGTTGTATGCAGGTACAAACCCTAATTATACGTATTACGGTAAGAAAACATTTAATGGAACTAATAAATATTTGATAATATTAATAATAATAACAATAATAATGCATGCTTCACCCACGCTCATCTGTTATGACTTATGAAACTGTACATCCCGCGTAAGAGTGGAAGTCGTGGCCTTTTAAGCGCCAAGACTCCATAATCGCAAGCTGTGCAGTCTTAGGGATTACTTCCTTAACAAAGAGTGTGGGACGCACCGCAACGTTGTAGCAGTAGATAGGAGCCTCACACCGCTCTCCTTGGCAAACGAGAACTGGCGTAGACCAACGGTGCTGAGCACTGAAGACCGCAGGCACATATGGAAAAGTAAGGAGCTTCACGGGCGGTACTACTGGGCTTTAACAAGGCCCGATGTGGATCTGTTCGCGTCGGTTAACTGGCTACGATTTGGAGTCCTCTTTCGGGAAACTTTGGTTTGTCTGTGCAATTGCAGACGAAGTCATGATGACGAATAATTACCGGAAATATATCCTGAGGGACGGTACGGTCGACATCTGTCGGGCATGCCGCCCGCCGTCCCGGTGAGTCACTCAGGCATATTATTTCCGGTCGTTCTCATCTGGCTAAAGGTGAGTACTTGCACAGACATAACCTTGTAGCCAGAATTATCCATCAGCAACTTGCTCTTCGAGATGGTCTTGTAGAATCTGAGGTGCCGTACTATAAGTACACGCCGGCACCAGTTCTCGAAAATGGTTATGCCAAGCTCTACTGGGATCGATCCGTTATCACGGCCAGGACTATTATTGCCAATATGCCTGATATCGTGTTGACAGATCGATCGACGCGCCAGGCAATGCTCATCGATATCACCATTCCGCATGACGAAAGCACGGAGGAGCTCGAGATGATAAATTTTTGGTCACCCATCCGATGACCGGCCTTTGCGAAAGTTGCTTAACCTCAGCACTCGCAGACCGGGCGCGTTAACTACTGCGCCATCGAGCTCTTCTTCTTTTAGGTCTTTATAAAAGTTGTATTTTTGTATGATATTTTGTTATATTTTATATTTATATAACTAATTTTTATAAAACCTAAACTAAGATAATAATAATAAGTAAATAACTTTATTTGCCTCTAACAGAAACACAGTATAAAAAGTACCTATTAGGTAAATTATTTGTTTGTTTGTATTAACCCGCATTTTGCAAGGACATTACCCATCAATTGTAGTGATGACTTGATTTCAATGATGGAGGCTTTTGCCCAGCAGTGGGACAGTTATAGACTATTTACTTACTTACTTAATAATTATTTAAAATAACATAAAAGTTAAGAATATAAGTTAATGACATCATCCGACGAGCTCTTGTCACCGTCGGAGCTGTAGGTATTATAACCCAATGGCTTGGCACGCGACGATGGCAAGAGACCGGACGGCATGTCTTTATTTCCTTGGTAGATGGGTAGGCCTTTAGTGTGGGATGCAACTTGTGTCGATACTCTTGCGCCATCTCATCTTCCTAGCACAGCGTGCTGTGCTGGTGCTGCTGCTGCGGCTGCAGAAAACCTCAAGCAGCGAAAGTATAATAACCTTATCGGCAATTATATTTTCGTGCCGTTTGGGGTTGAAACCCTCGGGTCGTGGGGTCCGAGTGCTCATGTTTTGTTTAATGACATCTCCAAACGGCTGGTTGACACTTCCCATGACTCAAAGGCTGGCTTTTTCCTTTGGCAATGCCACCAGTTTCTTGGGTACTTTACCAGTCGACTGCGACGCGGAGGAATTTTTTGACGCCATATTTTAGTTTTGTATTAGTTTTAGTTACTTTAGGTTATTATATAATCTCAGATATAGTTTTGTAATTTAGTTAATGATATATAGGTAAATAATGCCGCCTTGGTGGTGTAGTGGTTAGATTGTCAGTTTCAGACCCGGTGGTCCCGGGTTTGATCCCTAGCGGAGGTATATGCTAATTTTCACTTGGTTTACTTGATAGTAGAGTTTGTAACTAACGAGTTTTGTTTTCATGCCTCTCATTAATTCACTATAATTTGTTTTTTTTTGTGCAGCCCTAAGCGACCCTAAAGATTGTGCGAAAGTGACGGACAAATGTCTGGAAAGGGCTTTTCTCGTTGCCGACTCGGTGAAAACAGTTTTTGGGGAAAGTCTGGTAACATCATCAGGTAACGTGTCTCACAATCATAGAATTATACAAAACTACTTGGTGGACGAGTGGCAAGCTAAACGGCGCTAAACTGAACACGATTTGTATAGAAACATTGTATTGAAGCAGGCAGCGCCTCTTCGGTGCATATAGTGCGAGTATTTATTTGCCATTCAAAATTTATCCTCTTTTTTTGTCACTATGATACCATTATTACTATGATATGGGGTCCTTCAAACGAGGCGTGAAGAGGCACCTTGTGGGCCGGCAGAGTGAGGGTAACTGATGCTGCGTTGTTTTCACGCTGCACCAGTTGTCGTCGCATCTGGAGTCCATATTCACTTAACGTCAGGTGAAATGGAGTCATTTGCCGTGCTACGTATAAAAAAAGAAAAAACTAGGAGGCGCTGCTTTGATGCCATACAAAGTTTTGTACCTATTGTTAACGTACGTTTGAGAGATATAGACGAGAATAGTTAATAAAACTTGCACTTATCATTCTGGAACTATTAGTTTAATATGTATTACTAGCTTTTGTTCGCGGCTTTGCTCACGTGGGCTACACGACTTGTGTAGAAAGTTATACATGACACAACATCAAGTTGTAGTTTTTATTAACGTGATTGAATGGCAAATAAAAATCTCACTAGGCACCTAGGAGGCGCTGCTTATAATTAGTGATGCAGCGAACCTTAATTATGCCGTACCGCCGGCTCGCGAACCATTCGGTTTAAAAGTACCGAACTGTTGGCGACTCGGCCGAGCCGACTCGGTATTCATTTAGGCAAAAGAAATTGAGCTATATTTGTTAAAACATGAGAAGCTCCAAACACTAGCCCTCACGACTGGTGGGGTCGAAATGGCTAACATTTTCCCATCCTTACAAGATTTGTGAAAAAGCTTTTTGCTATGCCATCTAGTTCCGTATAATCGGAACGTCTGTTTTCAGAGGCTGGGCTCGTATACGGAGAAAAACCAATCAACCAATCGCGCAGAAGTGCTTGTTTTCTTGAGACACAATTTGCCTCTTATTGATTACCTACAGCTATTAAATAAAAATACTAAAATGTTTTTTAAAATTTTCGAAATTTTGGGCTTAATTTAACGACCAAATCATCATTTTAGAAAGGTTCGGGGGTTCGGCCGAACCGCGGGTCAAGGTTCGGTGCTCGGCCGAACCTCGTAAGAAGTGCCGAACCTGCCGGGTACCGAACCTTGGCCGGGGCCGGGCCGCAACTCTACTTATAATACATAATAAATAATATGTATATATTCCCGTTTTCTTTAACGCCGTCCTCGAATGGTAAATCAAAATCGCACTTTACTAACTAGCAAATCTTTTTAGTTCCAATATGGCAGAGTCGTCGTAAGCATCTGAATACTGCATTTGATCAGCTGTGTTCCACAGACATAGTTAATAGACATGCCAGGCTGTTAGTTGAGGATTTAGCTGTCAAAGTTGGAAAAGGATCATTCGACCCAACATGTTATGTAAGGAGTTCTATTATGCGAATACTGCTATGTAAGTAAAGTTTATATCGTGTGAATCTAATTGTTACGGTTAAAATAGCCACTGCCGTAAAAGGGTGTCAAACCTTCGACTTTGTAAAAGAACATTTGATTTGAAATATACCTACATAACCTGATTAAAGAACTTGATAAGGCGTCTTGATTGACTCAGGTGGGAATCGTACCCACGACCTAAACGCTGCTTAATGAAAAAATCGACAGAGACGATGTCTTACTATGGGTTTGTTTTGGCGACATATAATATTTAGATAAAAAAAAATATATATATTTATGTTCAAATATCATTTTACAGCAGCAGGGGGCCAGAGTCTCCTTTTGAGCATAATAATACTTGTTTCAGAAGGCTCTGCTCTTCATATAACATAATTTGTGATATTTGACTGTGAATTTATCTTATATAAATGTATTAAATTATACAAATGTAATTTTTACTAGTTTAACTTAAGTTGCTATAAAGATTAACAAAAAATAAAAGTAATGTAGTATGTGTGTGTGTGTGTGTGTGTGTGTGTGTGTGTGTGTGTGTGTGTGTGTGTGTGTGTGTGTGTGCGTGTGTGTGTGTGTGTGTGCGTGTGTGTGTGTGTGTGTGTGTGTGTGTGTGTGTGAATAAGATAAGAGGTCGTAGCTAGCTAGATCAATTAGAATCGATTCCTATACGAACGCCTCGGTGAAACCCTTTGAGGATGTTCAATCACCACGGCTTGAGGAACCTTTTATTTTCTGGTAGCCCACAAAAGCCCAGTTACGTTGTAAAGGCCATTAAAAATCAATAACATTGCAATGTAAAAGTTGCTAATCATATCTATACTAATATAATACAGCTGATGAGTTTCTTTTTCTATTTGAACGCGCTAATGTCTAGAATTACCAGTCAGATTCGAATAAATATTTTTGCATTTGATAGTCCAGTTTTTGTGGAAGGCTAAAGGCTATTTTAAATAAAGCTATATCCCTTAAAAAAGTCAGAAAAAACGCTAAGCGAATACGAAGTAGTGCCTACTAGCGCATTCGGGCGACACGCGATGCGACGCGGTGGGTCGGGGTTCTGTTAATAAAGCTTTTACTCTCTTTCAGCAGCTGCGTTTGGTATAAACGAAAAAGACGGAACGTTTTCAAAAAACGTAGACCTATGCATAAAGTCGATAGAAAATATCACTAACGCGTTACACATGAGACACAAAAATGTATTTATGCATAAAAAAATATTGTTTTATGTAACAAGGAGCAGAAGAAAGTTAGATGATGCAATGAGAACTTTAGATGCTGTGTTTGATGATGTAAATATCTACTGGCAAATTTAAAATCTGGTAATAATTTATTTTTATGTTGCATAAACCATTAAAAACTAAATAGTCTAACTAAAATATTTCAGGTTATCGAAAGGAGCAAGACTAAAATTAAGGACGACATTCTTCAGGACGATCAAGAAACAAAAAGTCAAAACAGTAGCGTTAAAGGTCAGATGGAAACTTAAATAATTCTCTTCTCACCATCGTCACATCGTGAGCTCATTTTATGTCCCATAAGGATGGAATAATCACAGGTTCTCCATATGGGTTCTGTTCTATTAGTTTATTATCAACTTATTTTATCTTATCTTAGAGGGGCCTGCTACGGTTTCTTTCTCTCAGTAGCACTTTGAAACATTGGGTTCTTTTGTGCAAACCCCATTCCTTTCGCCGCCATTCTTTCTTTGTGAAGAGACTGCCATAGGTTTGGTAATGTCTTTGAGGGCGAAAAACCAGTGTTTTAGAATCATAAAGCGCTGCTTAGGATTTTTCTCAACATCATCAGTCGGTTTATGGCAACTGCTGGACATAGGCGTCTTCTAATGCATGCTACAGACCCTGATCTTCGGCTCTTCTCTTCCATGGTTTCTTCTGCTTAGGTAGAATTCATGTTGTTCTTTTCATCCATCTATTATGGCTGAAACAATTTGTAACTCTGGTATCTCTTTACAGGACTCGTAGATTTTCTTCTAGAACTGAAAAGCCAAGATATATATTCAGAAGAGGACGTGAACAAAGAACTTTTAACCATAATCTTTAGTGGATATAACACATTGTCTATTGCTTTGAACAGTATTTTGAGTTTGTTGGGATCCCATAAAGAAGTGCAGGACAAAGTTTATGAGGAGTAAGTGGTTTCCAATATCTTCTTGACTTAATTATAAACGTTCCACAGTGACATTCACATAGGTCGATCGAGTTATAATAATAGTAAGTAATTACTTACTTAATCAAGTGATCGAAGTTTCCATCTTACGATACTTTAAAACAAACCAATCGTACTTATACCTAATCATATACCTTCCATGCGTATTAAAATAAAGAAATTCCACGTAGGTGGTGCGTTGGTGGCGCAACGAGCTAGACGCCTTTTAGAATCGTGAGGAGTGGTAGAAATGGGGAGAGACCTAGTTTTGTCTGACAGTGGGATGAAACAGCCTAATAGCTCGTATCAATAAAAAAAAAAAGATAATTTACTTGCTTACAAATTTCTTATAGAATTAAATAAACCTAGAAACTGTTTGTAAGTTTTTTAATGTTTTATAATTTCAGGTTCAACAGCTTATTTCACGGATCTATAGAGAACATTAAAAAAGACGATTTAGCTAAACTTCAGTACTTACACGCTGTTATAATGGAAACCCTGAGATTGTATCCACCAGTGACGACCCTCACAAGAGTGGTTGATAAAAAAATTCAACTCGGTAAGTGCTGCTTAAAGGTCCTTAGGAGACAAAAAGTGCGTTTATGAGTCTCCTATACTATCGAGAGGCTCGATGGCGCAGTGGTTAACGCGCCCGGACTGCGATTGCTGCCCGGATGGGTAACCAAAAATGTTTAATCTCTAGCTCCTCCGTGCTTCGGAAAGCACGTAAAGCCGTTGGTCCCGGCTGCATTAGCAGTCGTTAACAATCACCAAGTGACTACCTCCTATTCTGTCTTGTTATTTATTATTTTATTTCCAATGTTATAATTTTTTTAGAGAAATATACACTAGAACCTGCCACGAACTGTTTAGTCTGTGTGTACGCGATGAACCGCCATTCTACATGGGGTGAAGATATCGAGAAGTTCAGGCCGGAGAGGTGGTTGAATCCAACTTCACCAAAGGCCTTTGCTAGTTTCGGCTTAGGACAGCGTGATTGTATTGGTGAGTGTTGCCGTCTTTATCATCATCATCATCATCATCATCATCATCATCATCATCATCATCATCATCATTATAAACGCCTCGGTGGCCCAGTGGCAACGCGCATATAGTCGGGCTTGTGATCACCAAGCCGCATTTGGTAAGCGTGTAATTAAGCTTTTACCCATCAATTGTAGTGATGACTTGATTTCAAGGATGGAGGCCTTTGCCCAGCTAAAAGATATTTTCTTACATCATCATCGTCATCATCTACCTACACACGAAGAAATGCTCGTTCTTTTTCTTCACAGGTGCACTTAGCCTTCATATAACCTACTGAATAAACGGGTTATTTATTTATAACTGGCGAGACACATCAATGCTACTAGCGTTAATGTTATGGCGACATATTTGGATACGTTGGTAGTAGCTAGTTAAGTAGATTTAAAATAGGTTTACCTAACTAAACCGAGCACAATATGTACCCCAGCTGGGAGTCGAACCCAGGAATTCTATCTTAGACCAGTGTGGTCGAACCACTTATCATAAGTGCTTAACCGTAGAGAAAAATATATTTTACTAATTATAATTTATTTATGATCCATTTTCCTATGTTAAATTAACGTTTTTTATTTTAGGTAAGTACCTAAAAACATTTATTTTTTTACAGGAAAACAATTTTCGTTGGTCGTCACGAAGATTGTAATCGTTAACTTATTGAAAGAATACAGAGTATTGACAACAGGCGATAAGATAGAATTGAAGCAAGAAATATTTCTGTCTTCGTTGAGAGGCAACCACATCCTACTCCAACGACGCAAGCTCAGTGTTTAAAAAATCTCCTAAAAATATTTAAAAAACAAAAAATAAATACTGCTTCTGGTTTTGCGTTTTTTTTTTGTTATGTTATCTCAGACCTAATTGTTGCATAAATGCAAGATAAATGCTTTTACACAACGATGGAGGAGCTCAGTGGCGCTATAGTAAACGCTCTTAGCCTGCGACTGCTGAAGCTATTAAATTTTCACAAATGCTGGCCATTGGATGGGTGACCAAAAATTAATCACACGATCTCCTTCGTGTTTCGTAAGCCACGTAAAGTTGTTGGTCTCAGCTGCCGTAGCAGCGGTTAAAAACCACTAATCAGCACTAAGCCCGCGTGGTGGTTAATGCCCGTTCTCTCAGTCTTATTTCCACCCATAAGACTCGTGCCCCAGCAGTGGAGATATAAAATGAGCTGTGACAATGAATAGAATACATTGAATATTGATAATTGTCGCAGACGGTGACAATCATCAACCAAGCGGCCGTGGCTAGCTCAATGAAATCCGCGCTCTCTTTGGTTGGTGATTGGCCCCGGCTTGCGACAACTATCAATATTCAATGTATTTATAAATACTCATTTAAATACTCTGGTATCGTAGAGCTTGTTTTTTTTTCTTTTCAGTTTTTTCTCGTTGCAGTATTGTTTTATGTTATTCCATTTTTTTACGAGTATATAATTGTTTTTATATAGTTGTTTTTAATGTTTATCCTTGACGTTTCGAACCCTTTTGCAGGGTCCGTGGTCAAAGTAATGTGTAAAATAAACGCGAGTAGATCCGTAAAAGTTGTTTCATTTCGATGATTATGATGATGATGATTGGTGATTCATCACTTACCATCAGGCGTGGTAGCGGTCAAATACTTGCCTATACAGAAAAAAAAACTAAGTATAGAATCAACGGGTCATATTTGCCTTTCAAATAGAGACAATAAGGTTTTTTACTAACAATTTTAATAGTCACACACAACATATAAAGCTAAGGTTCCAACTGATGTTACTTCATTTGCAAATCTGTTCTTGTGGTGGCGTACAGTCATTGGTTATTAAGAAAAAATGTTTACTCACATACTACTAATGTTCGGGTCTGTGTGCCTTTTATACTACTTTTTGAGGGCGAAGAGTCGAGTGGAAATGCCACCAGAGTATCCTGGAGTCTTGCCTTTGATTGGGCATGCTCATTTGCTTTTAGGAGATAGTAAAGGTAAGTTTTTTTAAAACTTTTTATAGGTAGTGGCCGTCATCTCGCTTGATGTTCAGTATCTATAAAGCTTGTTATGTGTAATATGTATTTATTTATTTTGCTTTATTTGGAAAACATACAGTGATGATTAACTGTTAACATATACTAAATTAACACTTTGCACTATTTACATATTTCCGCATTATATAACTAAATAAAAACAATTCCAATTCATTGGCACAAACAAATACACAACAATGAACAAATAAAATTAAAATATATATTTATAAGTATATTAAACTAAACAGCTAAGTAGTTAGTTAGGAGGAGCTCGATGGCGCAGTGGTTAACGCGCCAGGTCTGCGAGTGCTGAGGTTAAGCAACTTTCGCAAAAGTTGGTCATCGGATGGGTGACCAAACATTTATCATCTCGAGCTCCTCCGTGCTTCGGAAGGCACGTTAAGCCGTTGGTCCCGGCTGCATTAGCAGTCGTTACCAATTTCTCCCTATCCATCCATAGGGAAGGCTCTAATGATCTCTCTAAATGATGAATCAGTTAGTAAGCACTTGGCCTTCATTTTAGCTAATGTTAAGTGACGATAAAGCCGAAGCTGCACTTCACCGGGAACCCTCAACTAATGAGAAACTGGTTATCTTATCTCTAACTGTCGGAACACAACAAAGATGTTATGGCAACATATTTAAATAAGATAGTGGTAGCAAGCCAGGCGGGTTTAAGACAAACCCTAACACCGAGTAATTCATAAACTCGTCCCACATGCGTACGGCCCATTTGGGATGAGTTCCAGAAAAAAAATCCAACAAAACTGAGTACAAACATGTCGCCCGCTGAAAATCAAACCCGGGACTTCTGCGTCCGAAACCGCAAGTCCGCAAGTCAACCACTACACTACAGGGGCTGTTAAAATTTAAAAAGGCGGTCTATAAAGTTTAGTTACATATATAAACTACTTTACGTATCTACTCGCGTTTATTTTAAGGCGAAGGGTAAGGCACACTAGCGCTGCTAATGGATTTAATTTGATAACTGCTAAACTGGATTTTTTTCAAACATTGCGGACCTTCCGACACTAGGCAATGTGCACAATTATTAAATATCTATTATTTAATAATTGTGCACAGTGGCCATTGTTAGTGAATAAATGCGATATGATGATAAAGATAAAGATGCCCGTTTTGTGAATAAACCACGCAGCAAACAGTAGTGCACAATTATTAAATAAATACTATGGATGCTTTCCTGTTGTCGGAAAGCATCCATAGTATTTATTTAATAATTTAGACGGTACGCAATGTTTAATAAAAGATCCGGTCCGTTAGTAATTGTCAAATTATCATAAATTGGTGACGCTAGTGTGCCTTACCCTTCGCCTTAAACAATAATTAGATTTAAGTAATGTTTATTCTGACGTTTCGAACTCTGCAGGGTCCGTGGTCACAGGGAGATTTATAGGTATCAAATTAATGTGTAAAATAAACGCGAGTTTATCCATAAAAGTACTTTTATTTCTATGTGTTCGCCTGAACTTTAGAAAACAATATCTACACACTCTTGGTCTTAAGAGTCCAATCAAGGATGGCAAAGCTTCGTATCAACTACATAATTGATTGAAGTGGCAAAGGGATCTATCTATACAGGATGTTTGGTAATATGTGTAGATTCCCGAAACGTACCTATGTTAACATGTCTATATAATACTATGCCAACGTCAGAAAATGGGAATTGTAAAAAAAAATTTTCGACTCTCCATACAAAATGACCCATCAGCTGATCGAGTTAGTATGGAAAGTAGAAATTATTTTTTTTTACAATTTTCATTTTCTGACCTTGGCATAGTATTATATAGACATGTTAACATGGGCACGTTTCGGGAATTTATATGTACATATTACCAAACATCCTATCAATCAATCAATCAATCAATCAAATATTTATTTGCATAAATATGGTACAAAAATGTTCTTAGAATTAAATGTTAACCAGCATATTTTATCATATAAGATGTGCAAATATTCAAAATTATTTTTAATCTACATATTACAAATTATTATTCAAATTAATTAAATTATTATTCATTCTATTACATTACTTAAATTACTAACAAATTATAATAAAATCATAGTTAACGATAATACAATTAAAATATAGCATGTCAAATATTATCATTTAAATAGTCGTTAATTGTATAATACATTTTGTCCATTAAAAATTGAAATAATTTTGATTTAAATTTATACAATGTCAGTATTTTTATATCACCAGGCAATTTATTGAAAATTCGAATAGACATGCAATGAACGTTCCTTGAATATAACATTAATCTTTGGTCAGGTATACATAGAACTCTTTTTCTGCCTTTATATTCAGGTCTATTCTTAGTTTGAAATAGATTGCTATATTTTTTTAACAAAGATTCCTATTTCAAAAATGTAAAGACAGGGAAGGGGTAAAACATTTAATGCCTTGAACAATGGCTTACAGCTATCTAGGAAATCTGCTCCACAGATTGACCTAATACATTTCTTTTGTACCCTAAACGCTCTGAGGATGTCAACAGAGTTTCCCCATAGAATAAGCCCATACCTCAGCAATGACGACACGTAGCCGTGATATGCCATTAGAGCTGCTTCTTTAGATGCAACATTGGTGATTCTAATAAGAACATAAATATATCTTTCTAATTTAGATACTAATGTGTCAATATGAGCTTTCCAATTGCACATTTTATCAATAGTTACACCTAGAAATTTTGTTTCATTTATAATGTCTATTTTATTATTGTCATATTTAATGTTGATATTAAAATTTGTCCTGTTATGCACTTAGTCTTATTTATATTTATTTTGAGGTTATTAATTTTAAGCCATGTAGCAATTTTATTAAAGCTATCATTAGCAATAGTTTCTAATTCTCTTTCATTTTTACTTTTGACTATTAGTGTTGTATCATCCGCAAACAATATGCATTTTTGGTCTGTAACATTTGGCAGATCATTAATAAAGAGCAAAAACAATAAAGGTCCCAGGACACTCCCTTGTGGAACACCGCATCGGTTATAATCATATGTAGATGAAAACAACTTTCTAATATTACCGGAAGTTCTACAGATTTCTACACATTGTTGTCTATCAGACAAGTAGCTGTCTATCCAAGATAAAGCCGTTCCTCTAATTCCATATTTTTCTAGCTTGGCTAATAATAATTTATGAGACACAAAATCGAACGCTTTGCTCATATCCAAGAATATAGCCATAATACTCATTCCATTGTTTAGGTTTTGTGTCACTTCTTTAATTAAGTGGTAGCACGCTAGAGTGGTCGAGCAACATTTTCTGAAACCAAACTGATCACTTTTTAAGAGATTCTGCGATGACACAAAAGAAAATATTTTCTCGTGCATAACCTTTTCGAATATTTTTCCTTCATTTCCTTCCATTCCCTAAAATTTTAACCGTCTCTGTATTTTCTCGCTTTTGTTTGATGGTAGTGCTTGTTTTTTTTGTTTTTTTTTTTTATGGTTTCGTGCGGTTTGCACACGCCTGCGCATGGCTCTTTGGCTAATTTTAGATAATGGTTTCTTTTTTTAAGATCTTATCGAAGTCAGTTTTCATAACAACAACATTAGTAACATATACTGCTGCACAATTTATGAACGCAGTAAGTATAACTTACTGTGTTTGTGATTGTGATATTTGAGGTGCTGACATTACAATCTATTTTCTCGAAACTGTTCACATGTTCTTTACTGCGTTCATAATTGCGCGGCAGTATTGTTGTGTTCTCATTAGGATTAGGATTCCGGGTACAATGCGCACCCACCTTTGGTGTTATCGTTACTTACCTACCATATGATGTAATGTGCATGCATATACAAAAATAAATATCTAATAAATAAACGTAAAGCGTTTGATAAATGAGCTCGATGGCGCAGTGGTTAACGCGCCCGTCTGCGAGTGCTGAGGTTAAGCAACTTTCGCAAAGGCCGTTCATCGGATGGGTGACCAATAATTTATCATCTCAAGATCCTCCGTGCTTCGGGAGGCACGTTAAGCCGTTGGTCCCGGCTGCATTAGCAGTCGTTAACAATTTCTCCCTATCCATCCATAGGGAAGGCTCGTGCTCCAGCAGTGGGGACATAAATGAGCTGATGATGATGATGATGATGAAACGTAAAGGCGTGAATCATATACCTATTCAAGAAGAAGTCAAGCTATAAAAATAAAATAAGTATAGGTACCTACAAATTAGCACGAAAACATACCATTAGTGGTTTTTTACCCGCAAAATAAAATTGTTGTTACCTACGTAATATATGGATACAATGTATTAAAGTTTGAGGTGTTATTTTTCTCAATGCCACTCATATACCTATGATTTTATAATTATCCTATTTTCCAGCTCTGTGGAAAAGATTGAAGGACTTTGAACAATACTGCGTCAAGCAAGGCGGCGTAATACACATCACGTTGGGACCACAAACGTATTACTGTAGGTAAACACGTCTACACATCCAAACACAAACGGTCAAATTTCCTCAAAAAAACTTTGAACTTTATTACAAAGAAATATGGTTGAAAATGTATTGAAGAAATTTGACAGTTTTGGATAGGTTGATGTGTAGGCGTCTGTACTTTTTATTCTAGCATTTTTTCCTTAGTTGTTGGCTTCGTGCGATTAGCACATTTAGCCAGTGTCAAAGTAATTTTTCTAACTAGTAATACATAAATAAACAATATTTCTTTCCTGTATGATGATGATGAAATGAGAAGTGAGAAATGATATACCCTCCCAACTCCTCGAGTGTCTCAGTAAAGATGTGGTGTGTGGCTTTACTAAGTCCTCGGGGGGACTTCTTGAGAGAATTTGAAAAGTGACGTTACACTGTTTTGTTTCATTTGCCAACACTCATGCACACTCACAAACACTTAATAATCCACCATTATTTCACATTAATATCCGACTTATCACAAATTTTAGAAAAATAAAACAAAACCGCAGACACGACTTTTCCTTTTCCCGCCAAGAAGTCTTCTAGCATTTGTATCAAATGGAAAGTTTTATGTTTTTAAACTAAAAGCTCTCACACACCAAAAGCAGGTCAGGAGTAGTGCGACGATTTATTACCAA
Source organism: Eudonia mercurella (assembly GCA_963082485.1). Taxonomy (NCBI): domain Eukaryota; kingdom Metazoa; phylum Arthropoda; class Insecta; order Lepidoptera; family Crambidae; genus Eudonia; species Eudonia mercurella. The sequence continues at coordinate 5,955,622 of OY720045.1, forward strand.
CGAACAGGCGTAGGCGTTTGTTTTGTTTGCCCCTGTGCGGTCCTCGATTGCCAAGGGCGGCGATTTTTGAATCTAATTTCGAAATTTAAAAAACCCTATGAAATATAATATGCCTTCATTCCCCCTACGCTCGTACCGTGCCAAGCTCTTCGGGATAATAATAATATGTTTCTTTCATTTATCCAGTAAACTAAGAAAAACTGTTTATTCGTTACAGTGACCTTCCATGGTCCACCCACCTTACCTACAAATAATATATATAAATTAAAAACTATGCCACACGTAAAGACGGTGCCGTTAATTTGTCGCCAAAAAATAACATAGTTTCATTGAAATTTTACGGTTATCTCTACATACAGGTTGACTTTTTTATCACCGTCCAAAACTTCTGAGATGACTCCCGTGATACAAACGAACAACTCTTACTATTGTACCAACTCCCTAACTCGAAAATAATATTCAGCTGTTCCATACATTTTGGTCGAATGAATATTGATGTTTTGTATGGAACAGCTGAATATTATTTTCGAGTAAGAGTAAGAGAGTAAGAGTTGTTTGTTTGTATCACGGGAGTCATCTCAGAAGGTTTAGACGGTGATAAAAAAGTGATACCTATATAACCTATATAAATCTTCTGTGCGTGTGTATGTAACTTGGATGAAATTTGCTGTGTGTGTTCAAGTGGATTCGAGAATAGTTTAGATTTACAATTAGACCCGGTAGGTGGCGCTGCTATAGGGGTTCATCATGGGATACGGGTGTTCATAAGCGGACGAATGTTTGTTTTGTTGTCATAGAAACTGTCAACGTTTTGTTGTCATGAAAACTGTCAAAGCGGTGCGAAGTCCGCCCGGTCAGCTAGATATATTATATAACTAGTCGTCTGCATTTAATTGATGCTAAAGACTAAAATCTGTTACTGAAACTTATTTTTAATGATAAAATGAAAAAAATGTGGATCACTGGTTCCTGTCAAACACTACTCTTACTCAATTTTTTTTATCATATGTATGTTTATTTATAGTAATTACTGATCCCGAGGACCACTTGACCGTGTTAAGCAACTGTCTGGAGAAGAACTTCATCTTCAGGGTGATCGTCAAAGATTGGGTTGGCAATGGACTGGTCGCAGCCTCAGGTAAATCATGTAAAACTTGCAGCTAGCAGCTTCTTTGTCGCACTTCTAAAATATGGAATAGTCTACCAGTACAATTTTACCCACTTCTCTGATGGGGTCCTTGAAACAAGGCGACCTTGTGGGCCACCAGAATGAGGGTGACTGATGCTCCATTGTTTTCCACGCTGCACCAGTTGACGCGTTGTTCCACGTTGACTTCGCGTCTGGACTAAGGTGGAGACTGGAGTAGTCATTTGCCGTACCTACTTTTTTATAAAATAAATAAATATCCCAGGTCATCCCTGTGGCAGAGAAGAAATTGTAGGATGGAACTAGATTTTTAGTGGGTAAACTCGACGAAGGGAGGAGTTTTTGTAGCTGGATAAGGGAAGAGTAGGAGAGTTCTTCATAACTCGCTCGCTTGCTCGCTCGGCCCTAGCCCAGGTGTATGCGTAAAGCATTAATATACCTAGTTTAAAAAGAAGATTAATCAGGTTGGACTCGGTGCGTGCCATTTATAGTCCAAAACCTCTCCCAGGTAAGGGTGGCTATAATAAAGTAACTGGAAAAGGCACTTCCTATTATAAGCCGTTGTGCAGATTTCAGATATCTTCATCTAGCCGCTTCCACGCATCCCGCAAAGATCCATGACGTAAAAAAGTAACTTTTTCAATACACGGTTATTACTAAAAAAAAACTTAAGTACCTACCTATAATTTAACTTTTCTCCTCGATAACCTTACTTGTTTGTTGTGTACCCTTATTAAACTAAGTGTGTACCTAAGTTTGTATACCTTTAGATGCCATTTTATCCCTATCATTCGGACCCTTTTAGACCCAATTGATTTGGACAGAAACGTTTTGATTCACAGTTGCAGTTTGGAAAAACCTATCGAAGCTGCTGAGCCCGGCCTTTAACCACCAGGTCTTGTACGAATATATTGGAGTGCACAACAGCCAAGCCAAGGCTCTTGTCAGCCGGCTAGCGGAGTTCTCTGGGAAGGGACCTTTCAACCCAATGGTTCAAATAAAACGAGCTGCATTCGAAGTCAATATGTGTGAGTACCACGTCTGGGGTAGGTAACTCTACAACTATATTTAATAATCTATTACATTCAGGATCAATTAGATAAAATCAGCAATTAATTACCATCATCATTATCACCAGCTCATATTATGTCCCCACTGCTGGGGCACGAGCCTTCCATATGGATGGATAGAGAGATCGAGACATAAAGCACCACGGGGGCCCAGTGCGGATTGGTGGTTGTTAACGACTGCTAATGCAGTAGTGACTAACGGCTTTACGTGCCTTCCGAAGCACGGAGGAGTTGGAGATGATTACTTTTATGTCACCCACCCGATGACCGGCCTTTGCGAAAGTTGCTTATCGTCAGCAATCACAGACCGGGTGCGTTAACCACTGCGCCATCGAGCTCCTAGGTATATTGCTCACCAAAAAGGTTAGAAGCAGAGCTGGGCGGCGGTAGTGTTGGACATAACACACTGCAGGCAGCCGGCGATTTCAAAGCGGGCCCACACTAAAACCGCGTCCAGTGTGACGCTTCTCCCCACGATCCTGTCATTCCGAGCAGAGGTCCTATACGATCCGAACGCCTCGGAGAATAGTCTAGCCTAGTAGGGGATGGAGACACGCTTGCGTGATGCCAAACCTTCTAGAGACCCTATGAGAATGGCTTGAGGAACCCTTTAAGTTTCTAGCCGCCTATAAAACGTCCGGTTAAGCTGTAAAGTGGTCGAAAGCAATCTCTTTCAAAAACGGACAGCGTAGAGTAGTTTCGCAGAGGCCTAATGCGTTCGTAATTGATGTATCGTCGTTCATATTGCTCCTTGCGTTACATTACAACACTTATGAGGGCTCAGTCAAGATCTTGCCGCTGTGAGCGGCGTCTATGCATGGGAGCGTATGAAGCACGCCACAACTGACGTGCCCCGGGCGGTGGCAGCGGCGAGCGGTTTTTGCTGAGGAGCCAATCGCTGTCAAAACGCTAAGTCAAATGTCGTGGCCAGGCTGTGCAATTTGCGCGGGCTCGCGTTCAAGCAGGGTGCCTAGTGCGAGTTTCATTCGCAATTCGATCACGTTAACGATAACGAGAATTTGTATGGCAAATTTTAACTCTTCTCGTTTGTCGTCAGCGGCGCTGCTTAAATGCCATACCAATTTTGGTGTTGCTTAAAATAATGCCATACTAATTTTGGTATTGCTTAAAATAATGCCATACCAGTTTTGGTGTGTATGAGCCTTTAGTAAATTATTGCATTATTGGCATACCTAATCCTTCTTTCATAACGTTTTTGTAACCTTTCACTTAAATATAACGTAATGAGCTACGACTGTCCCTTTACAGTAACAGTATTCGGCTTGGAACTAACAGACAGTATCAGACACAGCCTAGAGGAGTACATGAAAGCGATAGATCAAATCATGAATATCTTTACGCAACGGGTCCAAAAAGTATGGTTGCACCTTCCAATGATATACAACTGGACTGCTCTAAAGAGACAACAAGACGCCACTGTGAAAATCATTGACGATTTCTCATATTCGGTAAGAAATAAGAATATTATAAGTATAGGTTGCGCCAAACTTCTAGTTCCCTCTGAAGTTACTTCTTTGCGCAGCTGTACAGTTAGGCCCTACCGCTCGTCCCCGCCTTCGCCCTACTGACGCCTATTTTTTGCTACTGCGACGCGAATCGCGCCAACTTCAGAGGGGACTATAAGTTTGGCGCGACCTATACCAACGACCTAGTATTAATTTTTTCAAGTGTCAAAGTGTCAAAGTGCTTACTTTCAGATAATAAAACAAAAAAGGGAGGAATTGGATAATAAATCAAAAACTGGATTCGATAAACTAGGTCAGTTTAAATTACTAATACTTAAATATTATTTTTTCTTTCATTATTTTTTTTTTGGTCACCGCATTGGTGACCAAATATAAATATCTCGAGCTCCTCCCTGCGTGCGCTTTAAGCTGGTGGGTGTGTGGTCCCGGTCATCTTCGAAGAAAGCTATTGTTAAAACCCATCAACCTGTCTAGTGCCTGTGTGGTGGGTAATGGCCCGACCCATCTGCGAGCTATATATGTACTTAGTTCATGTAGGGCGGCCTGAGTCAATCAGTGACATGTTGACTGCTGGTGATGATGATGAAACATATTGTGAAACAGCTAGGTATCGTTACTGATACCCGGTGCCTGCTGTTTGTGCTCCTGGACCACCTCCGCAAGTGCTGAGATGGTAGGTACTTACTACGTTTTAAGTGGGTATGCCATTCTGCGCCTCGTCGAACTCATAGGAGTTGCCTAGGGTGGGAAGGGGGTACATATAAACACATAACTCGCGGGTTGCCCCAGATAAGTACGTGCTATAGACCAGATGTTACGCGTATCAAGGCTGCGGGATTTTATGTCGTCACTGCTGGGGCACGAGACTTACCTATGGATGGAAAAAACATGGAGAACGGCTATAAAGCACCACGCAGGCTCAGTGCAGTTTGTTAGTTGTTAGAGACTGCTAATGCAGCCAGGACCTTTTCATGACTTCCAAAACTGTACTGGGTACAAAAATAAGGACTTTTAAACCAAACAAACCCATAACATAATTCCAGGAAAATTTAAAAGCTTCATGGATCTGACTATGGAGCTGTCAGCAGGCGGTATATTATCAGACGAGGAGATAAAGGAACAGGTGAATTCTATCGTGTTCGCTGGCTACGAGACCACGTCTTCTATCTTGACGTCAGCTCTGGTGGTGTTGGGGTCGTACCCGCAAGTGCAGGGTCGCGTTTATGAAGAGTAAGTCGTTAAAATTCAATACTTAAAGCTATTTTTCGTTTGTGACGGTAGTTGTTGACATTGAATGGGCGCCTTTCAAAGTAAAAAGTGTTGAATAATTTCGGCGGGCTGGTTAGAACCACGATAGCTCAATTGGAAGAGAACATTTGTGTTTTTGTATTTTTCTTTAGTTTAGGCTTGGACTAATTATAAGTCCATGGTTTAGGCTACAAAACTTTGCGCTTATAAATGACACTGGCAAGAAACTCAGCGGGCATTGCATTTTTTTTCCCTTATTCTTTTACAGCGTCAAAATATTGGAAAATAACATTTAAATAATTGTACTATCGTAGATGTCCTTTTAGTATCCACTTTCCATTACAAATAAACACATAAAATATAAAGAACAACAACATATAAAAATCACTTAAGTACTAATTTAAATTTCCACAATGTTAAATACACGTTAAATACAATAAACTGAAAAAGTAACGGATTCGAAACAAAGACACAAACACACACACTCACACACACCTTCTTATTCATAAAAAATATTTAAGCATTATTTAGTAAAATATTGTTTTGTCAACGTCACACAAACGCCATTTTGAATTTGAGAAAAAGAGACAAAACAATGATTAACTAAATAATGCTTAAATAGTTTTTATGAATAAAGGGGTTAGTTAATAAGCACCTAATAAGTTATATAAAGTTAATAAAACTGTTAAAACTGGCGCAATATTGTTACTGGCACTAGGTTAAGAGCGAGGCACTCCATCACAAGTATTTTGATTTTTTTTATATTAACGAGTAAGCACAGTGCCTTGATCTCACCTGATGTTAAGTGACGATAAGGCCAATGATGGAAGCGTACTTCACCCGGGATCCTCAACTTTTGAGGCACACAATGCTACAAACATTGATGTTATGGCGACATTTTTAGATAAGATGGTGGTAGCTAGCCAGGTGGACAAAATTTAAGCCCTACCACCAACCAAACCGAGTACACAAACATTTACCCCCCGCTGGTAATCGAACCCGGGACCTCTGGGTCTAAACCGGTGGTCACAGAGGCGGTTGGATTATTATATATGTTGATTACTCTCATGGGGTTGACTCACAACAAACTATGTATTTTATTGGGAAATAAAAAGACTACTTTATTATTTATTTACTATTATTATTTAATATTAATATTGCCCGAATGCAGTTTTGGTGCATTATTTCTTTTAACTGTTGAATATCCCCATGCTGGCGTATTTGGATTTTCAATCAGTCTGTATATTGAAGGAAGAAATTTTTATACCTCTGCTGACACAAGATATAAAACGTTACTTTGCAGATTGCAAGAAGTACTTAAAGGAACAAATCAAGATGTGAGAAAGGAGGATCTATCAAAGTTGTTTTACTTGGAAGCTGTGTTAAAGGAAGTGTGTCGGTTGCATTCCGTCTTGCCGGTATTATTGAGATATGTCGATAAAGATGTGAAGCTAAGTAAGTGTTCTCCATAAATATTTATAAAATATTTATAAAATACAGTGAAAAAATTAAACGCCCACCCGACCCAGCCAGGAATCGAACCTGGGTCTTCCGCAATCCGGGCGGCCCTTCGATCAACAATACACTTGTTGATCGAAGGGGCAGCCGCACTGACCGGGAAGGCTGACGTAAGCGCTGAATTTTGTCACTGCTTTTTAATTTTTGAGTGCTTATAGCGGCACAGTGCCATCAATCAAATATTGCAACCGATGGCTATGCAGATTCATCTTTGCAGATGAAATACCACAAATTTGATAACACAACGCTCTATAGTAAATTTTACTTTTTATTTTCAAGTGTTAATTGCTGCACTGAAGCTGAATTAAATATTTACAAAATACAGTGAAAAAATTAAACGCCCACCCGACCCAGCTAGGAATCTTTAACCGCCTCTGTGGTCAAATGCGCCATATGACTGACAAACAATTGAATTTCTATTAAGTCTGGGCCCGGCGGCGGACAACCTGACCACCATCCATAACCATCGATTCGAAGACCATCGATTCAGACCCAGAGTTCCCGTGTTCGATTCCCAGTGTGGGGTACATGTTTGTGTACTCGGTTTGGTTGGTGGTAGGGCTTGGTTGTCCGCCTGGCTAGCTACCACCATCTTATCTAAATATGTCGCCATAACACCATTGTTCGCAGCACTGTTGTGTTTCAGCAGCTAGAGATAAGATAGCCAGTGTCTCAGTAGTTGAGGATCCCGTTAAAGTGCGCTTCCACCATTGGCCTTATCATCACATCAGGTGATAAGAAAGCACTGTGCGTGCCTGTAAGATATAAAAAAAAAACTAAATTTTTTCATCAAACAACAAGACGTCGCGGAGGCTCCACCGCTTTGTCCTACGACAAAACGCAAAACGTTTAGTGCGGCAAGATGAAATATCTACATATTTCATCTTGCCGCACTAAACGTTTTGCCCTTTCTTGTGCGAACGGGGAAGTTGTGGAATACTCTTCCGGCGACTGTGTTTCCTGAAATTATGACATGTGTCTATCAAGGTCAAAGTGGGCACCATATGGGTGAGCGTGGTCCATCTTAGACCACATCTACTCTTCCATCAGGTATGATAGAGTCATTCGGGGTAACGGAACGCATCGGGTAAGAGATCGCAGTGCCCATATCACCGCGGGGAGTGAGGGGATCGAGTCCGCTGTTCGAAGGATTTAGTAGCGGCCGAGCAGCTATCTCTCCTACCTAGTTTGTGCAGCCATCTTGGAGCCACGCGTTCGTTTATTCCGCGCCGTTAACGTAATATGATACAACGAAAAATACAAAACTTACGTGTTACCTACTCCGAAGTTTTTTTGTGCCTGGGAAAAGTTTGTTTTGTGTATAAAACACAGCGTAACCACAGTAAGTAGCTTTCATTTTGTTACACCACTAATGACGGTATTACTTTCATAGTTACCTTTGAATTTATATCTACAACTATCCGACTGGACGGGATTTTTTGATAACTAGTCTCTGGGGGTGTAGCGACACATTGTAACATTGTGGTAAGAGAGCGGGGCTAAGAGAACGCATGCGAACACTTACCCTTATGTGTGCACTATTTCCCTAATATGTACAAATATGTTGTTTTTAGTTTATAAATTAGATGTAATGATTAAACATCGTTTTTTATGTCCGTTGTATTTAAATAATAAGCGCTGTATTATTTTTTACAGAAAAATGTTACGTAACTATGTGAGAAAGCGACCAGACAGAAAATTGGTGACGGAAGATCAAATAAAAAAAGCAAAAAAAACTTAAAGCAAAAGGAAAGAGTCAGAGGCGTGCTGCTGAAGAAGTTGAAATATGCGAAGGAGGATTAAGAAAGAGTCGTTTTTTAGCTTAACTATAGAAGACATGCGTCGATTGGCGTACGAATTTGCTGCAGCTAACAACATAGAACATCGTTTTAATAACACAACGAAAATGGCCGGCCGTGACTGGGTTGAGTGTATTCTCCGACGACATCCAAATCTGTGTTCGCGACAGTCTGCTCCAACAAGCTTGGCGAGAGCAATAGGATTTAATAAAATTCAAGTAGAGAGATTTTATAAGAATCTGAAAGAGATTTATAACAAATATAACTTTCCTCCTAGTAGGATATATAATATGGACGAAACCGGAATGAGCACAGTCCCTAAAAAAACCCCAAATGTGATAAGTGTCAAAGGTAAAAAAGTAGTAGGAAAAATAGTTTCTGCACAGAGAGGTATTACTGTAACAGTCATTTTGTACCCCCAGCATTTATTTACCCTCGCAAAAGACCTCGAGCTGAATTACTAGATGGTTGCCCGTTATAGAGTATATTAATGGTTTATGACAATGGGTTTATAACACAGAACACCAGAAAGAGGATTATAAACACCAAAATTTTTATTAATTGGATACAACACTTTAAAAGTTTTGCTCATCCACCTGAAGAAGACCCCGTTTTACTTATTTTAGATAACCATTCTTCTCACATTAGTCTAGAAGCAACGAGATATGCTCAAGCGAATCAAATTCTAATGGATTATGCATTAGATGTTGCGGTGCATAGCCCACGAAAGACAAAATACGCGATTACATGTGAAAAATGGATGGACCAGCATCCAGGCAGAGGCATAGTACCAGGTAGCAAGTTTATTTAATTATGCTTTTAAGCACATCGCTCCGTTGTCAAATGCTCATTCTGGCTTTCGAGCGACATGAATATTTACATTTGCGGACGATCTTTTTGACGATACAGACTTTGCACCGTCTATGGTAACAGATCAATCTTTACAAACAGATGAACCTCGAGAATTTTTTGCAATAACAAACTAGTTAAGACTACGAATAATGTATATTTTTATTATTACTTTAAAAATGTTTATACTACGTCGTAATTTGTTTTTAATTTTTGTTTAATTTTGGTAGGTAGTGGCCAAATCAATGGTTTATTCTCATTTTACTTACATTTTTCAAGTTTTTTTTTGTTGGCCAGTGTAATAGTTTTTTTGATGTTTTATTTTTCGAATGGTGCCTAGTCATGCCCAAAGTAAAATAAGTTCAGTTTGAATTTGAAATTTTAAAAGTATATTTTTGCTGAATAAAATAAGTTTATTGACGCAAAACCAAGAAAAAATATTTCCCTGTTATTGTCCTAAGTGATTAGGATAATTAAAAATAATTAACATTTCAATTTAAGGGTATATTATTTCTCGTATCATACTAATTCTTTATGGGCGTTTACTTACCCCATATGCGATCTTTTACACTAACCACTGCGCACCCGCAATACGGGTCAAGTGTGCGCATTCGGACCACGCGACTCCATTTTGAAAATGGAAGAAATCTATTTATTACTAGCTGACCCGGCAAACGTCGTTTTGCCATAAAAAATAAAAAAAAAATTTAGGGGTGGACTACCCCTAACATTTAGGGGGATGAAAAATAGATGTTGGCCGATTCTCATAGATACCGGATGACCCGGCAAACGTCGTTTTGCCATAAAAAATAAAAAAAAAATTTAGGGGTGGACTACCCCTAACATTTAGGGGGATGAAAAATAGATGTTGGCCGATTCTCATAGATACCGGATGACCCGGCAAACGTTGTTTTGCCATAAAAAATAAAAAAAAAATTTAGGGGTGGACTACCCCTAACATTTAGGGGGATGAAAAATAGATGTTGGCCGATTCTCATAGATACCGGATGACCCGGCAAACGTTGTTTTGCCATAAAAAATAAAAAAAATATTTAGGGGTGGACTACCCCTAACATTTAGGAGGATGAAAAATAGATGTTGGCCGATTCTCATAGATACCGGATAAGCACAAAAAATTTCATCAAAATCGGTCAAGCCGTTTCGGAGGAGTATGGCAACGAAAACTGTGACGCGAGAATTTTATATATTAGATAATGAAACGTACTTAGTCACATTTCAAACTACGGTAAATTATATTATTAATATAAATCATCATTAATATAAATAATGTTATTTTATTGCAATCAATAATTTATTGGCGTTCTGGTATGATCGAGTAGGTAGGTATAGCAAAGTGCATGCTCTTGACCCGAATGACGCAGTCTAGCAAAAACCCATTATCTACCTATTTTAAAAAAAATTGCAAAAAATATGTCTTACCGCTTCACCGCCGTCATATGTTTTTTGTTCGGTTGTAACCGGTTCGAGGGACCATTATAATTGAATAAAAACTGTACGGTCCTTACGAACAGTCTACCTGCGAGTTTGGTTAATGAAATAGAAACAAAGATTGACTTCAAGATCGCTTGTATAAATAGTTAGTGATAAAATTTATTAAATTTTGAAGTATTAACTTCGAGCCACAATTATTGAAAAAAACCAAAAAAAAAACCGGTTGCTGTGGAGATCTTTGGGGGAAGCCTTTGTCTAGCAGTGGAGCTTTTGGCCGAGATGACGATGAAACGATAATATAGTTATTTTGGAGATCTTTGTGTTAATATAGGCCGTAGTACCTATCCAAATTAATAAAAAACGAGAACTAAATATATATATTTTTTGCATTTAGCTAGCATTTAGCTTTGGTTTTGAATGCTTACCCGATCTCCCTGTGTGTAATTTCATTTGTAAGGCTTGAGCCGATGTCGGCGATTAGTTCCAAGTTCTTAATTTTCCATGCGTGAAAATTTGCAAATTATTATTGGGATGAATTCTTCTTTATGAAAAGTCTTAATTTTACCATTTATTAATTTTCCGAATGCCTCATTTTCCTAATTATAGATAGTACTAATTCGGTTTTTTTACGGACGATAGTACAGTTAGACATGTTATATTTGAGAATATCATAAAACCTTTAATATACATAATAATATACGTATCTTTTCGTTTTTTTTGTATTGAAGATCGTAGCTTAAAATGCGTGTACATTGACAGTGTAATGTAGGTACCTACCTTTATAGACTAATGGTTACTTGGTTCGACAGATAAGCTAAAAGAAAAAGGAGTTTCTCTTTTGTTCAATGGCTCTCCTAAAATCGGAACTGGTAGGCTACTCTTGACGCAAACTCAATCTCAATACAATTCCAATCCCAAATCTAAAAAATTCAAATGACACTATTAAAAGCGATAATAGCGCTACATTGGAATTAAATTGCGTGGAAATTGAGTGAACAAATTATTATCGAGACGGGGCGTTCCGAAATTGCGAAACTTATCCCAATATCGATACATATTAATCGCATTGGAATTGTATTGAGATTGAGTTTGCGTCAAGAGTAGCCTACCTGATGGTGGTAGATTCAAATGGTTTAGTTTACACAAGATTTTATTTTTGGTTTTTCATAATTTCCACGTCAATGAGAGCCTTTATTTTTTTTATTGAAAATTGACTGACTTTTTTATAATAATTTTTAGAAAATTACACAATGAAAGCTGGCAGCCACTGTGCAGTGATGATACACGCGATTAACCGCGACAAAGTCGTGTGGGGACCGGACAGCGAGTCGTTTCGACCGGAACGCTGGTTGGAGGACACGCTACCAGACAATTCGAATATCTATACTGGATTCGGTGCCGGACGGAGGGCTTGCTCAGGTAAAATAATACACCAAGTCACAGCGGTTTGCAATATAAGTACTCTTTTAAACTCTTCGACTCGCTTGATCAGCCCGTGACCGAAACGTCGGGTCTAAAGGTATGATACCTACCTTTTACTAATTAGTTTGCGTTAATTCGATCACCTTAAAGAGTCTGGATGGCGATTTCTTAATCATCGGTGTTCTTAAAATTTAAAGTGAAAAGAAATAGACTTTGGATTATAATATTTTTAGCAATATTTATAATTTGATTATTATGAAACATACCGCTCGAGATTTTCAGTGTCAAATATCAAAGTTACATTGATGATAAGTGAGAAAGAGCCCTCGTATTTACTTAAATGATGTCGTAACGAGAGAATTACTTAATGGTTAACAAATCGCACCTCGGGGTTTTTTTTACTATCCGTATTTATTCGGCTACGTTTACGTTTACGAAAATTTGTATGGCAAAATTTTAACTCTTCTCGTATGTCGCCAGGTGGTGCTTCTTCATTGCCATACTAATTCTCGTTTTCGTAACGTGATCGAATGGCGAATGAAACTCACACTAGGCACCCTGGTAGGCTACTCTTGACGCAAACTGAATCTCAATACAATTCCAATGCGATTAATATGTATCGAAATAATTTGTTCACTCAATTTAATTCCAATGTGGCGCTATTATCGCTTTTAAGAGTGCCATTGGAATTTTTTAGATTTGTGATTGGAAATTGATTATTGCAATTGTGTTTCAAGAGTAACCCTACTGATCGATGTCGTTTAGTCTGTAGATAGGTACCTACTGTTTGTAACTCATTGCATGCTGAATTCACCTTTAAGCAGTTGCATATTTACTATAGATATATAGGTAGGTACTTTATTATTCATTTTATTAAAAAAAAAAAACGGTAGTTGTTGACATTGAATGGGCGCCTTTGGCTTTCAAAGTAAAAATTGTTGAATAATTTCGGCGGGCTGGTTAGAACCACGATAGCTCAATTGGAAGAGCACCTGACCTGGAATGTCAGAAAGGTGCAGGTTCAAATCCTGCTCGTGAAAATTTTTTCAGCATTTGTTTTTGTAATTTGTTCGCAACAAAATTTGCGTTAAAAATTATTTGAACATTTTATTAATTTCATTAATTTCATTGCGTAGTCGGTATTACAAAAAGCCGAGACATTTTACAATTTTCTCTATATTTTATAGCACAATAATGCTACAAACCTCGATATATATAGGTCTGTGCTACAAACACATGAATGCAGTTTTATAGATGCTGTTCCACCAAAGCTGTGTGAGGCAGCTAAGAGCGGTGCCAGGTAAAAATCCACCAATAGGATTACTTCTTTTTTCTTGCGGTGTAAAATGGAGTGATCCCATTGGTGGATTTTTTCCTCGCGCCCACACCGTAATCGTAGAACATGAGTACGAAGACCTGGTTCACACACGTTTTATAACAGATGCAGTCATGTATCTGGGGGATTTTCCCCACCCCCACGACCCTTTAACCCGAGCAGACTGTTCCATGTCATTTCCTCTAGAAACCTTCTGACGGTGTTTCGATCACACGGCTGGAACTCTTAAAGTTTCTCGCAACCTCCAAAAAAGTTCGGTGACGCGGCCATCAGTAAACGCTCTCAAACACTCATGTTAGAATAATTATTACTAACGAGAGTATTACCATCTTTTTTTTCATCATCATCATCATCATCAGCCTACACACACACGTTCACTGCTGGACATAGGCCTCTCCAAGTGCACGCCACTGAGCAAAATCCGCGGCTACTCTCATCTTTTTTTTTTACATGGTAAGTAATAATCTCGTTAATAATAAACTTAAACAAAACTTAAACAAAACTTGAACAAAAGCGAACTTCTAGTTTTCCAACCAATAGGTGCAAAGAATGTGAATGTTCCCCCTGTGCGATTGTGTGGTGCAGAGCTCAACAGAGTGAGTCGGTTTAAGTACCTGGGCCACTGGGTCTCGGCTGGTCTCACAGACGCTGACGATATCGAGAGGGAGCGGAGGGCGTTGGCTGTAAGATGCAACATGTTGGCCCGTAGATTTGCCCGTTGCAGTAAACAAGTTAAAATAACTCTTTTCAAAGCTTACTGCCAGAATTTGTATACATGCAGTCTATGGGTCAACTATACGCAGAAGGCATACAACGCCCTTCGCGTTCAGTATAATAACGGCTTTAGAATGTTGTTGGGGCTGCCGAGGTGGTGTAGCGCATCCGGGATGTTCGCGGTGGCGCGCACGGACGGGTTCCCGGCCTTAATGAGGAAGCGAGTGGCTTCCCTGCTCCATCGAGTGCGCGGCAGCACCAACAGCATTCTAAGAGTTCTGGCTGGTCGAGTCGACTGCCCTATGCTGAAGCATTGGATCCGCCTTCATGTTTTTTGTGCATGAAGTACCGGATCTAAAGTAATTATGTTGCCCTATATTCTATCTTACTAACACAGTCCTTAAGTGCATTGTTACTAACAAATTCTATGGACATAATATGTCTGAATTAAATAAATAAATAAAAATAAATAAATAATAATTAATCTTAATATAAATGACCATGATAGTTTAATAAGTTAACATTGAAGTTGTATTTCAGGTAAACAAATCTCTTTTACTCTGATGAAGATCATGTTAGCGCATTTGCTGCGTCGCTATAAAGTGTCCTCTGACGTCACCAAACTAGAATCGAAGTTGGAGCTTACCTTAAAACCGGCGGGAGGGTGTTACATCAGCATTGTTTCTAGACACTGACGAAAGGCTATGGGATTTCATTTGGCAGGCGATTAGCGGTGTAACAAGGAATAAATGTTTTTTTTTTAAATTGGCATGTTTAAATCTATACTATATTAATATTATAAAGCTGAAGAGTTTGTTTGTCTGTTTGTTTGGCTGAACGCGCTAATCTCAGGAACTAGTGGTTCGAATTGAAAAAATATTTTAGTATTGAATAGTCCATTTATTGAGGAAGGCTATAGGCTATTATTACATCACACTATGACGCGGGTGAAACCGCGGGCAAAGAATATATACACTACCGCGAAAAGAAGCGACACTTAAGCATGTCGCTCCCCGGCAAGAAAAGTGTCACAATGCAAAAATAGTAGTTTCGAGAAAATGTAACTTTAATGATTTTTTGTTCATTTATTCGTCAATAGTTTAAAAACTATAATAGTCAGATTGCTGAAATGTCATATGTAGATAGCTTATTTATTTACTAATTAATGGGCGCAAAATTTAATAACAAAATTGTATTTTTTTCAAAGTAATTTTTAAGAAATTCTTAATTAGGTGAATTTTATGACTCTTTTCTCGATAAAAATTTCTGGAGTTTCAAAAATAATACACATTATAATGTATCGAATCACCGTTACTTTTATTATAAAAAGATCCTAAATATTAATTAAAGAAAAAGTAACCACAAATTACAAACTTCTCATTAAAATTATATAAAATAATCTCGAAAACAAACTTCTTAATATTAATTTACTAGTTTTGCCCTAATGAACAATCAGTCTTACATCTTTGGCCATTAATAAAATAAAAATGTAATCTTAGAACTTACATGACATACGTCTTAGTACAACCACAGTCATTATTACTTATATTAGTAAGCTCTCTTTACTTATGAAACTGTACCTTATACAGTAAGAAAAAATAACTAAAAAAAAATTCTTTAACATGTTTTTAAAATAATGAAAATTAACAAAAACTAATTTCTTTATAGGTAATAACATTTTTAGGTGAACTTACAATCAACTATAAAAAGGTAAATTGCTTACTTAAGAGACTTATAAAAAGACTCATAAAAATGGGGAATATGATTATGTTGTAACAAATCCAATAGATCCTTTATTTTATTTTCTTTAAGTTTCGGTTTACATCTGTACGCAAGTTTGAGAGATATTGAATTAAGATTTTTTTTTCGCGTTAAAACTGTTTCGGAAAACTCATCTTTATAAGAGTTTTTAAACCACAGCTTCGTAGGATCGTCCTGTAACAGTTTGAAAATTTTCACCTCAGATATTTTAAAAGATTTTGCTGTAGTAAACCCAATATCTTCTGTTAGGTATATCCACTCAAAATATTATACCAGGCCCGAGCGTTGATACTAAAATAATAATATTATATAAATATAGTTTTAACATATAGGACTTTTAATAATAATTACAGTAAATGTAATTATTAGGAATGTATGTCTTACGTGAATTTATAGTTTGTTATTAATATTACCTTTGTCATTTTATGTTATCTATAGTTTTAAAAAAAAGATAAAATGTAAATTGTCGTTGGCGCTTTTTTAGCCGTTTTTCCCGGTAAAAAAGCAAGGACGCCAACTATAGACAGATGAGCTTAAAAAGGCGGGCTTTGAAGGTAAAAAGTGGAAAACTACGAATTAAAGCGAGAAAACACAAATTAAAGGATAAGGATAATGATAAATGTGTAAAGGAACAGGCAACTATTGGTTTATATGAAATAAAACTTGTCAAAGAAGATCTGTTGTTTGAATTGTTGGCCGCCGCCAACACTTCGGACAGACGCTTCAGTGAATAAAAATCACTGTTTGACATTTCTGTCACGGTATATGGATTGCCCTTTTTCTTAGCGCATTTAATAGCTTCAACGTATTGACTGGGTACATAAAGTGGCCCTGACTTTAGTCTTCTTTGTATTTGCTTTTCTATTGTTGAATGGACAGAGTCAGCCTCATTTTGAGTATGTCCAGTAATAAGGTACTTGTGTGTTATAGACTTTAATTTAGGGAATTTTAATAACGCATACAAATAAATAGAAATTATGAATCTATTTTTGTTCTGACCGCAACAGTTATCAGAGAAAAATATTAGATCTAGGCCTGGTCCATCGTAATGAATTACAATATTTTCAATAAACTTGAACAGACAAGATCCAATTTCATCAGCACCGCGGTTTGCTTCTCCTTCATGCCAATAGAAACAATCGGTTTTATCATCACCGATTTGAGACACAGTAAAATTTAAGGTGTTGAGTTTGGATTTGTAATAAAAAATAGAGGTATTGCCTCGCGGAAGTTGCAAGACTGCTTGCAGGTCATAAATTGCAATAATTTTATTTGGACCAGAGGTTTTTTTATCAGCGTCTTTTTCAAGTCGAGACAGGTTCTTCTCTTCAATGTGTGTAAAATACTGGACTTCTAAGTCTTTCTTTGCATCACCTTCGGCGTTCTCATAACGTACACAAAGTTCGCACCTATCTTTTTTCGGTTTGAAGAAACTGATGTTGAATTCACTATTAAACATTCTTGAATACAATGTTTCGTTTGCATAGGGCACGTTGTTTGACTCGCACAAGGTTTTATAGTCTCTATAAAGATCACTGAGAGATTTTCCTCCATCAATATATTCCCGTGACGATTTTTTTCTGATGTAGTGAGATTCCATTCGTGGTATTGAATCGATATGATCTCTGACACTCTGGCGAATAGATTCTGCAACTTTGCTATGATTACCGTGTTTGCCCCTCTTGTCTTGTTCAAGAAAACCTTGTTTAGATTTTTCAATAACTGTTCTGATGACGCGGTCATTAATATCTAGTGTTGCTCTGAAAAAAGTTTTGCATACTCGAATGGGCTTGTCATCAATTTGGAAATAAAAGCTATGGTTAAGTTTTCTTGGTTGAGTTTTTCCGGTAAATCTAAACGCAGGAATAATCGCTTTCATGCTCTTATGAATAAAATTACGCTGTAAAGCCAGGTCTCCTAATTGCCAATATTTATTAAATATTTCAGTTCTATTACCATTATTTATATTTTCAGTACATTTAAATTTGCATTTTTCACCACACGGAGGTTTCAAACACCTCTCAGACATTGTTTTCTGTGACTTAGAACGAGAAGTGTATGATTTTCCGGAATTCCTCAATATTTTTGCTTTATTTGACAGCCATTCGTCCACACAAGATTTACGTTTTTTGCTAGATTTACGTACTGGACTCGTAACTTGCTCAGGAATATTATTGTTAAGTACGTTACTTTCTTGATTGCATGGCAAAGAAACTACGTCATTAGAACTACAGTGACTTTTAGGTGACATAGACTTAGAAATAGCACTGCTGCTGCTGCTACTACTGTTTGACGAGGAATTCGATGAAGAGGAATCAGAAGATATGGACCGCTTGCGCTGTGGATTATTTTTAGAAGTAGAAGGAGTCACAGTCAAATTATCTGTTGCAGCAATATTTACGTAAGGTTCGGTTTCATTCTTCTCTTCCGATAGCCTTTGTGAATTCCGTTTAACAAGCTTTTTTTTAGTCGGCTGGCCAACACTACTGCCTGAGGACGAACTCTTATATCCACCGTCAATATTAAAAGTTGGGTCTTTAACACTATCATCACTGTCCCAAAAACAAAAATTTTCTTTACCTGATGTTGGATTTTCATCGGTACAAAAAGGTTCTTTTGCAACAATGCTTGGACTTGTACTATATTGAGTATCCATAATATTGTGATCTTTCATAGCATTTTCTTCGTTTCTTTTCTCGCTAGCCAGTTGTAGTATAAATGCTGCCCGACTATTATTATTCATGATGATCCTGAAAAAAATACACTGTTATTAAAAAAATGTTTTCAATTGCACATAAAAAAAGACCGAACACAACATAAGGAGTTATAATAACTGGTGATAATTGTAATAATTCACAACAAAAATGACTTTACATGTGTTGCGCTTTTATTTCATTCGTTAAAACGTGAATATCATATCAGAATGAGTGATAAAAGAGACCCTATACATGTTATGATTGTTTTTTTGTATGATGCGGCAATATTTACAATGCTTTTTCGTCAACAATACAGTCACAACATAGAATGTGTCACCTTTTTCGTAATAAATCTAATATTTAAATGTAAAACTTACCGATAAAGAGTCTCATCACAAGTTAAAACGCTTTTCTGGCGATACTGTACACGTCCACTCTGTACTAACACAAGTGTGACACTGTTCACGCCGGTGACCGGAGCGAAACGGCTCCGTGAAAAAGAGAACTTAGTGCCATCTAGCGGCAACCACGCGCAACATAAATACGACACTACTACAGCCGAACAAATGAAATACGTGCAATCTAATGCTGCGATTATGTCATTTCGTACCTAAAATGTATTGTGACACTTTTCTTGCCGGGGAGCGTGTGCTCGTAAAATCGCTCGCGGCTACGTGTGGGTGTCTGGATCGGCGCGGGGGGCCTTGCGCGGCGCGCGGGACGTGGAGTGGCGGTCTGGAGACCGCCTCGGCCGAGGGCTGAGTCAAGCGAGCGACCGTCTGTGTGTGATTCTGTATTGCGCACCGCACGCACGGACTGACTATATCAACCCTAGCGTTTACACGTTCCGCTCAAGGTCACCGGCGCTCGAGCTCTCACTGCCGCGGGGCACAGCTATATAATTATAAAAGGTATCTAATGGCACTGTATCACCAACATCATCAGCCTATACTAGTCCACTGCTGGACATAGGCCTCTCCAAGTGCTCGCCATCGAGCACTGTATAAAAATTGAAAATTATGAAAAAGTGTTGAAAAATGTTGGTACACTAAGAAATATGCTATCGTGATGTTGGTGGTGGTGGTTATGGTAGCGCACCTGACCCAGCATGTCACGGAGTGCGGGTTCGAATACAGTACGTGGAAAACTATTCAACACTTTCAAATTGTATTTTTTTTTGCAACAAAATTCATTCAATCATTAAATTGTAAGTGCCTTACAAATAAACAAAAAATAAGGTCCGAATAGTTATTCCATGTTTTGTCTCTTTTACTCCAATTCCACCATCCACGCACGCACGCACGCACGCACGCACGCACGCACGCACGCACTAGTCTGATGTGCAGGCGTCTGTCCCTAATTTAGAATATTAATAAAAAATACATCTAATGGCACTTTGCTGTAATTGTAAAGGTTCTTAATCTAAAAAATAAAACACCGACATGTAACAAATACATTTATCCTGGGAATAATAAATAACAAAATGGAAATAAAGTGCTATATAACTGTAATATGTAATAAATTAAACATACAGTCAAGAGTCTTGCACACATTACCCTTAAAATAAATGCCCCTTGGATATTAGTTTTGTAAAAATAATCTAATCCATTCGAGTGTCTTTCGATTTGCTAGATGTCGCAGTATCAAGGTTCGAACCAAACTAGTCTGTGTCCTGGAACAACGACAATATTTCAGTATTAACATTAGATTTTATTTGTTTATTACATTAGTCGTCGATGGAAAGGTAAAACTGCATATGCGCTAAAATGGCAATTGAGTAGTTGGCTGGTTAGTCAATACAGATACTTTTTAGCAACTGTCAAAACGATTTTATATAATACAAATTGTATGGGAATGGCAAACTATGACATCACCATTTGTTCCGTAAATTCAGTGTTTATTAAGAGGGTGCCGCGCGGACGCCAAACTGCGAGATTCAAGTTTCTTTATGATAGCGAGCGAGCGGCGCGTGGCAGCGGTGTGACAACGGCGCACGACTACGAATACGCACGCACACTAATAACTGTACAGAGTAGGCTGGTGATTTAATTGGAGCAATGTTTACTTTCGTAAAATCATAGGCGTTTGGGTAAAAAAATATTAAAAGTCTTAATATTATCATATTCATATTTTTAATCGAAAAATAAGACAACAGTGGCCTGCGGAATATCAATACAAACATTTTGATGTCGGATTATTGTTTCATGTGCTATATTTACAAAGTTCCTAAAGAAATAAGTTTTTAGATATCATTACTTTTATGTATTGTTCGTGCAGTTTCTGGGTATTTGTTTCAAATTCCAAGACAACCATGGCCTTGTGAAAGGATCAAGCTAACCTAAACTAGTCCTTTTAATGTATATGACCTATTCAGCGCCTAGCACCAGTGACTTAAAATACAAAAAAAACACGTAAATTTTTGAAATTCCGCGCGGCACCCCCTTTGTAACTTTTTAGGTTACAGAATTTCATCCTTCGGTCAAATATGAAATAGGTCAATGTTTTAACGTTTAATCTTCTGGAACTTATTATTATTGTTGTCAACATCCCCATTCAATTCAATTTCTCGTAAGATGGCTCTCGCTATGATTTAGCCAGTGTCAGTACCCACTTAGTCCTACCTGATAACACCTCTAAAAGTATTTTAAAGATGTACCCTAATGTGATACTTTTAAAGTTTCATTTACAACCACACACAAACGCCTGGTCGGTTTAAATGGGTTAAAGGGCAGGTTATTAGTGTTTTGACTTTGTCCGTAACTCGTCTTACAAATTTAATAGGCGTTGAGCTTGTACAAGATAGAAAATGTCTAAAACTGAGACACAATTTTGAGGATACAGGTGATTAAGATTGATTCTGTTGAGATACCTGAAACAATGACAAAAAACGAACTAACTGGGCGAGTTAGTAAAGCAGATAAAATTTATAATTTTATTTTATCTATACTAATATTATAAAGAGGAAACCTTTGTATTTTTGTATGTATGTGTGTATGTTTACAACGAATAAACTAAAAAACTACTGGACCGATTTAAAAATTTTTTTCACCATTGGAATGCTACATTAGCGCTGAGTAACATAGGCTATATTAAAAAAAAAACTAAAAACGACAATTTAATTTTCCAATACCAAATTATTTGTGTGTTTTGTTGTCACGGAAACCATTGATATATATTTAACTCAATGATGGAAACTGTCAAAGCGGTACGAAGTCCGCCGGGTCAGCTAGTAACACAAAACATTCACAAAATCAGAATTTATATACGATAAAACATTCCTATTGAC
The DNA here is from genome assembly GCA_963082485.1 of Eudonia mercurella. NCBI lineage: Eukaryota > Metazoa > Arthropoda > Insecta > Lepidoptera > Crambidae > Eudonia > Eudonia mercurella. The sequence continues at coordinate 5,977,407 of OY720045.1, forward strand.
TTTTGGTACTTTAGCGATTTTCCCATTTGACCGACGATTTATATATTTTAGTCATCTGTAACGCCATCTACGCCATCCGTAGTAATCATTTTTCATAAAATGAAAATAATAACATACCTACGTATTGCTATTTGTGTTATAATATCATTTTTCCTTTACTAATGATGTATTAAAAATAATAATAAACTAAGATAAAATCAGTTTGGTCTTAAATAAAATAAATGATTCTACTGTGAAACAAAAATTTACTTAACGAAATATTCTTTAACAGACGCAGATGACTGTTTATAGATTTTTAAATGAATATATTTAAGTTTTATACCATTTAAAACTAAGAAATAAACGAATTACGAAAGTTTTCGTACTTAATTTTAAGCTGGTGTCAAAATGATAAATCAAAACTCACTTTAACTCCATCTAGCGGTGAGGTTTCGAACTATTTGTCCAATCTCCATTTAGTTGGCCTTCTGGAAGTATTCCTTGCTCTCTTTGGGGTTCGGTTTGATCGTGTCGGCGTTATTGTCGGGATTCCAGTTGGCGGGGCACACTGGTAAGAGGTTTTTATAAATTTTTAGTTTTTCCATTTCACAACTTATTAGCCAGCTTACGAAACAAAGAGCCTTAAAAGTAAAAGTATTACTTTACACAGCCTAAAATGTTTATGTAATTGTCATCAATACACTTGTAATTGGCGTAGTTAACAATAATAATGAGTATTATTGAATTATGCTACCTTATTTCAATAATCCGTCCATAATAATGACGACCTCCGTGGTCGAGTGATTAGCACGTCGGGTCTGACGTCGCGCCATCTCTAGGTTCCGGGTTCAATTCCCGGTCGGGTCAATTTAGAGAAAACTGATTTTCTGAATTGATTTCGGGTCTGGGTGTTTTTCTATGTTTATGTGTATTTATCCGTTATCTAGTTTAACCATATTAACGAGTTTCAATAGAAGCTTATCTTGGGCTAGATAATTGGTGTGAGCGTAAACTAATAAAAAAAAAACTTACTCATTATTATTATTATTAATTGAATTTATGCGATTTCAAACTTTCCGCAGTGGGCTTTAAATCGCATCAATTCATTTGAAAAAACTTTTTTCCATAGGTTTCTATTTAATTAATAAAATATCTGTACGAGAAGTAAATAAAGTAGGTTAAGTTAGGTATAAAAAAAATATTAAAATTGGCTTTTTGGTTTTAAAAAAATGACTTAAGTTTTTATGGGATTTCATAATGTAAAAACGCTTATGAGGTCGTGTACACAACGTCCGTCCCTTGCTCAACTAACAATCCTATCTCATTACAAGCTTTTATTTTTGGTATTTTTTCGGTACCAACGTACTGAACGAATGTACAGTGATAGTTTGAAACTCTGATAGTTCTGGAAAAAGTTTGTACCGAAGAAATAGCAAAAATGAGATGATGACATCTAGTAGTGCGAGGGACGACAAATGTTATTCTTACCTTCACCATGTTTGTCGGCGAACATGAAGGCTTTTACCAGCCTCAAAGCTTCCTCCACAGACCGACCCACGGGCAAATCGTTCACTGACATGTGCCTTAGAACACCATTCCCATCGATCACGAACATTCCTACAATCAATATAGTTAATTTATTAATATTAAAAAAGAGGTAAAACATGTGGCTTTGTTTGTTTAAGGAGGGTAATTTCTAGAACTACTGGTCCAATTTCAAAAATTCTTTCACTGATAGAATGATACAGTCCTTGCGGGTAACAGGTAACGGTAACAGTAAATAAACTATACCGGTTGACTTCTGAAACCTTCTGAAATGACTCCCGTGATACAAACTAATAACTCTTACTATTGGACCAACTCCCCAAAATTATACATTTTGGTCGAATGAATATTGATGTTTTGTATGGAACAGCAGAATTTTATTTTCGAGTTAGAGAGTTGGTCCAATAGTAAGTTGTTCATTTGTATCACGGGAGTCATCTCAGAAGGTTTGGACGGCGATAAAAAAGTCAACCTGTATATTATTTTTATATAAAAAATGAAGTAATAATTTTTGTACGTAAGCAACGCGGACGAAGTCGCGTGCAAAGTGCTATTAGTTAATAAAATACTGGCATTGCGAAAAGTTTCGAGCTCCTCAAGTACATAATTATACAGTAACTTACAGTGAATCAAACCCTGCTTTCGATCTCATAAATTAAATACTATCAAGCAATAAATACTAACAAACAAATGCTCCACAAGCATCTTAAGGATGTGGAAGAAAAACGGGACACTGTTATTAGCTACGAAGAGAATAAACCTCCCGAGATCAGCCGGTCCGAAACCAGACAACTTCTGGCTCTTCTGTCATCTCTAATGGTAAATATGAAAATCCCAATTGATTGAATTTACTGAGAGGAACCTTAGTAGGCCTTAGGCGTGTTACACACGTACCACAACCACACCACACCGTCGCGTCGCGACAAAAGGTGGTCAAGCTGTGGTTACGTGTGAATAGTGACGCTGCGGCTTTTTGCGGTTGCCTTGTGTTACCTACAAAACATTAGCGACATGGCCGGCCGCTAGTTCGCGGTGTCGCTTGTGGTTGCTTTGTGGTTGTGACGTGGCTGCGATGTAGTCGTTATCAAAAACGCGGTCAATAATGACGGCAAAATGTGGCCCGTGTGAATTCAACTATTAATTTTCATGCAAATTAGCGCCCGCCCACATGTTGTGGTTGTGAAACAAGCTTTACTATGAAAATATAAAAATTTTATACCAACCACGTAAGGCAAAGCCCTCATCCAAAAGTACACCATAATCTTCTGAAATCTGTTTTTTGTAGTCGGCCAATAGAGGTATGTCTAGTTTACCCAAACCGCCATCCTGGAAAACAATAAACAAAACAAATATTATACAACCTCATTCGCATAACAGTTTCATTTCAACATATAGTGTTAGCATATACTTTAAAATACAGACACATTTTTATTCAGTCACTTATTTGAGATTCAGATTTTTTTTCTTCGGGTATACAATCGGCATAAATCTTGCCTGATGTTAAGTGATGAAAAGGCTTAGAGTGAAAGCGTACTTAACCCGGAATCCTCAATTATTAACGAACTGGCTATCTTATCTCTAACTGTTGGAAAAAACAATGCTACTAACATTGATTTTAGTAACATTTACTTTAAGAGCTCGAGCGCGAATACCAGACACAATAGAATTTTAATTGTTATCGGCCACCTGGTGGTCGATCAATGCTCAAGGGGTTAATACTTTAGAAAGAATTTTGTTAACTATCATAAACAATACCTCTATAGATAAACCAAATTACCTTTCTGGCTGTATTGATCCAGGCAAGATGGCTGAACTCAGAGTCTGTGGATACACCAATCACTTGGCAGCCAATGTTAGCAAAATCCTTGGCTCTGTCGCTGAATGCAATGATCTCGGTGGGACAGACAAATGTGCTGGAAAACGATAGACAATTATAGACAAATATACTTAAATTAAAAAAAGTTAATAAATATAAGTAAGTGTTAAAAAATAGGTTTAATATCATATTTTTGGATGTTGACAGTAAACTTGTACTGAGAAGATCCGGCATGGAACTCAGCAAGGGCAAATGCACCTATGAAGTAAGTTATATGTATTAACATGTATAGGTACATTTGTCTAGTTTTGACTCTTCTTCCATTGTTTTAAGAGATGTTTACTTGTTAATGATTGTGTCTTTATATCAACGTTATTGTACACACACATTTAATTTAAGCAACATATACCTACCTAAATATGATGCAAATAATATCTATGACTGTGACATGCTTTTGATAAGCATTGTTTTCAAATGTAGGGATCTTTTATTTGCTTTAAAATAACCTTACAATATAACATATTAAATTTAAAATGTGCTGTTAATTCTATGTTCATAAACAAAAATAAAATAAAAGTAAGTTAAAAAAAGCAAATTAAAAAGAACTTGCAGCACACAATCACTTATATTTAATTAAAAGACAGACGGATGTAAATAAATAGTGGTATGTTTGAATAGCAAGTGGAAATCTGCTGTACTCTGACGAGTTATAGGCAGATTACAGCAGAATTCCAAACAGCTTGCCAAAGCAGTATTGAAAATTAAACTTACAAATCAAGAGGGTAGAATAACAACAACACATATTTTCCAGAGAAGTCTGAGAGTTTCAATTTGTTGAATTCTCCATTCACAACAGCTGTGGCTTCAAAATCTGGTGCTGGCTTCTGGACTTTGGGTATGAAGACAGCACTTGCTAAAGCAAATAAGTATTCATTTAAGAAGCATTTAAAGTGTTTTACTATGAACAATTTGTTAGATGATTTTCACGAACGCATTTTTTAGCGAAAGCTTTATTTATGTTCCCATAATTTATTATTAGATAAATTTCGCGATCTTCTTTTTTGTTGCAGTAAATTCATTCAGTAATTCGGTCAGCATAAGAAAGTTGGTTAGGTTAAGTAAAATTTTTTTTTCCTGAGCGAAGAGCAGCGAGGGCCAGTCACGGAAGGGGGGAGCGCTTTAACTAAATAAGGCGTTCGCAAAATATATCCAACATTAAAAATTGATTCGTTAAAAATTGCGATACTGAAATCCGCTGCAACCAAATAAGGCGTTCGCAAAATATATCTAACATGAAAAATTAATTTGCTAAATTATGCGATTCTAAAATTCGCTGCAACTGAATAATGCGTTCGCGAAATGTCATCGAAAAAATCCTATGAACATGCCACTGCTGGATTCTTGCCTTCAAACTGGAAAATAGCACATATGGAGATAAGGCAATAACCCAAGCTCAATGCAGTTCGGCGTGTCGTAAAAATATTCACTTAACGAAGTTTTTAAGGAAAGAAGAGTTATTTAGAGACATAAACGAGGATAACAGCTACTTTACCTTTACTTAATTTGCGAAATAAAAAAGTTATTAGAAAGGTCAGGAACTAAATACAGCCTTCGCAGTTAAATTAAAACTAATATACCTACTTATTAACATTTTCCCAAAATAAGTTATATAACTCCAGTAATAACTTTCTAATTACTTTTATTTAAATACTTACTCGTAGAAAAGTTAATACGCTTTACTGTTGCGAACGCTGGGGCAAGCACCTGTAAATAAACAATGTAGGCTATTAAAATATTAGACGTGTATGGAAAAACATTTGCAAGACACCAAAAATACGTACCCTGCTAGAAATTTGTTTTAGGAAGAAAGACATTTTAACTATTAAGTTTTACTTTAAAATTAAAGACAGAGTAATATGAAACGAGGGATATTTTAAGAACTTTTAATTGGAAAGCTATATATTTATATGACACACTGCTCACAAGACAAAAGCAAAAAGCCGCAATCAAGAAATTAAACAAATCGCGATATTCGCAATGCGTAGGTAATGACGTTGACAGCTGTCAAATGTCATTTTGTCAGCTGATGAAGCAGTCCGAGTTGTGATAGTTAGTTTGTCTTTATATTAAGATAACAGAATTTAAGATAATAATTATTTATGTATTTATTAGGACAAACAATAAACATAAATATTATTTTACCATTGAAAATGGTTATAAGATGCAAATCGCCTGAGACGTATTTTTTGCCATAGCTCCGAGAATTTTGGGAGAATCGAAATGGAAATAGTACCAAGAGTTGAGGAATTTATCGAGACACGTGTGAACGTTTGAATTTTGAAAATCTGCTGTAAACATTTTTGGAATTTTGAAAAATTAAAAAAAATCGGGTTTTTTGTATACTAAATTGTAAATATAAAAAAAAACCAACTTAAGAAAAAAATGAAAAAAGGGTCCTAGGGTATTAGTTTAGCTACAAAATGGCGAAAAATTTTTGAAAATAGGTTAATAATTGTGACCTGTAGGTGGTCCCTTTATATTTGATATTGTAGAAAAACGGGTATTTCCGCATATAAAAAGTGATGTAGCTTCTTTGATTATTGACCGATCGTCATGGTAATGGTGTTAAAAGATGCGGAAGCAGACGAGAAGTGCATTCGAGTTGGAATTTTGAAAATACTAACTACATAATATTATAAACGCGAAAGTTTGTATGGATGTATGTATGTTTGTTCCTCTTTCACGCTTTGTTTGTTTGTTTTGTTTGTTTTTCTTTCACTTTTATATTTTTGTAATGTCATTTGACATTATTATAATTAGGATAGAGTGAATTGTTACGAGTATTACAGTATTGAAATACTATTGCGATAGTACAATGCCGTATGCTTGAGAACTCGAGCTAAGATCCGTGCGCGCGTTATGAATTTGAGAATGGACGGTGCAGTGGACCAAGTGTGCGTGAATGTGAATGAATCTCGGCTTAGGTAAAAAAATATATATATAAAATATAATCATCATCATCATTATCATCAGCGTATTTTATGTCCCCACTGTTGGAGCACGAGCCTTCCCTATGGATGGATAGGGAGAACGGGCCATAAACCACCACGCGGGCCCAGTGCGGATTGGTGGTTGTTAACGACTGCTAATGCAGCCGGACCAGCGGCTTTACGTGCCTTCCGAAGCACGGAGGAGCTCGAGATGATAAACTTTTGGTCACCCATCCGATGACCGGCCTTTGCGAAAGTTGCTTAACCTCAGCACTCGCAGACCGGGCGCGTTTACCACTGCGCCATCGAGCTCCTTCAGTTCAGTTCCATTCAGTTCAATTCGGTTAATTACCTAAGTTTGCATCACAAACGCTCGTGCGGTACCTAATTAGCGAAATTGCAGCTTAAATGCGACTACTAACCTCGTTGCTATTTTAAAGTTACAATCAGCCACCGGTAATTGTAGCTTTAGTTATTATTCTGAGAGTAAGAACTTACTCGTAAGGAATAAAAAAAATCATCATTATCATCATCATCAGCTCATTTTATGTCCTCACTGCTGGGGCACGAGCCTTCCCTATGGATGGATAGGGAAAACGGGCCATAAACCACCACGCGGGCCCAGTGTGGATTGGTGGTTGTTAACGACTGCTAATGCAGCCGGGACCAACGGCTTTACGTGCCTTCCGAAGCACGGAGGAGCTCGAGACGATTCCTTTTTGGTCACTTATCCGATGACCGGCTCTTACGAAAGTTGCTTAACCTCAGTACTCCACTGCGCCATCGAGCTCCTTAAAAAAAGATCTATAAATCTTTAAAACTAAAACTAGGTTAGTAGCACCAATGTTCAACAGGAACCAATGATGGACATTGTTTTCCTTTAAAATATCAACTATCATCAAATAAATTTCATTAATATGTATTTTAATTTTTGACGCCGAAAATTGGGCTTAAAGTGACGATCACAGAGTTCCTAGTGTGAGTTTTGTCTCTCCGTATTCATTCGATTACGTTTACGAAAACGAAAATTAGTATGGCATTGAAGCAGCGCCTCCTGGCGACATACGAGAACTATGAATACTTAGTTACCAACTGCTACCGTGTGTCATCGCTATAAAATCGAGAGGTAATGAAATAACGTTCGTCAAGCTGCTACGAGCGGCAAGTGGCATCTCATCCAGGAAATTATACAGCAACGGCATCGCAGCCAGCCTTAATTGCTTTCCGATATCGCAAGACGATGTTATTGCGAACGAACGGTAATTGGACCTCATTTTAACTGGGTCCTCCTTTTTAAAGCTTGAAACAAATTCTGCTTACGAATTAATGCTTTGTTTGTAAGTTGACATCATTTTAGGTTATTTTACGACGATAACAAAAAAGAGAAAATCTCTCGACAAAATCACAAAACAAGACGAAATATTAGAAAATTAGGTTAAAGACAATTCATTATATAGGGTCTAACAATATCAATAAGCGAACGTTTAAGGGGAGCATCTATACATCACATACTGAGCATGCTCACCAAATTTGGTCCAAAACTACAGGCTCGTTGCCGAGATAATTTTTATTAATACACTTAGAATAATAACGCCTAGAAGCCGAGTACGCGCACGGCGATTGAGGCAAGTTTAACCAAGCCATATGTGGCTTGGTTGGCCGAACGGCTCGCTAGTATCCAAGGTCACGTCGTGTCGTAAGCAGCTCCGCGATTTTAGTTTATAACGACAATTTGTGCCATCAAAGGATGCTTTCACAAGTCAGAATCTAGCAAAAAGGATGCTAAGATTACATTTCACCTGTAAGAACAGCTAATCAATGTCTATTTTTTCGTAAAACACGATATTAATGTTCGTAAATTTGTAATATGTCATTCCATGTATGTTTTGCTAGATGTAGGAAAACTTTTACCCCATTTTGTGTTCCGAGTTTTTTTTATTTAGAGTTGTTTTTATCCAAGTCTAGAGTCCAAGAAAGACAATTTATCACGATTGCTGTTATCAAAGCGCCAGTTATTTAGAAAATAGTTACAGCTACAAGGAATTTAAACTGACATGCTGAAAAAATGTTATGACAGTATTTTTTTCTGATAAGACTGATTTTTGTGCAATAAAGTAAATCAATAAATATTGGCATTTTTATTTATCATCAAACATTGTTACATTTACATAACATTACATGTACATGTTTTCGTGTTATATGTAAGTATCTTTAACCCTTTCCCTGTCCCATGTATCACATGTGATACATAACAATGAATTAAACTATTGTTATATTTTTTGAACAGCGAACCTGTTAAATAAGTAGTTAATGACATGAAAATTGTGGTAGTCGTAGCTTCACCGCCATCTTATCTTATCTTTTAGTTAGCTAAAGGCTCAAAATTATATTCAATGCATAATGAGATAAAATTATGCTTCCAAATAGTTTAAGAGAGAAGTGGCAGTCCATTGTCTCTGCCTACCCCTCCTGAGGGATTGAAGCGTGACTATTTATGTATGTATGTAGGTACCTTACAATTTTTACTTTTTTAAATATGTAATAATCACAAACTTAAATGAAAACATCTTAATGTATATAACAGTTAATATTATTAATGTATGCCGTTAATATAATAAAATAATATGTAATAATTATAGAAGACACTTTTGTTTTTGTGACTATTGACTTTGTGGCTATTTTCACATAAAAAAATTGAAGTAATTAAAAAAATCATATGTAACAACAATACAATTTTTAAACTATGAAACAAGATAAGAGTTTAGTAACTTACCCATTTACCCCGAGTTTGGGGAAATTACCATTTTACTTGCAACATTTATTCGTACGGTTGTGTGTGTAATGACAAGCTGCTGACGCACACGACGGAGTATTTTGTGCCTCAATATTTTGACGAACTTTGTTTGACACTATCGTTCTAGGCGTTATTATTCTAAGTTAATACAACAATTTCTACCATTACAGCAAATGACAAGCAAAACAATAAATCAATAAAAAAATTGAAGTAAACTGTGACAAATTAAAAAGAATATTATTTAAAACTATACAAAATATCATAAAAAAGGCGGCTCAAAATGAGTCCGCAAGTGAAACATTATCATAATTCACCAAAAAATACACCCTTTCCAAACCCGTACAGCTGTACTACACTCACGCACAGATAGCCAAACATGCACACTAAACTCGGAGCATACTGAACTGACTAACATAAACAAAACATTGACGCTTGCGTGTGTGTTAGTAAAGATACAGCATGTGTTATGATGTTTATTATTTTAATTGATTTAAAAATAATGACTTTGAAATATCACTATAAAACTGGAGCCCATTTTTGTCATTGTATTCATAATGATGTATAGATACCGCCTTTAAACGTTCGCTTATTGATTTTGTAAGACCCTGTACTTCCGGAAGACATGTTATTAGTCAATAGAGAAACTTTTTAGCAACTTTCAAAATGATTTTGTTTAAAGAATTTGATGTCCCTATTATGTTCCGTCAATTGAGTGTTTATCATTAACTTTAAAAAGTTAATAATTACCATAAATGGTACAAAAAAAAATTGCCATTGATTATTATTATTGTTGTCAACATCCCTTTTTTCGTTTTCATTAACAATATCGAATGTCAGATGAAACTCGCACTACTATAACACCCTGATGGTAAGTGTCAATAAGGCCGAAGATTTCTACCTTCACCCGGAATCCCATAGACGTAGATATCCATTTAAAACTGCGTTGGTTGCAGGCTGTAAGGCGGGTGTTAGACCAAAGTTTAATGGAATAACCGTCACAAACTACCCACGAAAACCACTGGAATAGGGATGGCGCTTTTAAAAGAACACAATTTTTTAGACAGTTTGCTAATGGGCTTGGGAAAGACAAAAAAAAAGTTTATTTTTACCCATTAGAAGCTACCACGATATACATAGAAGACGTTATTCCAAAACGTATAGTTTTTGTTTCACTTCGGCACGATAAGTATTTACAAAGTTATTGTACATAATTAATTTGCTTAAAACACGCTTAGTTTGCTGGCAGTCGGCTTATATCGGATGACGTGACGTCACCGTATCCGACAACCGCATTCTGTTCTTTACGGAAATACAAAACAACGTGCTGATTTTTAAAATTTTTGAAAAAATATTGTGAAGTAATTAGCAGTACCAAAAACTACTAAAGTACTACAGAAAAAAAATTAATGTCATATTATAAGTTAAAAGTAATAGAATAGAAAGAAAATTAAAAAAAAATCCGTTCCCATCCTCATTGCCACTGGGCATTTTCAACTTCACTGGGTTTTTTTGCTTCGGAAGGCACGTAAAGCCGTTGGTCCCGGCTGCATTAGCAGTCGTTAACAACCACCAATCCGCACTGGGCCCGCGTGGTGGTTTATGGCCCGTTCTCCCTATCCATCCATAGGGAAGGCTCGTGCCCCAGCAGTGGACATAAAATGAGCTGATGATGATGGGTTTTTTTGAGGGCGGCGAAAAACTTAAAGGGTTCCTCAAGCCGTGTGAAACGAATCATCGTCAGAGGTCTAGAGGGAACGGCATCACGCACTAGAGCGTGTCCCCGTGCCCTACTATATTCTCCGAGGAGTTCGTATCGGATCGGGGAGTGGAACAACCCCAGGGCGCCTCTAAAGACTCGGACCTTGTCTTTGGTTTGACTTTAATTCAATCTTCATTTCAATCTTTAAACATTAAAATTAATTTCCCACGTATTGATTTTTGGGCGCTTTAGCAGTTTACCAGTTGTACCTATATAGATATTTGTAAATACACTTATTTACTACATATTCATCATCATCATTATCATCAGCATTCATTATATGTCCTCACTGGGGACCCATGTGAGGCACGAGCTTTCCCTATGGATGGATAGGGAGAGCGGTGGTTGTTAAAAACTGCTAAGGCAGCCGGGACCAACGGCTTTACGTGCTTTCCGAAACACGGAGGAGCTCGAAATGATAAATTTTTGGTCACCCATCCGATGACCGGCCTTTGCGAAAGTTGCTTAACCCCAGCACTCGCAGACCGGGCGCGTTAACCATCGAGCTCCTCATAAGATATAAGAGATAAGTTCACCTTTGTATATTTCTTGTGTAACGCCTGTTTTAAAATATATTTTATATGTACAAAATAGGATCATTTAAATAGTGTAGGTTAGGTATATTGCTTTTACCAACCCTACGGATAACCGCATCGATTTCCCTCATATCAATGTCAGCTTCGGCTATGAAAACTATAAAAAGTTGTTCAGTCGACTCCGGCGGCGTATAGTTCCGCTATCTATTTTCGGTTTCTGTCTTCCATTTTGCGAACAGATGTGCAGCCGTTGTTGCCGGCAAATTAAATTTGTTTATTGGCAAACTTTCGTGTTTCGTAACTCCTTTGTCTGTTTTGTTCTTATTATTGTGCAAACTAATACAATTTACGTTTTCTTTCTTACTTTCATAAGTTCTTATAAAGAGATGTAATTTGCTACAATACTTACTTTATTACTTAATATTTATCTCACTTGGTGGTATGTGATGATAAAGAAGCGTACACACATACCTCAGTCACAAGGATATTTACTCATGTGCCTCAGTGGCACATACACTTTAATTTAATAAGGAACTTAATTTATTTTTAGAAAAACTAACATGCAGCAGCATAATAAAAAATAATAATTAAAATATAAAACTAAATGCTATAACATTTATAGAACAACACAAAATGCACAATAATGAAATACCCTTACATTTTATTTCCTACAAAATTACCTTACAATTCAAAAATTCTAATGTTTGTAAAAATATACTATGCTAGTATTGCTCGCGGCTTTGCTCACGTGGAATAGTGGTTGTTCGTAATTAAAGTCAAAACCCGTCAAAATCTATAGGGATAATCTTGGCATGAACGTCGAATAATTCTCCTGAAACTCTTCATAACTTCTTTAAAAATAACACTTTTCCGTACAAACTTTCCACCCCTATTTCACCTCTCTAGGGGAGGTTTATCGAAAAGTGCTAAAACACGTCATTTTTTATTTTTATTGAAAAATCTATAGATCGATTATATTATTCATTTTTATAGTTATTACTTCAAAAATAACGATTTCTCAAAAAAAAACTTCTTCCCTTTTTTACTCCTTTAAAGGAAAATAATCAAAATTTCTGAGACACGTCATTCTTTATTTCTTTTTAAGAGGCCAAATACTAATTTTCATGTATTTTACTTCAAAACTGACGGACTTTCATACAAACTTTCACCCCCTATTTGAACCCATTAGGGTATGATTTCCGTAAAATATTTTCTTAGTAGCAGGTTACGTCACTCAATTAACCTACAGTCTAAATTTCATCTAATTAGCTTCAACGGTTTAGGCTCGGCGATGATGAATCAGTCAAAACCTTTATATTTTTGTATGTATGTATGTATGTATGTATGTATGTATGTATGTATGTATGTATGTATGTATGTATGTATGTATGTATGTATATACGTATGTATGTATGTATGTATGTATGTATGTATGTGTGTTTGTATGTATGTATGTATGTTTGCAACGAATAAACTTAAAAACTATTGGACCGATTTAGAAAAAATCTTTCACCCTTAGAATGCTATATTAGCGCTGAGTAACATATGCTATTTAAAAAAAAAATATAAAATACTAAAAACGACAATTTAATTTTCCAATACAAAATGATTTGTTTGTTTTGTTGTCATGGATATATTTAACATCATTCATTCATCAACCATTGATATATATTTAACTCAATGATGGAAACTCTGAAACCCAAACTAAATCCAAAGAGACCTCTTGAATCTTAGCAAAAACATGCTGAAATCAAGGTCACTTCTATTAGATGAACATTGTACGTTTTTTTCTTTTTGTTTTGAGAGAGTTTGCTGATTGCTTCACCGGGCTTTTTTGGGGGCGGCGAGAAACTTAAAGGGTTCCTCAAGCCATGTGAAACGAATCACCTTCGAAGGTTTTCTAGAGGGAACGGCATCACGCACTAGTGCGTGTCCCCGTGCCCTACTAGATCCTCCGAGGGGTTCGGATCGGAGGGCATTGTACGTCCTACAGGACTCTGTACTGTCAGGACGACTGTGGTACGATATAATTTAGACTAATTTTGTCTTCGACATAGGTGATACAGTTTTTTTTTGTGAACCAAATAGTAAAAATACCACATTAGATGAACGTACATGGTAGTACACTTATCCCCAATAATCCCTATAGATTCGTGTCGGGCGGTTCAATTAGATAATCTGATTTGGCAAATGTCAGTCCCTTACATTAGACCTTTTAGGGGATCATGGGCCATTCGTACGAGCCTTTCGAGAAAATTCCGTTGTAAGTATAATGTAAGTAGCTGTCTTACAAATTCCCGGGGGCTTTGCGAATTGAACATTTAATGAGTGAAATTACGCAAGTGTTTGTACAGCACGTGAAAGAGACAAATTATATAAAATTACTTCTAAGTTAGGGCGCAGTCCCAATGTATGCTTATAACTTGTACCTAGCTAGGAGCAATTAAATTCATGACGAGGAGCTCGATGACGCAGTCTGCGAGTGCTGAGGTTAAGCAACTTTCTTAAAGGCCGGTCATCGGATGGGTGACCAAAAACCGACCGAGCGAGCGAGCGTCTGTGTGTGACTCTGTATTGCGCACCGCACGCACGGACTGACTACATCAACCCTAGCGTTTACACGTTCCGCTCAAGGCCACTGGCGTTCGAGCTCTCACGTACACGGAGTGTCACCGGTGTGCCTTGGAGTAGCTAGTGCAGTCTTATCTTAGTGTGTCGCCATAACAAAAATGTTAGTTACTAGTATGTATACAGGGTGTTTTTTTAAAAGTGGGATAGTAAGAGAAAGTCCAAAACCATAAAAGATACGGAGAAATCATTAGTAGCATTGTTGTTCCGAAAGATAGAGATAAAATAGCTAGTGCCTCAGAATTTGAGGTTTCAAAATAAAGTGCCCTTCCACATCTGCAGTCTTATCGTCACTTACCGTAAAAAATATATAAGCAAAACGCTTCCTAGTCACAAAAGTAAACCTATATTTCCTGCTATTTTCCAGCAATATCGTTGTTTGTGACAAAATATTTATAACAGTACAAGAAACTAAACCATTCAAATAATAACATCAAATAATAATAATAATATCATTTATTACGTAAAGCTCCGCCTCTGTGAGAGGGCCCGAGTTCGAGTCCCCGCGGGGGGTACATGTTTGTGTACTCGGTTTGGTTGGTGGTAGGAGTTTTTTGTCCACAATCACAATCACAATCTTATCTAAATATGTCGCCATAACATCAATGTTTGTAGAACCTCGAACTACAGTGTTGTGGAACCAGCTCTCGGCGGCGGTATCTCCGGACCGTTACGACCTTGGGATCTTCAAGAAACGAGTCTATTCCTTTCTTAAAGGCCGGCAACGCGTCTGATTCCTCTGGTTTTGCGGGGTGTCCATAGGCGGCGGTGATTACTCTCCATCAGGTGACCCGCCTGCTCGTTTGCCTCCTTCTTTTATAAAAAAAAGCATTGTTGTGTTCCGGCATCTAGAGATAAGATAGCCAGTGCCTCAATAGTTGACGATCCCGGGGGAAGTGTGCTTACCCGTAAATAAAAAAAGAAGGTCCCATATTGTGGTGATTTCATTGCAATTTTCTGACAAGTTTTGCTAAGTTAACCGCCTAGGTATGTGGTTTAGTGGTTAAGACCACCCGGTGTCAAACCTAGAGGTCCCGAGTTCGATTCCCAGCATGGGGGTAAATGTTTGTACTTCGTTTGGTTGGTTTGGGCGTTTTAAAGTCTGTTTAGCTAGCTACCACCATCTTATCTAAATAATATCAACCAGCCCGCTTCGCTGTGCGAAAATAATGAATCAATGAATGCTAAATAAAGTAATTATTAGGTTTATCATATATAACAACATCATATATAGCCTATAATTTGCGCAATCTCATGTTCTTACTAAATACAGTTTTTTATCAAGATCGGTCAAGCCGTTCTCGAGTTATAAGAGGACATACAGACAGACAGACAGACAGACAAAAATTTCAAAAATCGTAGAATTGGTGTCAGTGAGTCATAAAACGAATATTTTATCCCAAAATTAGTCAGAAAAATTGCATATACAGACAGAGCCTACAGATTTATATAGTAGTAAGTATAGATGTCGCCATCCCATTAATGTTAGAGATAGAAACAGTTAGAGATAAGATAGCCAGTGCCTCAGAATTTTAGGATTCAAAATGAAGTGCTCTTCCACCTTCAGCCTTTTCGTCACTTACCGTAAAAACCTTTCCTACTTTATTTTTATTTTTATTTTCTTTATTCAGGAAACAACAGCTTTCTTAAATAACATAATCATAATATTATACATGTGTTAACACATTAGCCTAACAGTTTCCACTACTAGTTGGTACAGTTATATTTATGTTG
Organism: Eudonia mercurella; assembly: GCA_963082485.1. NCBI lineage: Eukaryota > Metazoa > Arthropoda > Insecta > Lepidoptera > Crambidae > Eudonia > Eudonia mercurella. Next base: position 5,993,188 of record OY720045.1, read on the forward strand.
AGTAACAAAGTGCAAATAACTTACAATAAAATAAAATAAAAAAATACAAAAACTAATAAAAAAAAAAGAAAAGATAATTAAAACAAAGGCAGGCAAGTAAATACACTCGTAACAATTGATTTGATTGAAAGTAAATATTGTATTATTTGGTAACGTCATACTTTTTTTTTTGTAAATGTACTTACGAAAGAAACTCATTTGCTGTAATATTCCAGCAATATCGGAAAGCGTTACAAAATATTCATAACAGTAGAAGAAACTAAATTTAAGTAATACCTGTAATGTAAGCAAGCTTCCATATTATAGTGAGTTACAATATTCTGACAAGTTTTGCTTCACTTGCCTTGATAGGTTCGCCATTGAAAGGCCAATACACCAAACGTTGGACAACAATAACAGTGAATAAGTGAACAGTAGGATATCTTTTTTGTAGAATATAATATTGTCGTTCACGTTAAAAATCGTCTAAGCTGCCTAGCGTTCGTTTTACATTTTATTTTTTATATTAAAAGGAGGCAAACGAGCAGGCGGGTCACCTGATTGCAAGACCAGGGGAATTGCAGCATTTTTAAACTTTCTAAGGAAACAATGTATTTAACTATATTGGTACATATTGTTTTCTAAAGTTTACGCGAACACTACACATTGAAATGAAACAATTTTTACGGATCTACTCGCGTTTATTTTACAACATTACGTTTCGAACCCTTTGCACGGATCCTTATTTCATTTCAATATATTGGTACATATATTTGATTTTTTTTAATACAGTCACTTACTGTAGTTATAGCATAGGTTAAGCATACATAAAGCTCTTTCTTCTCTGTAGAGATTGGTAGGCCCACCCACCTCATTGACACTTAACACATACACACTTCCAAATATGTAGGAAGAATGAAGACACCTGGGATCGGCCTATCCGAAACCTGAAGACTTTAAGCCCTTCCCTCTCAAAGACGTTGCCAAACTTGTGGCTTTACAGAGAAGAAGAGTGAGAGGATGGGGTTGCGCTAAGGATCCCTTCATTGGAGAGATTTTGCTGATTGCTATAGACGGCATTTTCAGCTTCACCAGGCTTTAACAAAGGATCCCGATGGGTCGAAGTGCTATTGAGGGAGGCAAATCTCAGCAGGCCCCACTAAAGTAAGATAAGTTTTTTTAAAATAAAATGTTCAGATAATTTTAACGCAAATTTTGTTGCGAACAAAATTGTGACGGTAGTTGTTGACATTGAATGGGCGCCTTTGGCTTTCAAAATAAAAAGTGTTGAATAATTTCGGCAGGCTGGTTAGAACCACGATAGCTCAATTGGAAGAGCACCTGACCCGGAATGTCAGAAGGGTGCAGGTTCGAATCCTGCTCGTTGAATTTTTTCAACATTTGTTTTTTTTTAATATTAAAAGGAGGCAAACGAGCAGGCGGGTCACCTGATGGAAAGTAATCACCGCCGCCCATGGACACCCGCAAAACCAAAGTAATCGCAGATGCGTTGCCGGCCTTGAGGAAATAGTTGGATTTTGAGGAGGGAGTAGGAATTTGGAGGGGGGAGGGGTGAGAGATGGGCCTCCGGTACTTTCACTCACCGGACGAAACACAACAGCATCGAGTGCCATTGTTTCACGCCGATTTTCTGTGAGAGGGTGGTATCACGCCACCGGGCGAGCCGGCCCATTTCGTGCTGCAACGCAGCGTGACTCTACGTACGTAAGTACGTACGTTTTTGTTAAATAAATAAAATAAAAATAAAAAATAAAAGTAAAATGTTTGCGAAGAAACCATAACATATCCATAGTCCCGCAAATCACGCGGGATCCCGCGCCCGTAATCCCGCAACACGCGGGACTGAAAAATTACGCGGAATCTCAGAATACCGAGAACTCGGTATTGCGGGATTGGAAGCACTTCCGAGTGCCTATTGCGAATTTTATTAGTCATTCGACAACGTTAACGAAAACGAGAATTTGTATGACAAAATTTTAACTCACCTCGTTTGTCACCAGAAGACGCTGCTTCAATGCCATTTCAAATTTTTCTTACTGCAGAATTCCTACTTGTTATCGGTTGACTATGGTCGTTTACTGAATAAACCGTCCATTGCCCGTTGTTTGAGTTGATTACAAACGGCTTCGTATCAAGCCAATCGGGTGCAATCAGATACAGTGGACACGAGAACACAGGATTGGCTTCTGTCATTTCATCGATGTGTGTTGTCCCAACCAAGATCAACATTGAAATGAAACAACTTTTACGGATCTACTCGCGTTTATTTTATACGTTAGTTTCGCAGGGTAACAGGGTCTCCCTGTGACGGACCTTGCAAAGGGTTCGAAACGTCAGGTAACACATTAATTAAAACTAATGTATAAAATAAACGCGAGTAGATCCGTAATAGTTGTTTTAATTTCAATGTGTGTATTCGCGTAAACTTTAGAAAACAATAAAAGATCAATATTTTCAACATTGAAAAAAATCCACGAGCGGTACCGGATGTACCGGACCCGGCATGTCATGGGGTGCGGGTTCGAATCCCGCTCATGGAATTTTTTCAACACTTTGTTTTTTTCAAATTGTAATTTGCTCGTAACAAAATTTGCGTAAAATTATTTATAACCATAATCATTTTGCCCAGTAATAAGATTTTACCCAGAATGCCACTGGAATACAAGGTTATTTCACCATCAGCTCATTATCTCCTCACTGTTAGCCTTCCCTGTAGATCAGTGGTGCCCAACTGGTGGTCCACGGACATCAGATGGTCCGTGAGAGCATCGGTAATGTCCGCGGGGCAGAACATAATTAAATAGACTGAACAATTATTAAAAAGGCAGTACAATTGTTTTTTAATTCCTGCATTGTCACTTTCGCTATATATTTGCTAAGTCCCGGGGTGGAGCAATATGTATATGGCGCCTTCTCCTTTCCTCTCCCGGACTACACGTGCTGGTCTTCTAAATAATAAACTGTCACTACTGAACTTACGCTTTAAGTTTTGAATAAAGATTAAACTTTCTTTTTAAGTACAGTTTAAGTGGTACCTGCTAACAAAAACATTTGGAAAAGGGTCCTAGGTCTGGAAAAGGTTGGGTACCACTGTTGTAGATAAATTACACGCGGGTCCAGAGCGGATTGGTGATAATGCAGCCGTGATCAACGTCTTTATGTGCCTTCTAAAGCTCGGAAGGGTTATCGAAAGCGTTAATCTATACTCCTTTGTAAAATCACATTTGTTCTACGATATTTGGAAATTATACAAAAAAAAAACCAAAACGAATAGTAACTGTTCTGTTCCTCAACTTTGTATGAAAAGCTAAAAGGGATCCTTTATATCGTAGAACAAAAGTGCCTCAGAAAAGTTTGTAGAATACGTAAGTTGAATTAAATATTTATACTATCAAAAACAAATTTGTAAAAAACACCAAGTCTCGCAACTCAGTTCTTCTACCGTAAAAAGTTGTGAGATCCATGTAATACCAAGTTCTCAATATTAAAAATCTTTTAAGTTTGAAATAAATAGGTTGACTTGGCAATTAGCACTTAAAAATAAAAAGTAAAATTTACTATAACGTTGTGTTATCAAGTTTGTGGTATTTCATCTGTAAAGATGAATCTGCATAGCCATCGGTTGCAATAATCGTTGAATAGATGGCACTGCTCCCGCTAAAAATCAGTCAAAAATCAAAGCAGTGAAAAAGTTCAGTGCTTACGTCAGCCTTCCTGGTAGCATAATGGTCAGTGCAGCCGCCGTGATTGCGGAAGACCCAGGTTCGATTCCTGGCTGGGCTACCCGACCCAGCATTTAATTTTTTCACTGTATTTTATAAATGTTTATACATGTAGTAATGTAGTAGTAACGTTAAGATGCCATAAGCATCTAAAAGTAGTTAGAGAAACAACTACTGAATCCATTTTAGACATTTTTATGTAGGTTCTTAAATGTTAATTAATTAATTGTGTTAAGTAAAACACACTTCTCGTTGAACTGAATAGTCTAAGCAAATTAAATTAAAACGTTAGTGTCTTTGAAAGCCTTATTGCCTTGATTTACGTTTTAATTTCGTTTGTTTCGGCTTTTCAACGAAGGAGTGATTGTAACTTTTGAATTTTTATAAACTTCTTTTTTCCTTCATTAGTGACTTTGTGCGGTTACCACATTTAGCCAGTGTTAAGTTTTTTGCAAGTAGCAAATAGAAATAACAATACTTTTTTTGTTAGATAATATATATAATGATATATATACTAAAAAAGATAAGCGACAAATGGGAATCCCCCCAAACCCCTCGAGTATCGGTAAAGGAGGCTTTACTGAGATCACACGCGGACTGATTTGAAAAGTGGCGTTGCACTGTTTTATTTCATTTGCAAATTCACATTAATATTCAAATACAAATTTTAGACAATAAAACAAAACTTTCCCGCTAAGACGTTATACATATAACGATGTACAAAGGAGAATTTATTTTTTGCCATATTTATTTATTATGAGAATAAATAAATATGGCAAAAATATATATAATAATACAGACCAAAAGTTTTAGTCGAAAGAGTCTAAGTTCAAAAGGTAAGGTTACGGCCTTTCAATTTGTTGGCCTACTCAAAGTTCCCTAAAGTTTCTCTAATGTGGGAAACGGACTTGGCTGAAAGAAGGTTGCGGCTTTAAAGTTTGTAGTTTGTTTATTAATACTAGTAGCGGTTTATATATAAGGTCATATTTTATCAATTACAAATATTTTGAGGACAAATTCTTCAACATATAAACTATTTTTATGAAAAAATCTTAAATTTTTATATGCTGGTTTTCAAGAAAAACGCCAAAAGACATTTCGATTAAAAATAAAAATTAAGCACTTTCGGTAGTTTTTATTCAAAGGAGCCGAAAGAGAGAGGCCGCCATGCCTTCACGGCTTACATGTGCCTCTAGTTTCATTCAAAAAAGAAGACAGAGAGGCCGCTCTTAAAAATATTACAAATTTTGTGTCAGGAAAAGTAAAAAAAAAAACTAGCATGAATTTTTTTTAAAATGCTAGGGCCTTATTTCTCTGATATAACTAGATGTTTTGTCAAAATATTTGCAGTTGATAAAAAGTGACCTTATATAACACGCCCATTTGTCGAAATTCGACCGTAACTCACAAAACGTGAACATACATTTTATCATTCTGCACCCCGTCCCCATATGAACTTTACTGCCATATCTCACACTCCTCCGTGCGTGCATGCTTATAACAACATAGAGCCCTCTTGTTGGGAATCAGTGGCTGCTGACCGCCCCGAATGGCGACGACCACGTGTATAGAGTCACGTGTACACTTTTGAGGAGGAAAGGAGGCGTGACCTTGATGCAAAGCGTGAAAAACTCAAGAGTCGCCCGCCTTTTAAAGTACACTACAGCTATACCAATGGCGCCCTGACGTGCCCTCACTGTGAACTTTGATTTATTGAAAAAATTAGGTAGGTATATCAGCCATGTAAGAGCACTCCATCTAAGCTCAAATGATCTAAACCACAGAAGCGAGTTACCGTAGCCGTAATCGGCAAGGTTGACATCATGCTTATAAAGGCTTTTTTCTATATAAGCAATTTGTGGGAGTGATTTCGTGAAATGGGACGGAAGTATGTGTAACAGTGTAACAGGAAGTCAGGGAAGCGCGCCTATTTGTAGATTTAAGATCGATATTATGAACATGACATATTATTATTATATGTGACATATTGTGTCATTTGACTATCAACATTTTGATATGTCAAATCTTCTAATGAGTATTTACTGCATTTATTTTATAGTTATAAAATGATGTAATACCTGGCCCATTTTTTTTAAGAAAATTGCCTATTAATATGGTGAGATGTCAAATGTTACACATCATGCGACTACTGTAAGGCTCGCTCGTTTTTTTTCTTCACATATGTGATAGGGCACCGGGTATAGGTGCATAGAGCCCCGCAAAATTGTGAACATACCGGAAAAGCATCATATGGCTGATATGATGACGTTGATTTTTATAAGAGAAAATTGCAAAGTGACAACCCTAGGTCCAGCTGATTGTACAGACGCCTGTACATCAACCTATCCAAAACTGTCAAAATTCAACATTTTTTTTTATATGAGTCCTGAGGCGAAGATAACTGGTGCAGCGTGAAAACAAACGTAGCATCAGTTGTTGTAGACATAAAATATGATTGAACATTTATTTTTATTTTTTATTTATTTATTTATTTCATTTTATGTAAAATTTTATGTAAACCAACATGTGTTGGTTTACAGATTTTGCGTATTGAATCAAACCTTATTTTGTTTATATTTGACTATCTCAGGTTATTATTTTTAATTTATGGTATTTGTGTATCATGTATTAATTTCAGATATATATATAAAGTAAAAGTACAAAAATATAATTATAATGAAGAGAAGAGCTGATTTAATTTTAGAAAAAGTATGAGGTATGGTATGTAGTGCTATTATAATAATTGAATATACTCATTTATTGATATATTTGGTAATGTAATATTGCAATATTTGTCCACATAAAACTATTCTTATTATTTATTATTTCAACCTTTCGATCACCTCATGATCGAAATTTCAAACAATTATGATAATTTATAACTATAAATTTAAAAAAAATCAAGAATGCCAGCGATGACACCGATAAAGAAAATATTATACCATCTCTTGAGGAAAATCCAGATAATAATATACATTTCAAATTTTCATTTCATATACTAATATTATAAAGAGGAAACCTTTGTATGTATGTATGTTTGCAACGAATAAATTTAATGTTAGTTACTCTGTTAGAATTGTGAGGTAGTGGAATTGTCATAAGATGATGTAAATGAATTTGAATTAAATAATATTAAAAATCTTTCATAAATAACCAAATTATTCAGGTAATTTTTTATTAATTTATCTGCTATCGCTATTTTTATTAATTTATATAGGCTATGACTTCACGTACTTTTTAAGTCAAATTTTATGATAAATAAAATATAAAAATTTGTTCTTCACTCAATTCTATTTCTATATTCCAACATTGAATTTTTAATAAGTTAAAATTAAGGTAGCATTGGTAACTTCCTCCTCATTAAATAACTATTTATTGACGTTAGCTTATACTATTTTACCTCAGTGATTACGAAACAAAGTTATTTTTTTACAAACATTTAAAATTTACTTTCCGAATACACCTGAAAAAGAAACTCAGTCGCCAGCTCATAGCCCTTCAATAATAGAAAACTCTCTTGATGACTCCAATCATTATTATGAACTTCAGACGCCATTTCTGCATAAAACCGCTGAGCCTACCTCAGCGGTTTTATGCAGAAATGGCGTCTGAAGTTCATAATAATGATTGTTGTATATTGATACGCCTTTAATAAATGTTCTATTTATTTTAATACATTGGAAAAATGATTTTTTAAATATTAATATTTCATTTCATGACCTATTGAAAACTTAATTATTGTATTTTAGGTAAACAAAGATGAAGAATTTGATTTAGCAGTAGATTCTATAATGTCTATAACGTCTGAGCAAGCCTCTCAGTTAGTTGAAATAAAAATGAAAGAGTACAAAAGAACACGTGATTCATCATCTAGTTCTAGTAGTTTTTCCTCATGTTCGAGTGGATCAGCATCCACATCATCCTCTTCTAGTTCCTGCACCACTTCTAGCAACAATAAGTCAAAAACCCCTTCAATCGTAGACGGGTTCAACATCGATGTCAACAGGTCAAGTAAAACTAGAAGGAATTACCATCAGTCACCAATCAATTGAAATAAAAGTGACGCGGTTTTAAGTGACTTGGATCCAAAATAATTAGCGGTCCCCTTATACACTACTGTAAAAAAACTGAAACGTACTCGGGATCCTTCAAATTGGAAGCTTTTAGTAGTAAAAGTTTTGAGAAACTCTGGAAAAGCTTATGTTTCTTATCCAAACACGAAGTACCTGCCCAATCCATCAAAGGGGAATGTAACTATTACGTTCTCAAAAGTTCATGATTGTTACTATTATCATTTAAATAAATATAAAAGTGATATGTTTTTTTTAAATACAATACTTATATTAAAAATGTAACTTTTTTTTGTTCGTAACTTTGACAAGGCTGACAGCGTTAAAAATGTTATAACAGATTATTTTATATATATTTTTAGAATACACTACAATACAAGAATAATACTACAATATTAAAGTACAAATTAGCTTAAAACCTCACATTTATCAATTGATTTACAATTTTAATTCATAGTCAATCAAGACGTGTCTTTAAAAATAATCATTGTTGTTAGTAACCTATTACAAGTAAAATTTTCTAATAAAAAACTTTAACTATCGTTATGCTTTTTTTTACTAAAGCCCCTAAAATAATATGAAATTTATTATTACAAAGACTTATTTCGAAATGAAACAAAATTTAATGAAAATATTCATAATTAGAGAGACCTAAATACCAAAAAGTCTTTTTAAAAAACAATGATTTTAATCAAACAGAGACCCAAATTGGCAGTAAATTTAAATAAATAAAAATATAATATTATAATTTCTTATTTTGCTATTTATTGATTTAGATAATCTAGGTAAATAAGTTGAGCATTCAATGTTATCAAAATAATTTGGATATTTGAAAAGTACAGCTAAATATCTCCCATTATCTTCAAAATGTATAGATTTGTGAATCTTTAATCGACGTTTTCTAAAAACTTGTCTTTTTGAGTTAGGCCTCTTTAATTCTGAAGATGCGATATTATCACAGTGTCCTTTTTACTTGGAGGCATGGCTATATTTCGGAATTATACGTCATATAATCTATACTAATATTATAAAGCTGAAGAGTTTGTTTGTTTATACGTTTGTTTGAACGCGCTAATCTCAGGAACTACTGGTTCAAATTGAAAAAATATTTTTGTGTTGAAGAGTCCATTTATTGAAGAAGGCTATAGGCTATATTACATCACGCTATGACTAATAGGAGTGGAGCAGCAATTAAAAATGTTGCAAAAACGGGAAAATATTTTTTAACGCGGTCGAAACCGCGGGGCACCGCTTAATATATATAACCTATTATCCTGTATAGTTTGAAAAGTGACTTTTTATATTAACCGTTCTTATACAAATATGATGAAAACAAATGGTATAGAAATAACAATAAATAATAAATGAAACCCTTGTATCTGAAGCATTTGTAAAGGACTTGAAATTTAATGAGATCAGAGCTTGAACATAATCTATCTGAAGTGGTACTTTACCTTTACGTAATTTTAAGAATTTATGTCTAGACAGTCTTGTCTTATAGCGATGCTCATTGTACACACGATACATTCCTTTAAAAAGGTGTGATGTTAATTCTGAGCCGTCAAATGAGCTTAACAAATTTCAGAAGGCAGGTTGTTTCAGAAGGCTTAGTTGTCTTAAAAATATCATGACCGAGTAATGGGAGGCATTAGCAATTCAGTTTACATCTTAGATCACGGTTGTTGTCTGGTGCATACCAATACAAAGCACATGGATGACCGGTAAAGCTTGGTCATCTAGGTACTCGTGTTTTTTTGAAAATTATATTTAGACACGAATTACATACATAATAGTATTACTACTCGCCAATAGATGTCAGGAAGAGTCATATTTTTCAGTTTATGTTTAAGTTGATTATCGTTGCAGCAGTTTTTCATTGCCTGAAAACACGGATAAAACGACGTTTTCTAAAAATGAAACCTAGCTAGATTGATTTATCGCCTCCGAAACCCCCTGCATACTAAATCGTTGGAGCCGTTTCTGAGATTCAGATTATATATATACATCTATATATTAATACGTGAAGCAAAAACTTTGTACCCCTTTTTACGATAATTGCGCGGACGGAGGAGTATGAAATTTCGCACACTTATACTTTATATAGAGAAGGTTATCTGAATGTTAATATTTTTTTTAATTATGCATAAAAATACATTAAATCAACAAAAACATCATTACACACACTACCATCTATTTGACACACACGTATTGTTTGTCTATAGTGCGGCTGACATCTATGAATGCCAATCCAAACCATGAAACTGTAGATATCCAAACTCACATTCTATCTTTTTTAATTTTTATTGCTTAGGATACAATCCGTGCAGCCTATATCAAAGCCTATATCAATTTGGAATGACAACGGACCATTAATCTCTCCTCCCTTAATTAAAACAAAACTATTATACACACACTTTAATCTTTTTGTGCTACTTCTCGATTTGAACTTTAACTTTGCCAAATCTAACACTCCTCTGTGCGCGCAATGTGCTTAAAAAAGGGTAGGTACAAAGCTTTTTCATCACGTATAATATAAAGATGTGTTTTTTTTTCAAATCATAAAGATATATGTATACCATGTTTTTATGCAAATAATGTATTTATTTATTTATTTATTTATTCATTTGGCTTTTGATCACTATAACGAGAGCGAGATATTTCTTAACTTACCCCATTTTGTGGCAATTTATATGGCAATATTATAAACTCTCCTTCCACCAGGATGTACTGCTTCAATGCCCTACAAATTCGCGTTTTTGTTTGACATGATCGAATTAATAATAGCAGTAAACAAACAAGTAGTAGACTTGCTGATACGCCATCACAAAAACGACAAACCTTATTAGTTGCAGTAGAAACTGCGTTATTATTCCTCGATTCCATTTTACAAGTCCATAACAAACTTTGTTAGGGTGCCGTGGGAAGTTAAAACACTTCATTTTAATATCAATTTGGAATGACAGCGGGCCATTAGCAATTCAGCGGTCTCGCTTAATGAAAACCGCGCGGTGGGAGACGCGCACAATAGGTAGACGAAAAATTATTTCCGTGTTATGGACATTTTGATTCATTAATCAGCGTTGTGTTGGCGTTTGTTTCTTTTCGTAGAGCTCGATGGCGCTGTGGTTAACCTTGCTTGCAGCGTGAATCACAAAGAATTAGAAAAATTCAACGATTGGACCTTGAGACTTGTTGATTTTCTCTGGGAAATAAGTTATTTGATTACAAAATAAATATTTGGTCAGCAGAATTATACAATCGGTCAGCATAAGAAATCCTTACTGTTGGTTAGGTTAAGTTAAATGGTTTTTTCCCGAGCGAAGCGCAGCGTAGCGAGGGCCAGTCACGGAAGGGGGGAGCGTCATAATTTTTTCAACATTTGTGTTTTTGTAATTTGTTCGCAACAAAATTTGCGTTAAAAATTATTTAAACATTTTATAATAGCTTGCCTACTTCTTAACTGATCTTTAGTATTTGTAAAAATATTATGATCGGATGTTAATGACGGTAGTTGTTGACATTGAATGGGCGCCTTTAGCTTTTAAAGTAAAAAGTAAATAGTGTTGAATAATTTCGGCGGGCTGGTTAAAACCACAATAGCTCAATTGAAAGAGCACCTGACCCGGAATGTCAGAAGGGTGCAGGTTCAAATCCTGCACGTGGAAATTTTTTCAACATTTGTGTTTTTGTAATCTGTTCGCAACAAAATTTGCGTTAAAAATTATTTAAACATTTAATAATTTTTCAATTCAGACCAGTAGTTCCTTGGATTAGCGCGTTCAACCAAACAAACAAACAAACTCTTAAGCTTTATAATATTAGTATAGATTTAAAAGTGCTTCTTCTTCTTGTAGTGCTTCTTCATTACTAGGTAGAGGTGCGCCGTCAGCTCAGCGAAGTTCTCTCTATGCTGTGCTAAGTGAAATAGGTCTCCAACCATGGCAATTCTGTCCATTCAAAAGTGTCAATAAACAATTAAACTCAAGTTCCTATACTACATTATAAATGTTGCTGGCACTTGAACAGAACAATCGGTAACAGAGGACTACCGAGTTCTATTTAAAATGTGTAAAACGCTATAGGGCGAGAACTTTTCCACGTTAATACCTTTCGTACCAAAGGAAACGGCTCGTAGTACGGGCAGCAAAGAAAATCTTATTTATATAATAACTAGCTGACCCGGACTTCATACCGCTTTGACAGTTTCCATCATTGAGTTAAATATATATCTGTTAAGTAAAAGATGTTTTTAATAAAAATACATTTCTGCAATTAATATAAGATGTCAATGAACATAGAAAGAAAAAACACTTGACGTTGTCAAATAAAATAAAATAAACATTTCTTTTTAAGAAGTTTCATAAACAATATCAATGGTTTCCATGACAACAAAATAAACAAATTATTTTGTTTTGGAAAAATAGTATTTTATTTAATTTTTTTTTTAATATAGCCTATGTTACTCAGCGTTAATGTAGCATTCTAATAGTGAAATAATTTTTTAAGTCGGTCCAGTAGTTTTTGAGTTTATTCGTTGCAAACATACATAAATACATACAAAAATACAAAGGTTTCCTCTTTTTAATATTAGTATAGATACGTGAAGCGTAAACTTCGTGCCCCTCTTTAAGCACCTTGCGTGCACGGAGGAGCGTGAGATTTAAGTACAATTAAACTTTATATGGAGAAGGAGTCTCGAAACATAAAAATTATGTATGTGTTACAATTATTCATTATAAAACGGGCCAGTTTAGACATCGAGGGGCCACTTGTATTTAAAAATATACAACATGTAACATAATAAACGTACAAACTGAAAGTAGTTAATAATACTAATAATAATGAAATAGTTTATTGCCTCAAAAATATTGAACAAGAGGAGAACAGTAGTTTGTTTAGAATCAGCTGCTGAATCAATTTCAATCATTTTTATTTAGGTACTAATTAGGTAGGTCTAGTTTATGGCGAATAAAATATTTTTTTAATATTACAGTCACTCTTCAACAGTCAAACCAATACGAAATTTACGTAAACGTTAGTCAAGGCTTTTTGTCCTAGGCAAGGCCGTCTTTAACTTATTGGAGGCCCTGGGCACATTACGATAATGGGGTCCCTATAACCTTGACAGAGCACTATTTTGTTAGATTAGACCAAGAAAGTAGATAAGCAAGCTTCTAGATTTATTTTTATTTCAAACACTAGACAATTTGACACCTGTCACGGATATCAAGCTGTAATGAACAGACTATAACGTCACTATACCACAGAAAAATACAGGGGAATTCCCCGTCATCGAGTCGGCTTATAAGCGGGTCGGTCACGTTCAGTTTTGCGTCGCGACAATCCCGACAATCGGTGACAATGTCTAGTGTTTTTTTTTCTTTCTTAATTAAATTTTGCAGTTATTTTAAAGGTTTTTTTGTTTAAAATATGCAAATAATCGATTAAATTATGTATTTTAAACATAACGTAAAACATGTTTTGTATAATTTTTGTATGTACTTTCTCAATAAATATCGGTTATCAAGGGGGCCCCTATCGCTTGCGGGGCCCTGGGCACGTGCCCAGAATGCCCTAGAAGAATGCAGAATGCAGAAAGAGGGGCCTGATCCTAGGCATCCTTTTTAATACCGGACGACGATCATCTTAGTTGCACCAGCCGTGGTCACGGGCCGATGCTCTTTAAAATGCATATATACAAAGTGTATATTTGAGTTATGTGCATGTAAACCAAGTCACTAAACAACAAAAAAAATATTTTTTAAATTATTTTGTCAATAGCTTCGTCTCTTTCGTACACCTTACCAAACGCGTTTGCTTCAGCTATTGTGGCGCTGAAATTATTCCGAAAACGATTCCGTATTAGCGCAGTCACGGAGCCATTGAAAAATAATGTAAAGGTCACGAGCGTGCCCCTCCAAAAGGGTTCAGGGTGCCTAGAAAGTTTTGTTTACTATCCGTATTTATTCGATTACGTTTACGAAAACGAAAATTAGTATGGCATTGGAGCAGCGCCTCCTGGCGGCATATGAGAAGAGTTAATTAACATTTTGCTATACAAATTCTCGTTAACAAAACTCACACTAGGCACTCTCTGTTCCGACCGAAATTCGTGTCTGTGAAAGAGTCTATTTATGCGTTGCTCGACCGCGGTATGTATTAAGCTTACTTTCTATGGGTCTACTTATCTTGTGACCAAACAGCGTAGCGTTGCCTTTTACAACCTGTTAAGCAAGACGTGAGATTCATTTCGAGAGATAAGGCATGAGAGAAAAAAATGAAGTTGTTGGAGTCTATTTTATTTTTATTTATTTATTTATTTATTTCACAACCATAATTCACAATGTATGTACTTATAAATAGATACACAGGATAATTATGGACCCCGCAGGGGCACGAAAATTAAGTAGAAGAGAGGAAGCGCTTTTAATTATGATAATAGAGTAGAGTTAAATATTTTTATGTTTGTTGTGTATTGAATATATAACAATTTACTTTACCTTATCATTAAAATATTCATCTATATCATAATAGCTTTTAGAAGTTAATAGTTTCTTAACTTTATTTATAAATATATTGTCGTTTTTTCCTTCTATCCATTCCTTTGGAAGCTTATTATATATTTTTATTGATTGAATAAATGTGTTTGATGAGTTTAGTTTAAGCCGGGGTCTAAAATGGCAATATCAACAATATCAACATAGAGCGTGCGTGTATGTGTGTACGTGTGCACCTATGTGGGCAAGTGTGTAAAATTTAAAACCGCACATTCGATCGTGACAGTTAGAACCTCAGAATAATTACTTTAGAACACAATCGTACACTTTTGTTTTGGTAAGAAGCTGGAGCGGGCTGAACAAACGTCTGTTGGTACTTTGCACGAAGCTAGCCTCAAGCAGCTATGAGCGATATAAACGCTAAGGGCTCTTTCAATTTAGACGTTTCGTGTCGGACCGCTGCCGTGCGGTTTCATATTGAACGCCAGCCGCACGACAGCCGCACGACTGTTTTAATATGGAACGCAGTGCATACGTGCGGCAGCCGTCCGATAACAAACGTGTAAATTGAAAGAGCCCTAAAACGTATTTTGACACTTATTACCTTCTATTATAAAAAAGAAAGGTGATAAACGATTGAACGGTACTCGTAACGGTGATCTGTTGCCGTAGCAGCTACGAGTTTGCTACGGCGAGCGTAGCAGATTTAAAAAAAGTTTTTATTATTTGAGATGGTGACTACGGTGTTATATTAGCTTTAAGGATTAATTAAATAGAATCAAACGTTCATGTTTATAATTATAGTTTATTTTTATTTTATCGTTAATTACTGTAAATATTATATTCATTATTGATTATATTGCCTCACTATCATTTTTAATACCCTATTTGTATATAAGTTCACTTTTTATCAACTGCAAATATTTTAACAAAACATCTAATTATATCAGAGAAATAAGGCCCTAGCATTTAAAAAAAAAAATCAGGCTGGTTTTTTTTTTACTTTTCCTGACACAAATAATGTAATATTTTTAAGAACGGCCTCTCTGTCGGCTTTTTTGAATGAAACTAGGGGCACGTGTAAGCGGTGAAGGCATTGCGGCTTCTCTATTACGGCTCCTTTGAATTGAAACTACCGAAAGTGCTTTATTTTTCTTTTTAATCGAAATGTCTTTTGGTGTTTTCCTTGAAAACTAGCGTATAAAAATTTAAGGTTTTTTCATAAAAATAGTTTATATATGTTGTTGAATTTATCCTCTAAATATTAGCAGTTGATAAAATGTGACCTTATATATAACCAATAATATATTTATATATATATATATATATATATATATATATATATATATATATATTGTTTGGGGTTATAATGTTCGTACTCGTAATATTTTTGGTTAAAAAATGTTACCAACGTTTTTTGTATACAATTTTTTTTCTTATTCTTTTTCTTACTACAGTTACTGTTAAACCGGTCGTTGTGGAGATCCTTGGGGGAGGCCTTTGTCTAGCAGTGGACGTCTTTTGGCTGAGATGATGATGATGATGATGAATCATTACATTAAAATAGGTGTTGTATATTTAGCGCCATCTGGCACAGACAAGGGGACTTAACTATGAATGCAATCTGCACAAATGTTTCACTAATTCGTGTCTCATAGATTTATAGATAGATGACGCTAGACTCGCTGATTGAACTGTAGTTTCTGTATTTACCATAGACAGCGCCTGTCCACTAATATATAAGAGCCTGCGCGTCCGCCACTCACTCTCTTTTTTATTTTATTTTTATATGGCTTTGCACAAGCATTTAGCCAATGAAAAAGTCTTACAATACTTAAATAAACAATATTTCTTTCATGTATGATGATGATGAAACCCCCAACCCCAAGGCTTTACTAAGTCCTCGGGCGGACTTCTTGAGAGAATTTAAAAAGTGACGTTGCATTGTTTTGTTTCATTTATCAACACTCATGCACACTCACGAACACTTAACGGTTAATAATCCACCATTATTTCACATTAATATTCGACATAACACAAATTTTAGAAAATAAAACCAAACCGCAGACATGACTCTTCACTTTCCCGAAAAGAGTCCCTTCACTCTCTTTTTTTCGTTTGAACACAATAAATGTACTTATTTAAGTTACAGGTGGTATCATTCGCCCAGTCCTTGTCACAATAGGGATCTGCAACTGATTTTAGTTAATTCAATTTCTTGTAAGAAGGCTCTCGCTATGATTTAGCCAGTGTTTAGTTTTAGAGCAGCTACCTGTATCCTCAAAATTGTGTCTCAGTTTTGGACATTTTCTATCTAGTACAAGCACAACGCCTATTAAAGTTGTAAGCAGAGTTACGGACAAAGTCAAAACACTAAGAACCTATTGTTTTCTAAAGTTTACGCGAACACTACACATTTAAATGAAACAACTTTTACGGATCTACTCGCGTTTATTTTACTTTACATTATTTAATGTTTATCCTGACGTTTCGGATCCTTTGCAGGGTCCGTGGTCAGTCTCCCTGTGACCACGGACCCTGCAAAGGATCCGAAACGTCAGGATAAACATTAAATAATGTAAAGTAAAATAAACGCGAGTAGATCCGTAAAAGTTGTTTCATTTAAACACTAAGAACCTGCCATGATTTTAGTCTTTCGCATCGACCACCTGCTTTCTAGCTGTCACTGTAAAATTTCAATGATAACCAATGTTAATTTTTGGCGACGAAGAATATGTCGACATCTGGTCTTAAAGTGTCGAACACTGGTGCCACTATCCTACTGTAGCAACCGAGACTCCTTGCTCGGGCATACTTACTGGCAGCCGCCGTGGCCTGCGTTCAAACTTAGTAGAGGAAAAAGATAGAAGAGAAAAAAAGAACATCGCAGACTCGGTGACGGGCCGCGACGACGAATAGATTGTTAAAAGTAATATAAATATTTGAAGCTATAAAGTATTATTATTCTATACAACCCCCGGTACCTTAAGTGGGTGCAGCGCGGACGCAAACTGCGAGTTTCAAGTTTCTTTATGATAGCGAGCGAGCGGCGCGTGGCAGTGGTGTGACAACGGCGCACGACAAGAATACGCACGCACACTAATATCTGTACAGAGTAGGCTGGTGATTTAATTAGAGCAATGTTTACTTTCGTAAAATCATAGGCGTTTGGGTAAAAAATAATAACAGTCTAAATATTTTCATATTCATAATTTTTTATTGAAAAATAAGACAACAGTGGCCTGCGGAATATCAATACAAACATTTTGATGTCGGATCATTGTTTCATTTGTACTATATTTACAAAGTTTCTGAAGAAATAAGTTTTTAGATATCATTACTTTTACGTTTTGTTTATGCAGTTTCTGGGTATTTATTTCAAATTCCAAGACAACCATGGCCTTGTGAAAGGATCAAGCTAACCTACACTAGACCTTTTAATGTATATGACCTATTCAGCGCCTAGCACCGATGACTTAAAAACACGTAAATTTTCGACGCGCGGCACCCCCTTAAGTAACGACCCAGCGGGTTGTTACACTACCAAAAGCAATACCGTTCGTAAAACACCAACCAATCGTACATATCTAATAAGGAGCCAAGTAACAGAGTTAATTCGTTCATCAATTTTGACTAGCAACAACGAATAGTAATTTATTCCCATTGACAGAAACAGTCCATCTTTGTCAATTATGGTCGGACACAATTAGATTAAAGTCTTTAGGGAGTCGGAATTAATAACGATTTCGCTTGGCGTATCGATTTGCTTACTACTTTTAGTCCTAATAGTGTATTCTAATATTTATTTACAAGGTGTTTACCACAGGATATCGAAATTCATTTCGCCGTTTTTTTATTTCTTTTTGTAGATGGCTTCGTGCGATTAGCACATTTAGCCAGTGTCAAGTAATTTTTCCAACAAGCAATACATAAACAAACAACACTTCCCCTCTGTATGATGATGATGAATGATAATAGAAATGAGAAGTGAGAAATGATATACCCCCCAACCCTTCGAGTATCTCAGTAAAGATGTGGGGCTTTACTAAGTCCTCGGGCAGACTTCTTGAGAGTATTTGAAAAGTGACGTTTCACTGTTTTGTTTCATTTGTCAACACTCATGCACACTCACGAACACCCAACGGTTACTTCACATTAATATTCGATATAACACAAATTTTCGAAAATAAAACAAAACTGCAGATATGACTCTTCACTTTCCCGCCAAGAAGTCTTTCGCCGTTTAACTTTCGACTAAACATTCTACAGGGTGTTTGATAATACCTACCTGTACAATCCCGAATATGGCAGATTTACAGGGTACCGTTTATAGAACCCTGGAAAATTATGAACATAACTGAAAAGCACAAAAGCAGAGGTTCTTTGTTACTAAGTAAAACTGTAAAGTGACAACACTAGGTCAAGCTGATACGTTGTTCTTGGTCGTCAACCTCATGGTTAAACATAAACAGAAGTCAAAACTTTCAAAAAAATTGTAATAAAATAAATCTAAGTTTTGTAAAATTGATTTTGCATGTTTGCAAAGTGTTCTTTATACTTAATTGCTTGGCCATGTTTCGGGAAAAAATTCATACATACACAAAAAATTCATTCAAATCGGTCCAGCCGTTTAGAAGGAGTTCAATTTCATAAACACGCACAGAAGATTTACATATATAAAGATTAGGAATAATCTGCTCAAAAATAAAAACAACCTATTAATCGGTCTGTCCTTCCCATACTTCCAGATTTGTACGTACTTCCTTTCATATCCAGTCCATTCTCCTGTAGAACGCGCTGCGTCTCGAAATCAGGATGGCTACAAGTCGCGATGTCTTTAAAAAGAAAGTCCGCGTGCTTTTTCTTAATGAAACCTTGACAGAATAATCTCAATAACAACCGATTTTTAAATTAGGTTTGTATAAATTATTTACTTATGTAGGTATATTTATATATATTTTAAAAGTACCTATTTTATGTATTTGTAATTTATAGAATATTTATGTATGTATAAGTTTGAATCTTTTTGTTACACTGTTTTCCACTTTTGTTGTCTCTTAAAATTTGCACCTCCCATATCATTTGCACAACCCTATGGTTGACTGGTAGAAAATGCCGCAGGCATTAAGTCCGCCATGTAATATTTTGTTGCAAAAGACTAAATAAAAAATATAAAAAAATAAATAAACAGTATATATTTATTCTTTTTTTGTAATTTAATTGCGATCCATTTGCAGAAACAGTTTAATGCTTGTTCGTCATATAGAGTAGACATAGGCATTAGTATTTATTACTACATTTGTTAAAGCAATAGTAAACTACATCAAACTTATGATGTTTGGTGATTAGGCTTCGATTCCCGCGCGAAAGTGCATATTATTGTAGGTACTCTATTCGTTTAGGCTGGTGTTAAGGCTTGTTTGATGCCCTCGGGTGGTGCCAGGGGTAAAGAATTGCACCACCCCATCTCTTCCCGTGGGTGTCGTAGAAGGCGACTATGGGACCATTCCAGAGGATGGGCAGCAGCGTCTCTGTGATTATTCTCACCTTACTGCGATCGCCAACCCGCCTGCCAACCGTGGCGATTATGGCAAATTCCCCACAAAATGATTTATCCTTGAGGGAGGTCTTTGTCCAGCAGTGATGATGATGATAGGGCTTGTTTAAAGTTCGCTTGTCTGACTACCAGTTTACTGTCTAAGGCTGCCACCATAATAACGATGTTGGTATCACTGTTGTGTTTCGTCAATTAGAGATAATTATTTCACATAGATAACAGTCACCTCAAAATAATTAGTTTCGTATCATCATCACCATCATCTCAGCCAAAAGACGTCCACTGCTGGACAAAGGCCTCCCCCAAGGATCTCCACAACGATCTCGTATGAGTATAAAAAAATATCTTTCTTTGATGAGGCTTCTTGATAACTTAATAATCAGTTACATCTAATTGTATTTATAATATAAACAATAAAGGCGAAAATAAGTAGTTCAAAATTAGGTAGTCAGCAAAATA
Source organism: Eudonia mercurella (assembly GCA_963082485.1). Classification (NCBI taxonomy): domain Eukaryota; kingdom Metazoa; phylum Arthropoda; class Insecta; order Lepidoptera; family Crambidae; genus Eudonia; species Eudonia mercurella. Next base: position 6,013,493 of record OY720045.1, read on the forward strand.
GAAACGAGTGTGAGGCATTACAGCTTTAATAGGCTCTCCATTGAATTATTTCTGTAGGCGAGTTGAAATTAAAATGGCCTTTAAGACTAACATAGATTTCATTAAAAAATAATCACAGCGTAACTCAATTCACAGCACCATTCATACAGGCATGCGCCATAATTAGTTATTATTTTGTCACCGGTTTCATATTACAATTAACCCTTCACTTACAAACTGTGACATCAACACAACGATATTTCTTGGTTAGTTCCTCCGTTTTAGTGTTGCGAGCGAATCTACGACTATGAGAGTGAGGCTATCGATACTTTAGACCTCGAAAAACACTCAAACTGTCGATAATTATATCGATAGTATCGACACGTGACTAAAATGAGTAATATCATTCAGAAACGACTACTACTACTACTACCGATAGTTTTTTGCAAAATAATGTTGACATAATTGATAGTATTAGTTACAGATTATAAGTTTTTATGCCTTTGATCAAACAATAGCTATATTTAGCTATACTATCGATAGTATCAATATTTTACTCAATCGAAAGTTATTATTATTGTTCATTGATTCACTGATATAAAACGGTACTATCGTGTAGACTCAATTTAGTCTGTACGATAGTATCGACAGTATTGTCACATCGATACTATCGATTGTACTTTGTTTAGTGTAAATTATTTTCGTGGACAATTATTCGACATCAAAACTATCGATAGTTCCACAACATTGCTCCGTTTTAATTAATCTCTGCCCTGGCTTGGATTACAGGCATTGTATGAAGACGTAGGTCTGACAGACTGGGGGCGACGTTAGTGACTACTGGCAATCTGTATTGTAGACAAATGATTTACGAATGTAAAATAAAACACTGTAAATTATAAATTTTATTATGCTTTTTGAAGACACGGAAATAAGGCGGACTTTACTATTTTACTAATAGTTGCTAGTGTGGTAAAATAGCGTCTTGATTGTCAATATAAACCAAACCGAGATATTGTTTGCGCTGGGGATCAAACCTGGGACTTGTGATATACTGGGTCCGAGAAAGTAGACAAAGCACTAGACCACAGAAGTGGTCAAAAGTGTAATTTTAATTAGCTTTATGAATATTCTTTGAGATTGATATGAAGTATAAAACCTTTTTTGTTGGCTTTCTTGGCGGGAAAGTGAAGAGTTATGTCTCCGGTTTTGTTTTATTTCCGAAATAATGGTGGATTATTAACCGTTAAGTGTTCGTGAATGTGCATGAGTGATGGCAAATGAAACAAAACAGTGCAACGTCACTTTTCAAATTTTCTCAAGAAGTCCGCCTGAGGACTTAGTAAAGCCCCACATCTTTACTGAGATAATCGAGGGGTTGGAGTGGGGGTATATCATTTCTCACTTCTCGTTTCTATTATCATTCATCATCATCATACAAAAAATAAATATTATTTATTTATGTATTATTTGTTAGAAAAATTACTTTGACACTGGCTAAATGTGCTAATCGCACGACGCCATCAACAAAAAGTAAAAAAAAAATACCTTTTTTGTTTTATACAGAAACTTAAGTGTGAGTAAAGTAACAAATTAGAAAAGGCTATATACTGTCGCTCTACATGGCCAAGGTCTCCATAATTGAAATTATTTATTCGTTACAACAGATAGGTATTGTTCTATGAAAAATCTTGGGGTCACTTGAAATCGCTTGAGCGCTCAAACCTGACGTGGCACTAAGTCCCTTGACATTTTAATCTGACAGCCCTTGAGATAACAGGGGTCGTAGCCTCCTACTGTACGGAACAATATTGTTGTCATTCCATTTTGTTGCCATCCAGCTCTCTTGCACTCCAACTCACACAACAAGTATTATAGTAGCGGCCCCAGTGTTCGACCGGAACCATTGATCGACATTTATTTCCTTTAATCATTAAAAATATGTATTAGTATTTATGTATTAGTTCGTACACAAATAAACATTTACAATGGTTAACATTTTGGATCGCAATAGTACAGGTAATTTCTTCCAGCAGACCATGGTGACAGGATAGTATGGAAGTAGCTACTTAGATAGACAAACTGCGCACAGAACTATTAAGAAAATATGATATTTATATAACATAAAGACATCCACACATTAAACTACATACTTATATACACAAAAATATGAATATACTACTAAATATAATATATATTCTATATATAAAAACATAACATGATTCAGTGCCGCTCAAGTAACCGATAGTAGATAACTTTTTACCTGTTTTTTAAAGGTACTCACAGTGCGACATTCTCGTAGAGGTATTGGTAATTTATTCCAAAGTTTTGCTGCTTGGACAGTAAAAGAATCGAAGAAGAAAATAGGGGTCAGCAACTAATTTTAGTCTTCAGCGTCAATTAAAAAAAGACCTGCTTTTTAGCTGTCGTTCCGTAAAATTTCTTCTTCTTCATGTGCTATTTCCTATCGGAGGTCGGCTATCATTATGGCCACTTGGGCTCGTGATGTTACGGCTCGAAAAAGCTGAAGTACTCAGATTTCTTCGGCGAGGTTCTGTTGCCATTGCATCCTGGTCTTCTCTGGCCTTGTATTTTTCCCTGCGTAAAATGTCAAAGCAAATTTAAAATGTATTGGCGACTACAACTGTGTCGAACACTGGTCTTACAACTGTCGAACACTGGTTCTATTACGATAGTTTGTCCAGAATATGACTGGACGACGACGACAACGTTAACTCGCATATATTTTTGGCGGACACATCCGCATACGCATACCTACATACGTTTATCAAACGCCTTCGCTAGAGAAAGTACGCTAGAGCTGTCAGCTGAGGGCCTAGACAAGTGGGATTGTCGATGCAATCCGGCTCGAAGGACCAACTAAATGTAGAGTTTGACTCCTACACTTGGATGCTTGCTAGGGTTAGGGTTACTCCAAGGAGTGCTAAATAAAACCGACCCGTGACAGTGCTGTTAATACATTAATTTATTGTATAAAAGATTGTGCAATGAAAAATGTAAAGTTAAAACACAACTAGGTCAACTTAACTAAGCGAAACTATAACAATCAAAATATAAATGTGTATGTACGTGAGCTCGTGCAGGGATAACGATAGTAGAATAGATGAACGTAGAGATTGACATTAGCTTACGATACGTATAAATGACAGCTTATGTCAATCAGATACGTTAATCATTCTATTCCATTTCTATTCTACTAGCATTATAAAGTTTCAACCGAGTTCGTTTCGTAATAACACATGTTGTGATACCCCATTTTTAGGGTTCCCCAGCCTAGCTCATAGACTCTTAGTACAAGAAAACTGTAATTTGGCATGGATATACATTTTAAACACGCCAACAAAGTGGTGAAGTATTTTGAAAAATATTTATAACTCAATATACCGTACAAATCTTAGTTTATAATAATAATACAACTACTTGATATTGGCTTAAATGCTAAACGCGAAGCCAGTTATTAAGATTAATAATAATATTGCATAATTATAGATTAATAATAACATTATGCTAAATCAAAAAGAAGTGAAAAAAAAATTCAGTGCTTACGTTAGCCTTCTCGGTAGCATAATGGTCAGTGCAGCCGCCCGGATTGTGGAAGACCCAGGTTCGATTCCTGGTTGGGTCGGGTAGGCTTTTAATTTATCACTGTATTTTATAAACATTTAATTCAGCTTCAGTGCAGCAATTAGCACTTAAAAATAAAAAGTAAAAAATACTAGCGTTGGCCTACTCATACTTGTACTAAAAGGTCGTTAAGAGTAGTCATTCTTCTAGTAGGTTACTAGAAGAATACCTGTATGTATATGTAAAGAACAAATATACGTATACAATGTAGACTTTCGTACTTAACACTTCAAGTTAATTTAAATAAAATGCTTAAGGTTGGGAGGGCAAACTTTTTCCTAATTCCTTTTTGGGTTTGTTCGTCTGTCGTTTGCTCTGCAAATATTGCGGTGTTGACTTTGGCTGTTTTTGTTGATTCGTCCCGAAATGAAATATTAATTTGCCCGCCGAAATAATTCATCGTTTGATATTATTTGGTTCCTTTTAGGGCGTTCTAAGTACGAGTATGTCTTGGTAGATTTAGGAGTTATTAATTAGATTATTTTTATTCGTACATCGATAAATATTACGAAAATTCTAACTAAGTTGCCGTGACATTAGGGCCTTGATTATGCTATTTTATAATGTCTACGATAGTGTCTGAGTGATTTTGAAATTAGGCCTTGGAAAAAATGTTAGTTTAAAAAAAATATATGTTTAAACGACGCTTAGTTTTCCTAGCTTCTTTTGTTCTTTTAAGTACATGTTATGTTGTATGTGTTTGTGTATCACACCTTGAAAATCCGAAAGAAAAATTTATACAAATAATTGAAATCGCTAAATAGGCTCTAAAATAGAGAGGCTAGGCTATTTGAGGCATACCACGCATGCCATATTAATGTGTACTACTTACACACTACATCAGGCGAACTGCAAACGAAATTGTCGAAATCAAGAAAATGGTCATTTCTAAATAAAAAAAACCGGCCAAGTGCGAGTCGGACTCGCGCACGAAGGGTTCCGTACTTTATGACGTATTAAAAAAACTACTTACTCTCGTTCAAACCAATTTTCGGTGGAAGTTTGCATGGTAATGTACATCATTTTTTTTTTAGTTTTATCATTATTTTATTTTAGAAGTTACAGGGGGGACACACATTTTACCACTTTGGAAGTGTCTCTCGCGTAAACTATTCAGTTTAGAAAAAAATGATATTAAAACCTATCCATAGATACCCCACAGGTATGGGTTTGATGAAAAAAGAAATTGAGTTTCAGTTCTAAGTATCGAAAACCTCCAAAATTTATTGTTTTTTTTTCTATTTTTGTATGAAAACCTTAATGCGGTTCACAGAATACATGTACTTACCAAGTTTCATCAGTATAGTTCTGATAGTTTCGGAAAAAAGTAGCTGTGAAATACGGACGGACAGACAGACAGACAGACAGACATGACGAACCCATAAGGGTTCCGTTTTTTGCCATTTGGCTACGGAACCCTAAAAATGGTCGAACTAAACAAATTTATCATTTCTATATACAATTTTCTGTGTAGTTAGAATAATCCTAATTCCTACAATGTCGATTTCACTTGGAACAAAGCCATAATGTGTCTTGGCAGATGGAGTGGAAGGCATGATTGGTGGCTACTGGCTAGTTCGGATTTGGCACCAATTTGCTTTACAATTAAGCTAGTTTGATTTATTTCCATTCAGCAAGTGCAGTTTCGAGCCTGACGGCTTAGACAAGTGGCATAACGTTGTAGAAATGGAATAGAATGATGAACGTAAGTCGTCATTTACACTTAGTATTATAAAACGGTCTTCTAAAATATTAGGTTTTGTCAATAGGAACTCAAAGATCTTTCATAGAAATAGTGTCAAGATACAATTGTACAAATAGTTTAGTGTGTAGCATTCTTGAGTACGCTAGTGTTGTGTGGAGACCGCACTTTGCTCCACACTACTTAAGGTTAGAGCGGATGCAGAAGAGATTTCTGTGGCATTTAGGTTATACTAAATGGCATGTCGAAAAAGATGAGAAGGATTTCGTATGCCAATAGGCTTCAACATTTTAATATGTTGTCTTTAACTTGTCGCAGTGTGATTTGTATGACATCCGCTTTGCCTGGAAGGTCCTTAACGATAAAATTTACTCTAAGGTTTGACGCCAATTTAGTATACTGCGAAACCGTTCCTTTATAGTTAATTTTACTGGTTACTGTTTAAAACGGAACGCAGTCCAGTATACTGTCTATGCTGTCATCCATGTTATTTCTGGACGCTGTTGATCACGTGATCAAAGCACTGTGAGCACCTTACCTCGAAAATGCCAGTGCTTACAGTACAAAAATGGCGACGATTTATGACGTCATATCTTTCCCTAGGATACTGCGGCAGTATACTATCAATCCACAACGGAACAAATTTCTCACCAGTAAGAGCACTGGACAGTGCTCGCAGTGTATATCGGAACATACCCTTAATAAGTTATTTTTGTGTGTTATACCTGAGAGTGTGTTGTCATGCTGTTTTAATTGTAAGCGTAATAAAATACATTCGAAGCAAATGAGATTTATGAAGAAAAATAAGGCCCGTCGTCAATGTTGTTGCTTTGTTTCGTGAATTGGTGACATTATGAAATAATTGCTAACAAATATTGAGTTTTATAGCTGACACGCATGCAATGGGACTGAATTTATATTCAATAATGCGTTAGTGTAAATAGCGTATTGTGTTCATAATAATTGTGTTTATTTGTAATGCTTTGTGGTATGGACTCTTTGTTTTGTAGCAGTATACCGACCTATGAATCTTTTGGGATTTACTGATAAACAGAGAATAAGCTTGGAACAAATACATATTCCGTGTTTTGTTCCTGTCATGTAAACTTCATTTTAAATAAGAGTAAAAGAGATAAAACACGGTAGTTATTCCAAGCTTATACTCTGTTTATTAGTACGGAGCAGGGGATAATGCTTTAAGGTTTCGGGGAGAGTGCGTACATCACTATCTACCTAAGTGCCTAGTTCTAGTTTTGTTTGTCATTCTATCATGATATCGAAAACTAGAATTGATATGTATATACTATACATATATAAGGTCACATTTTATCAACTGTAAATATTTTGAGGATAAATTCAACAACATATATAAACTACTTTTATGAAAAAACTTTACATTTTTATACGTTAGTTTTCAAGAAACACGCCAAAAGACATTTCGATTAAAAAGAAAAATAAAGCACTTTTGGTAGTTTTAGTTCAAAGAAAAAGTAAAAAAAAAGTAGCCTGAATTTTTTTTAAATTCTAGGGCCGTATTTCTTTGATATAATTAGATGTTTTGTCAAAATATTTGCAGTTGATAAAAAGTGACCTTATTATACTTCTATTTATAGTCTGCAAACGAAGAAGCTGGCCGCCTGATGGTGAGCGGTCACCGCCGGCCATGGACATCAGCAACATCAGAAATGTTGCTATTGTGTTGAGAAAAACCTCTTTACACCCCTTTTGAAAGAGTCCATGTCGGAGCTCAGTGGAAAAACCTCGGATGTCAGCTCATTCCACAGTTTGATTGTGCGTGGAATAAAGTTCACCTGTTAGCGAACCCTTCGAGAGAACAGTGGCTCCAAGGTGAGAAGGAGAAAGCAGCCACCAAATTAAATATAGTTCCTCACTCAGACCATTCTTCATTATACAGGCGGTAGAGCACACACAACCAGGCAATGCTAGAGTTACAACAAACTTACCTGTTGGGAATAGAACCGGGACTTTTGAGCATTAGACCGGTCATAATCAGCTCATTTTATGTCCCCACAGCTGGGGCACGAAAAAAGAAAAAAAAAGTAGCCTGAATTTTTTTTAAATTCTAGGGCCGTATTTCTTTGATATAATTAGATGTTTTGTCAAAATATTTGCAGTTGATAAAAAGTGACCTTATTATACTTCTATTTATAGTCTGAAGACGGGTCATAAACCACCACGCGAGCCCCATCCGATGACCGGCCTTTGCGAAAGTTGCTTAACCTCGCCATCGTGTGCGCCATCAATCGAGATCCTCTAGAGCGCTTCTTTATGCCCGCATCATGTAATACGCGTACTCGCTTAAGTTATTTACCCTTCGATAAGAAAGTTCTACGCGAGATAACGTCTGATGGTCTACCCAATTATTAAGTACTAGCGGCTCGCCCCGGCTTCGCACGGGTGTACTTTTATTTTTAAACATTACTTTTTTTATATAGCCTATATTATTCAGCGCTAATGTAGCATTCTAATGGTGAAATCATTTTTTAAATCGGTCCAGTAGTTTTTGAGTTTATTAGTTGCAAACATACATACAAAAATACAAAGGTTTCCTCTTTATAATATTAGTATAGACTAGCTGACTCGACGGACTTCGTACCGCTTTGACAGTTTCCATCATTGAGTTAAATATATATCAATGGTTTTCATGACAACAAAACAAACAAATCAATTTGTATTGAAAAATTAAATTGTCGTTTTTAGTTTTTTTTTTTTAATATAGCCTATAATATTAGTATAGACTAAGACATTTCCTACCTTTCCAACATAGAATCTTGTATTCTAGTTGGTAGGTATAAGCACTAACTTATTTGAATTGAATAAGTTTAGCAAGCGATAGCCTGCGGTGTGGCGAGATTGCGGATCGATCACTGAATCCGTGTTCGGAATGAAGTTTCTATCGATTTTAGATCGTATTACCGTGTTGGTAAACTTGAAATTGCTGTGATAATGAGAATGGCACGTTCTGAACATATACAAAATGTTTGCTAATAGGTGTACTCGTATGATGCCGAAACATAGCCAATATAAGCGACCAAGCATAAAGAGAACCGTGATATTTTGTAACATCATATTTACGTAGATTAACTTTTCCATACAAAAATTCAATTTTTTTTAGTACATTATTCTTGTTCAACTGATGTTTTGACTTCTGTTTTTTTGGACCATGGGATTGAAGACCTAGAATTTAATGTATCAGCTTAACCTAGGGTTAGATTTAGATAGATTAGGGATAGATTGAGGTCTCGATGCTCCTCAATAGTAGTCGCTAAGTGGTAAAAATTCGACCGTAATTCACAAAATACAAAATGTTTATACAAAGTTATGCAATCATCATCAATACTTAATATGCATAAGCTTTATCTTTTCTGTGCTTTCTTTATGAACTTAAACTTTGCTAAATCACACACTCCTTCGTGCGCGCAATGTGCTTAAAAAAGATCACCATGTTTTTCTTCACGTACCCATATATTAGTTTAAGATTTAAGCTAGTATTTCCGGAGCTAGAATTTCTAGGAGCTCGATAGCGCAGTGGTTAACGTGCCCGGTTTGCTAGTGCTAAGGTTAAGCAACTTTCGCAAAGGCCGTTCATCGGATGGGTGGCCAAAAATGTTTCATCTCGAGCTCCTCCGTGCGTCAGAAGGCACATAAAGCCGTTGGTCCCGGCTGCATTTGCAGTCGTTAATAACCACCAATCCGCACTGGCCCGCATGGTGGTTTATGGCCCGTTCTTCCTATTCATCCATAGGGAACGCTCGTGCTCCAACAGTGGGGACATATAATGAGCTGATGATGATTAATCAAGTATTAATTTTATTTTATTACTAATAACATTATCCTCATTACTTCAGTATAGTTACTTGGGCCATACTGTAACACATGTCTTGATCTTGCTTTAAATTCCGCCACTAACAGTGTGCTATTCCACTGCACACCTCCACAACGTCAAACTTATTCAATTAACGCGCGTCAAAGTGCTCAGACACGTCGCATTTGCATAGCTCAAAGAGAGCTAGTTCGGATGCACGGAGAGTTTGGTGCCGAGTTGAACTACGAATCAACATTAAGGCCAGCGCAGACGAGGCAATAGTCCTCGGCATACATTTTACCATTGAAAATGGTTATCAGATGCAAATCGCCTGAGACTGTATTTTTGGTCATAGCTCCGAGGACTTTGGGAGAATCGAGATGGAAATAGAACCAAAAGTTGAGGAATTTATCGAGACATGTGTGAGCGTTTAAATTTTAAAAATCGGCTATAAACTTTTTTTGGAATTTTGAAAAATGTAAAAAAAACGGGTTTTTTATACTAAATTGTAAATATTTCCAAAAAAAAACCGACTTAAGAGAAAATGAAACAAAGGGTTCTGGGTATTAGTTTAGCTACAAAATTTTTTTGAAAATCGGTTATTAATTGTGACCTGTAGATGGTCCCTTTAGTTTTGGTATTGTAGGTAAGTGATGTAGCTTCTTTGATTATTGACCGAAAAGATGCGGATGCGGGAAGTGCAGTCAAGTTGGAATGGTGTTATTTAAAATAAAATGTTTTTCTTCGTAAATTGTTGTATTTATTTTCAATGCTCCGATTCTTGCGGGGACTGCAAAATCTGTGAATTTTTGTCCGTCATAGTATTCCCGATAATTTGGATGGCACTGGACCAGCGTGTCCTGGTAACAAATGAGACGAAGCTGCTTTTCCCACGTATAAAATTAAAGGACGCAAGTTTAAAAAAAATTGAAAAAGCGCAGTGCCTTGACCTCACCTGATGTTAAGTGATGATAAAGCCAATGACGAAAGCGCACTTCACCCGGGATCCTCAACTAAAGAGGCACGGGCTATCTTATCTCTAGCTGCCGGAAGACAACAATGCTAAAAACATTGATGTTATGGCGACACATTTAAACAAGATGGTGGTAGCTAGCCAGGCGGACAAACACATGTACCCCAGCTGGGAATCAAACCCGACCTCTGGGACAAAACCGCTGGTCTTAACCTAGTAGACCACAGAGGCGGTTAATACTGATTCAATCATTACGGCAATTTAAAACTGATTCAATAATTAATTGCAGTAACTGAAAACTGTTGTCGACCATCGAAACACGCAACTAGATTTGCTATGTCTGCGCAGTTTCTTTAGGTTATATGGAAACGGCAAGTTGCGAGTTGCCTGTTGCCGCAATCGGAAATCAAAGTTGGTCTGTCTGCGGAGCACCTTAGTGCTATGACAGGTCTACTTCTATTTTTAAACAAAACGAAAATATTATTTGCTAAAATTCCTAATAGATTTTACTTTATCAAAATAAAAAATATTTACATATTGATTATAAACATGTGTTTTTACAAATATGTAGGCTTTATCTATTTCAGTTTAACTGAACCTGTGCTAGGACAGAGCCGCTCTTCCTAGGTCTCCAATATAACATGTTAAAGTCAAAGTCAGTAATTTTTTTTATTTAAATAAAATTTAAGAAAAGTATTTTTGAATCGCCCAAACCTTTTTTTACCTAAGTCTATTTTTTAACTGTGAAGAAGAATTAGCGTAAGAAACTAACTAAAAAGTAAGTACTACCTTCACTAATAGCTATACATGAGTAAATTGTGGATATACAGCATCAAAACGCTAACCTATTTTAAGATACCCTAAGAATTTTCCTGCGCATTCCCTAATATTCCAAGCTCGAGTTGTCGAGTAAATAAGTTTAAGCTGGGGCGGCTAGTTTGATGTTCAATTTCTCGGCTCATTATCTTTAATATTAATTTACTTAGTTCACTCGCCTTGGATGTTATGAGTGTTATGAGATGTGACGTACGCTTTTCTGTAGCAACATGAAAATTAAATATAGATTATTATAACAAAAATTAGGCAAGACTTTGGAGCAAATGGAGTTTAATAAAATTATGAGCTAAAAAATTAATGTAATGTAATGTTTGGATGCGAGCAACACAAACCAGGGGGTCGACCGCCTAAGACTCTCGCTTTCGATCGCTTTGAAGGCGAGGCGAGGAGGAGGCGTCATCTTGTCATTTCGAAAGCAATATCGAAAGCTATAGGCTACAGCTTTCGATATTATTCGATATTATATTTCGATATTATATTAGAAAGCGAGGCGAGGGCATCGCCTACAAAGCGATCAAAAGCGAGAGTGTTACGCGGTTGGGGGGCCGGTCGTTGTGGAGATCCTTGGGGAGGCCTTTGTCCAGCAGTGGACGTCTTTTGGCTGAGATGATGATGATGATGATGAATGTTTCAAACAACTGTTTTTCGCCTGTGTTGGTTTAGTTGGTGGTTATACTTCTTCTATTATTTTTTGTCTATGGCTAACTTATTTACTTATTATTTAATTATCTTACCTAAAGTTTGTCGTCGGAACAAAAATGTTGTTAATAAAGCATTATTATTAATATAACAAATAATTATTAATATTAATTATATTTTATTATTAATAATAATATTAATAATTATAAATATTTACTAATATTAATTAGCACTGTTGTGTTCCGAAGGTCCAAATGTAAGATAGCTAGGTATTTAGGATACTAGGTGAAGTGTAGTAAATATATAATATTACTAGTGGACCCGGCGGACTTCGTACCGCTTTGAGACTTTTCATTCATTCCCGTAGGAATATAGGGATAAAAACTATTCCATGTGTTAATCCAGGTTATAAACTATCTGTATGCCGAATTTCATCCAAATCCATTCAGTAGTTTTTACATGAAAGAGTAACAAACATCCACTTTGACTGTTTCCATTAATTCCAGTAGGAATATCGGAATAAAAACTATCCTAAAATTATTCTATGTGTTAATCCAGGTTATAAACTATCTGTATGCCGAATTTCATCCAAATCCATTCAGTAGTTTTTACGTGAAAGAGTAACAAACATCCATCCATCCATACTTACAAACTTTCGCGTTTATAATAGTTTAGTTTAGTAGGATTGCAAAAATATTATATTACTTCGTAGAGAATTTCTTATCAGTTTTTAAATTCAAGAACACCGGCAAGAAGATCGCGTCCTATTTCTCCGTTAAATATCCTGGTAAATACTTGGCAAAAAGAGTTTCAGAAACACATCATGAGAGGCGACGTTCTAAGCCTTTCAAGTCGCTATAGCAACTGAAAAAAATATACATAATATGCAGCAATGGAAATTGTATTTTTCACTCACTTTCACATTAACAAATGGAATACAAGACGCGTTCGTATGTTATTATTGGCTTTAAACGTGTCTGAGAGACGTCGCAAGTAGGGTTGCCACCCGTACTTTATTATAAAGTATTGTACGTTATTTCGGGTAGTTGTACTCTATACTTTATGAGAACAATAAAGTACGTGAAATTACTTTATTTCACATATTTTATTTCTCTGGGATTCTTTTTACATATAACACACAAAAAAGCTGCTGTGCAGATATTTAGCAGTGATAATCATTTGTTAAAAGTTGCTAAATACAATGAGAAGTATTTTTTTAAGCGAAATAAATAATCGTACATTTTGACACAATGTACTTTTTTAGGGTTCCGTAGTCAAATGGCAAAAAACGGAACCCTTATGGATTCGTCATGTCTGTCTGTCTGTTTGTCTGTCTGTCTGTCTGTCCGTCCGTCCGTATGTCACAGCCACTTTTTTCCGAAACTATAAGAACTAAGTATAGTTCAACCAAGTACCAAGTTTCAACAGTAGTTGAAACTTGGTAAGTAGATGTATTCTGTGAACCGTATTAAGATTTTCACACAAAAATAGAAAAAAAAATTTTTGGGTGTTCCCCATACTAACCCGGGTTTGATTTTTTTGGTACATGGTGGTAGGGTTTGTTTTAAATAGACCAGGTGTATGTGTGGTAATGCAGGTTGCAAACGAGATGCAAAAATGTAAATGTAAAAGGATGCAGATGCAAATGCAGGCGAGTGCAATTAAAAAGGCCAAAAATGAGTTGTCAAATCGACTTCTAATTAAACACTAAAATTACAGATGATTGTCACGATAAAGTGCATTCGTCCAAGGTCGGCTGGCGATCGTGATCTGGGTCACAGTTATTGCCGCGTCTGTTATATTTTATTAACTAACTATATAAAATATGCAGAATGTCATGTACGTACATCGTACATACTGCCGCCACAGCAACCAACAACAAAATATTACAACTAACTTAAACAACTGTAAATGTAAAAATGTAAAACTTATAAAAATGTTAATAAATGTAAAATGACAATAGTCTGTAAAAATAAAATAAAATGAACTTAAATAACATTAAAAACTTAACTATTATAAATTATAATGCATATTGGCTTAAAATGTCTCTAGTTATTCTATCACTTATATTCACTCGTGTCAAATTTCACTTGGCTCACTGAGGGCTGCTGTGCCCTGTCACGTTTTTCCACTAACTCACTCACTGTCCGCCGCACTTTTGTGTCATGTTGCACTACACTATATAAGTCCTCACTGCTCCTTTGCTCCTCAGCTACCGGATGAGGTTTTCCCCCTCTCGACATTGCACTCTTTCCATTCTTAACCCTCCAGCAATACACAGTAATTCCTAACAGCAGTATTCCTATGCCTAATAGAACATAGATCATTATGTAATGATGCCTGGTTAACGCGCTTATAGTGGATTGTTGTTTTAAGTTCAGAATGTCATCTTTTAATTGTTTGAATTGAGTCTCGTGCGTTTCCATATTATGCCACAGTGTAACGTTTTGGACATCAACGGTAGTATTTATAATTTTGTTAAGCGGTGAAACTTCCGGAAATATCAATTTCGGTTCATCTAATGCAATTTTGTCCGTATATTCTATATTTGCATACAACATGAAAGTATTCCCTTTCAATACGCATCCTCTTTCAAGCGTTATCAAGCCAGTGTGTCGTAGTGTTTGTGACGTCATAGCGGTTGGACATATGATGCGCACGGAGCACGCGTCACAACAATAATAAAACCAGGTGTTTAGTTTGTGTAACTTGATCCAACTATCAGTGCATGCCGTTACTTCCGAATGGCAATATGAATCATGCCTATCATTGTTTTTAATTAATTGTGTGTCACAAAGAGACTTATGCATTTTCGTGTCATAGACTGGATGGTTGAATTTGCACATCATTTTTTGCACGTTCATTGTTTTGCATTCGTGAATATCAGATTGATCAAGAGGCACGAAAGTATCTTTGTTGACATTATATGCAATCAATTCAGATGCAGGTATCACTCTCAGGACCTTATCATTGCCAATGCGTTGCGGGATGCTAATTAGTTTATTGAGTTCGTATGGCTCGTCACTTAACAATGGAATTTTTACTTCCATTATTAGATAATTTTGTGTAATACGACTATGAACCCTAAGTAACTTATATATATCTCTTATGTTATCCTGAATGTCAGGCAATGCCAGATTTTGCGCTAAATGTCGAGCTATTTTATTTAATTCATTTTGCAATTGGCGTGGCGATAATAAGTGCACATCTATGTGACCTTGGTACATATTTGTCAACGTGTTAATTAAAGTTTGTTGTATAAATTTAAGATTCGACATTACGCTTTCTGCAGCCATTATTGATGTTAAAACATAAAATGCCATATCATCCTTAGACTTCTGGTTAAGAAGCTCGGTGTCAAGGGTTGTCAGATGGTTATTAATCAAATCCAGATGCTTTATCATAAGGTGTTCGTTTCGCTGAACAATGTTATTTTCGGCTTCTAGTATACTCGTTTGATTTTGGATTAATTTTAATATGTGATTTTCATTTTGTTGAATAGTTGTAATATCCATTTCGTATTTATCAGCGAATCTTTCATCCAAAACTCCGAATAACGAATTTGCAATGTAGCCGACTCCGTTAATTAAACCTCTTTTTAGTCTGCTCTGCACTACATGTTGTGATTTTAAAAGATTGTTGTAATACTGCAATTCATTCATATCTTGATCTAATTGGTTTAGTAACACCTGAAATTGCATGACCCATTTCTTTTCTTGGAATCCGTTGATGTGTGTTACGTATTGTTGCAGAGTGTCCATATTATGCCAATAATTTGTCATGTTGTAATAGAATATCAATTTCCATTCGTCTTTGATTTCTTGTATATAGGTTATTTTGTCAAAATAAATAGACTGGTTTGCGTTTACCGAGATAAGATTAAATGCAGAATCGCTTTGTTGTAAAGAAGGTGTCAGTAATGTCATAAAAAGTAGGAGAGATTGACAAATCAAATTTTTCCATGACATGCTCCTAACTCGGCTCCGTCTCTGAGGTTCTGTTCTATTCTTTTGCAGCGGTGGTGTGTTTCTGTCGATCGCGTTTGTGTCATTGTCAAGGAGTGGTACTAACTTAATCATTGGTCTTTTAAGTTCGCCCTTTGCCGTTTTGAGCGTGACCACTCGTGTATGGCCGTCCCGGCCCGGATGCAGTTGGGTTACCCGACCTAGAGCCCATTTCCCTGCAGGTACGTTTTCATCTTTGATGCACACAGTGTCATTTATTTTTGGATCTGTATTTGACTTCCTCCACTTTAACCTGGCTTGAAGTTGCTGTAAGTACTCTCTAGACCATTTCTGCCACAAGTCGTTGCTTAATTTTTGAACGAGTTGCCATCTCTTCCTTAAATCCACTGTGCACTTGTCCGGTTCTGGTATATTCAGTAATGGTGTTCCGGTCAGGAAGTGGCTCGGTGTTAAGCAGTCAATGTCTTCTTGGCTTTCAGTCAAAGTGCCTAGAGGTCTAGAGTTCATGCAGGCTTCTATTTGAGAGAGAAGTGTCGAAAATTCCTCATAGGTTAACTTCTGGGCTCCTATCACCCGCTTGAGATGATATTTCATACTTTTAACGGCCGCTTCCCAAAGTCCACCAGCGCTGGGCCAGGCGGGCGCGTTAAAATGCCAGTTTATCCCCAATTCTCCAACTTTATCAAGGAAGTGGGTATCAAAGGTGTTGATAATCGCTCTATATTGTTGTAGAAGAATTCGATTTGCTCCCACGAAGTTCGTACCATTGTCACTATACATGTCCCGTGGTTTTCCTCGCCTTGCACAGAATCTTTTAAGAGCTGCTAAGAACGCTTCGGAACTTAACTCAGTCACCAGCTCTAAATGTACAGCCTTAGTCGCAAGACATACAAATACGGCGACGTACGCTAAGAGTGTTCTCACCCCCCGACCTTTGTTGGCTTTGATCTCGACGTGGCCAGAAAAGTCAACACCTGTGTGGGTAAAGGGTCGTGAAATCGTCACCCGGGGTGCTGGTAAGTCAGCCATTATCTGTTCTCGAGATCTTGCATTGAATCGACGGCACGTGACACATTTGTGTAAAACTCTCTTTACTGCACGGTAACCTCCCACTATCCAATACTTTTGTCGCAAATGTGCAAGTGTCAATTTTGGACCCCCATGAAGTAACTGCACGTGGGTCTGCTCGATAATCATGTCTGTCAGCTTATTATTGTGCGGCAAAAGTATTGGTTGCTTAGCACACTCTCTAAGGTTCGCATTGCGTAATCTTCCCCCTACTCGTAGAATATCATTTTCATCGAGAACGGGATTTAAACTCAAAAGTCGGCTCGTAACTCCGACGCTTTTTCCTTGCTTTATTTTTGTAATGTCAACCTTGAACTCGTGCAATTGAATTTGTTTTATAATTAATTTTTCTGCAGTATGCAATTCCCGCGGTGTCAAATGACTCGTTCGCGTATTATGCTCGGCCTTAGTAGTAGAGTGAATAAAACGTAACATCCACGCTACAACTCTAGTGATATGACTCATTTTGCTGTGGTTGTCTAATAACTTAATTATTATCGACGATGGCTCTAATTGCAAGACACATGTTTGTTTTTGTTTTGCTTCATGATCCGTATGTATAACAACTGTTTTCTGGATGGATGTTGTGTCAATCGTTTTTAGCCATTCCGGACCTTGCCACCACAGGGGATGTTTTAATAATTGCGTGCAGTTTAAACCCCTCGTTGCACAATCTGCGGCGTTTTGTTCGGATGGGACATGGTGCCACTGCTCTTTCGGTATGACGTCATGTATTTGTTGTACCCGGTTACACACGAAGGTCTTCCATGCAGTGGGATCGCGCTGTAACCACCCTAGGACTATCATAGAATCTGTCCACGCGTAGATGTTATTATGAGCACCTTCCCATTTAAAGGCTTGTAAGGTTTTTTGCATTAGTCTTGCAAGTAATATAGCTCCACATAGCTCCAACCGAGGCAGAGTTAACTTCTTATTAACTGGTGCTAACCTAGACTTTGCAGTAATCAACCGGATGATGGGATTGCCGGCATCTGTCAAGCTTCGTAAATATACGGCACAGGCGTAGACCTTTTCAGACGCATCACAAAATCCATGTAATTCCGCCTGAATTGCAGTTCTTCCTAAATATCTCGGAATGTCAATTTGCATTATGTCATGTATGTCAGTGCAGAACTTTTTCCACTCGGCTTGTATTTCTTTCGACACCACGTCATCCCAGTTGCAGTTCGATAACCAAATCTGTTGAAAAAGCAATTTGGCTCTTACTGTCAGTGGTGTAAGCCATCCAAGTGGATCGAAAATTTTCGATATCTCCGATAATAAGATACGTTTTGTCAGTTTTTTGCAGTTGGTGTTTATTTTGTTAGAAAATGTGAAGTTGTCAGTTTCAGGGTTCCATTGCAATCCTAGGGCCTTTGTCGTCCCCTCTCCTTTAAAATGTAAAGTTTTTTGTGTCAACTCGTTATCGCTGATATTTTTTATTAACTCCGGATTATTACTTGTCCACTTTCGTAATGTCAATCCCGCTCCCTTAAACATGTTGATGAGCTGCTGCTGCACTTCTTTAGCATGCTCCAAGTCATTACCTCCACTGAATACGTCATCAACGTACATCTCCTGATTGATGACGTCACTCGCTAAGGGATATTTGTCATGGTCGTCTAATGCAAGCTGTTTAAGGGTCCGTAGGGCCAGGAATGGTGCTGCTTTCATTCCATATGTCACAGTGCATAGTTGGTACTGCTGAACTTGACCTCTTTTGTCATTTTTACGCCATATTATTTTTTGCAGCTGTTGATCTTTTTCGCTGACTAAGATCATTCTATACATTTTTTCGCAATCGGCTGTAAACACGTATCTGTACAATCGCCATCTGATTAATAATATCAAAAGGTCTTTATGTAATTTTGGCCCGCACTCCATGAGGTCATTTAAGCTTAACCCTGATCCGGTCTTCTGCGATGCATTGTATACTACTCTTAGCTTAGTTGTCAAGGAATCGGGTTTCCAAACTCCGTGGTGAGGTAGGTAACATGTTGGTTCCTTATCTACTGCACTTGGCTTCATGTGACCCATGTCTAAATATTCTTGCATGAATTTTCTATAACTTTCTGAATAATCTGTATTTTTATCTAACTTAACTTCCAACTGTTTGTATTGGGCTAACGCCAAATGCTTTGATTTACCTAATTTCTCCTCAAAGTTAGGTTTCATCGGATAACGAACTTCATACCGACCGTCTGCTAACCGTTTCGTTGTTGCAGTGAAAAACTCTTCGCAATACTGTTCTTGTGACGTCATCGAACTAGTCGAGTCTTCATGGATATCTTCTACCTCCCAATATCTAGCCAGATCGTCGATGTTGTTTGTAATAACGTTGCAATTGTATGTTCTAACGTTCCCGGACAATATCCACCCTAGTTGTGTCTGCTGAGCCATTGGCTGACCTGCTTGACCTTTGATTAACCCGCTCATTAATACTTCCGAGAACACGTGTGCATCAAAAAGAATATCTATGGGTCTCGAAACGTTATATTCGGGATCGGCTAAGGTGATATTTGAAACGTATAGTAACTGTTTTTTGGCAAAGGACGAATTCGGTAAATTATTAACAACGCGTGTCATGACTAACGCATCAGTTTTAAATTGATAGTCGGTGCATAGTGATTTGCAATTTAAATTAACTTTACCCTTACTCCTATTTGATAATGTACCAACTCCCGAGACACTCGCGTCTAACTTTTCTCTTTGTAAACCTAACCTCTGGGCTGCATTTTCGGTGATGAGAGTAATTTGTGAACCTTGATCCACGAGGGCCCGTAATGTCAAATATTCGCCCCTAATTGTGGCTACCTGAACTAATGTAGTAGCCAATAGTATCTCATCATCGTTGTTGGAAATGTAATTATTTTGCATTATTTTGCTAAGCCCCCCTGATCTATTTGTTGTCGGGATGGGTGCTCGCTCCGAGTTCGTAATTGCATTATGTAATAAAGTGTTATGTGGTTCATTGCATTCTTTGCACCGTTTATCCGAGCCACAATAACCCTTAGTATGCATATATAAACAATTAATACATATTCTCAGTTTTGACACAGATTGCAATTTCTCCTTACTAGACATTTCAGCAAATCTAGAGCATTGAAATAATGCATGTTCATTTTTGCAAAGCGGACAAGTTACAGTGCCCTGGTTTACATTGCATGTAGGATTACGGAAATAACCCGAACTTTTCGTAGCGTGCCGGTCTGCCCCATTATAATTTTTCTTAAATGTATGAGATGAATTAAACTGAGTTTTAAACGGAATCTTATTGACAACGATTTCTGATCTCTTTCGTTGCAATGGCTCTAGTGCTATGAATTTACTCTCTATGAATTGCATAAACAAGTCAAAATTGGGCAATTCCCTTGCGTTAGTCCTAGATTGCATATAGTCCGTGTATGTAACGGAATCGAGCTTATCGCATAATACGTGAACTAACATCGGGTCCCATGTCGATGTGTCAACGCCTAGGTTGTGAATGGCATGAATAGTTTCCATGGTAGTGTCATACATTCGTTTTAATTCATAAGAGCTTTGTTTTTGAATGCTGGGCTGCCGCATGAACAATTGAAAATTCTTTGTAAATAAAAGTTGCCTATTATTGTATCTGTTAGACAATAATTCCCAGCACGTGTCATAATTTTCTGGTGCAACATGCAAATGTTGGACGAGCTTTTCAGCCTCGCCCCGCAACTTTCCCTTCAAATGTTGCATTTTCTGGGTTTTAGTGAGAGCGCTATTATTATGTATGGCTTCAGAATATAAATCCATGAACGTCGGCCAGTGTGTGTAACTGCCACTAAATATCGGAATTTCGATCTTAGGCATTGATTGTTGTTGACTAACCGATGAATTTAACTTCTTATTCAATTGCCGTTTCAATGCTTCGTAATTTAATTCAAATTCGTTAAACATGTTGTAATAACCAGAGTCTTTTCCTTGCAATATACCATCAATTTGTAAGTGAACGTGATCAATCGGGCTCCAGCGAGACTCAATGCATTTCAACTTATCCTCGATTTCCCACTTTTCGGATAGTTCATCTACCTTAAGCGTGTTCACTAACCTATTGAATGCTCTAAAGTGAGCATGCTGTTTCTGCTGTAGTTCTGTCACTCTCCCGTCTGGGCTGTCAAACTGTGTGCTGTCAAACTTGATATGAAACTGCTCACCAGTATTGGTACTTGTCGAGGGTTTACCTTCATTCAGCAGCGCCGGCTCGCTCCTCTTCGCCACCTTCCAGAATGTCAGCTCCTCACGTGTCCCTTCATACCACTGCCTAATCACCTGAATGATGCTTTCCACGTAGTACTGATGACTCCGATCCTCTACCTTCATCAACTCGGTGTCATTTTGCTGACATTCACCCCACAAGTTATCTAACGCTTCTAAACGTTTCGCAATATACTCCTCCGTTTTTCGAGTACTAGGATCTTTCTTAAAATTAGCGTGGATCCTCTTAATTTCGTCCAAAGCATGAGCTTGACGCGCAATTAAGCCTTCCATTGCAAGCGGAAATATGGAAAGATCTTACTTGATAAACTGGAACTCTTCCTTTCTGGATGGCTCTGGTTGTGCAGATGGCCTCCTGCCCGTCGCTGACGTGTCCGGATGCAATGCAGTTATGCAATAAACGCGGTTACGATCACTCGCGATGTCACTGGTTTGTATCCAGGACTTCGAAACAACTCTTTCCCGAATTTCTAACGCGAAAAGGTTGATCCAATGTCTTTTTATCGAAGGACCAAAAAAATGTATGTGTGGTAATGCAGGTTGCAAACGAGATGCAAAAATGTAAATGTAAAAGGATGCAGATGCAAATGCAGGCGAGTGCAATTAAAAAGGCCAAAAATGAGTTGTCAAATCGACTTCTAATTAAACACTAAAATTACAGATGATTGTCACGATAAAGTGCATTCGTCCAAGGTCGGCTGGCGATCGTGATCTGGGTCACAGTTATTGCCGCGTCTGTTATATTTTATTAACTAACTATATAAAATATGCAGAATGTCATGTACGTACATCGTACACCAGGATATAGCTACCACAATCTTATTTCAATATAACGATAATGTTGGTATATCTGTTGTGTTCCAACAGTTAGAATTAAGATAGCTAGCTGATCAGTTGGTAAAGATACCGTTGTGAAGAGCGCTTTCTTCTTTCGGATAAATCATCACTTAAGATCAGTGAGATGACGGCCAAGTGCTTACAGTTAAAAAACAATGGAAATTGTATTTTTCAATTACACATTAAAAAATGGTATACAGACACTATGACTTTACGAGATACGTCTTGTATCAGGCGAGTAGGCGTCTGAGAGACGTTGCCGGTTTTTTATGAACTAGCGGCCCGCCCCGGCATTACACCGGTGTACTTTTATTTTAATTTTATAGCATTACTGAGATTAGCGCGTTCAACCAAACAAAGAAACTCTTCAGCTTTATAATATTAGTATGATTCGCATCAGTTGATGCGAAAGGTTATGGTTATCTTTTAGGGCTTGAAGCGAAGAATGAGCTTGAATGGCTTTTTGTTTAAGGGACTAGTAAAACACGGCCATTTGGTGTGTATAGTAGAATATATTAAACTTTTTGTTTTACTGTTTGCTTTTAACGGTCATCGCTGCAATGTTGAACAGTTTAACCTATTTTTATTACACCTAAGCATGAGTTTCTGTAATTTAAAAATTATGAATAAACACTCAAATGACGAAACAAAACAGTGACGTCATACATTTCAATCCCATACAATGTTTAAAAAAAAATAGTTTTGACAATTATTATTGTAACCAGTATAATACCAAATGACGGGCATTGGCTTAATCACCACGTTTGGTGATCACATACCCCAAGTATGAATCAAAGAGAAAGAAACAACCCTAGACTTTTCCCGAGATCTCTGGATATCAGCCCCCTGACTATGAGGTCTTATAGCAATATTATTGCAGTTGTGGAAAAGAGACGCGAGTATATTCGCCGCTACACGCGTCTCGTTTTCACAACTGCAATAATACTGCTATAAGAGCTCGTGGTTACCCCCTAGGCCAATTTGCCTTACCACTCGGCCACAAGATACATATTTAATTATGCAGTATTCGCATTCAGTGAGTTATGTACAATCAAGCAGCAGTACTTCAACAATTCCATTAAACTTGTTTCATTTGTTTATCTTGTTTTAAAGAAAGATTAAAACAAGAAAAACAAGTGAAAAGCGTAATATCCACATAAAACGTTGCCGCTCATTAAATTCCTCTTTTGTGAGCTTTCTTCAGAGTCAACTTTAAAGAGACGGGCAAGTATTATCTGCATAGGATTTCCTAAACGTTATTTACATTACAAAATGAGTTTGCACAGTCTATTTGCACTCGGGTATAATTCGTTTTTATGCGTTTATTTAGGAAAATTGATTTTAAAAAGAAGTTGATGACCGTTTCTGTGAGATGTTTAAGATGTTAAAGATAATGAATTAGGAGTTTTAGTGTGCGTAGGGATACGCCCTATCTGAACTGGGCCCTCGTGGTGGTTCATGGCCCGTTATCGTTTCCCTGTGGTGCTTCCATTGAAAGTTTCGTGCCCAGCAGTTGGGACACCAAATGAGCTTGTAATAATAATGATGTACACTGAGTAGTTTTTTTATTCAATACTAGCTATTTTGACGACCTCCTTGGTCGAGTGGCTTGCACACCGGTTTTCATGGTGTCGCCATCTCTGAGGTCCCGGGTTCGATCCCCGGTCGGATCAATTTAGAAATACCTGTTTTTCTAAATTGTTTCGGGTCTGGGTGTTTCCTATGTATAATAAGTATGTATTTTAAGTATATTAAGTATGTTTATCCGTTGTCTAGTTAACCATATAACGAGTTTCTTAAGGAAGCTTTTCTTGGGGCTAGATAATTGGTGTGAGTGTGGGAAACATTTAACTTATTTTTAACTAGCTGACCGTCGGACTTCGTACCGCTTTGACAGCTTCCATGACAACAAAACAAACAAATCATTCGTCCGCTTAAGAACATCCGTATCCCATGATAGACCCTATAGCAGCGCCACCTACCGAGTCCAATTGTAAATCTAAACCATTCTCGAATCCACTTGAACACACACAGAAAGTTTGATCCAAATCAGTCCAGCTGTTTAGAAGAAGTTCAATAACATACAAACGCACAGAAGATTTATATATAAAGATGAACCACAAACAAGGTCGCAATGGTTCTAATGTTATGTTATCTATCTATAGGCAGACAAGAGTAACTGTGACCCCAACTTCGCTGGTCACAATTTAGTTAAAATAACTATCGAAGTTGTGGAATTTTTAAAAGCTAGATAAACTAATTAAAATATTGAGGTAAATTTACGTGTTTTACTTTCTATCGACTTATATCACTAAGTATATAATTTATATCATCAGCATGATGAGTCTATAAAAATTAGAATGCTGGATACAGGTATTTCACATTTAACAATAGAATAGAAACAAAATTTTTTGGCAGCTTTATAAAAAAAAAACCGAATATCTAAAAAAATTTCTTTAGATTTAATACAGGTTGAGAGTTATAATTTTTAAAGAATGATTTTATTTGTCTTTTTCTACAAATATTTTTTTTTGCCTAACTTAGATATATGGTGATGTATGGTGTATTTAGGTAAAGTAAACGGAGCTATTTCTCTGTCAAAAAGACGTCTATTTAACACCCCAAGCAGGTATAGAATTAAGGCATTGATTAGTGGCCAAAGATTATCACGGTAGGGTTGAGAAACAGTGTGACCAACTAAAAGTGAATAATAGGATATTACATACTACTATTGATGAAATTTTCCCCAGAAAATATGTACTTAATGATGTACCTAATTTCAAACAAGTATAGAAAATGATGAGGAGCTCGATGGCGCAGTGGCTAACGCACCTAGTCTGCGAATTCTGAGGTTAAGCAACTTTCGCAAAGGCCGGTCATCGGATAGGTGACCAAAAACTTATTATCTCGAGTTCCTCCGTGCTTCGGAAGGCACGTAAAGCCGTTGGTCCCTGTTGCATTAGCAGTTAACAACCACCAATCCGCACTGGGCCCGCGTGGTGGTTTATGGCCAGTTCTCCCTATCCATCCATAGAGAAGGCTTGTGCCTCAGCAGTGGGGACATAAAATGGGCTGATGATGATGGATGATGATAGTAAAGCATGTCAAAACGCGTACGCAAGCTAATTCACAAATGTCTTTTAATGAGTTTTGTACTAACAATTGCACCAAACATGGTCACCCTCCTAGCTAAAGTTAGATAAATATCAGCGTTCGACTGCGGAAAGGATTCCGTATAGCGCGTGTTTAAAATGCAAATTGAGATAAACGCCGGCCGTCAGCTTAGGATTAACGAAAGGAACAAAGAAACCGAAGCTTTTACGATGAATTTCATTTGTTTATAGTTAACAGGTATGCATAAATAATGTTTGGCGAGGTATACTTCTCTATACTACATAAAGGTACTATCTTTATCCATACTATAGGCACCTGAGTAAATATAGGGTGCGCCGTCCGTAAGTAACAAGTGTCATATATTTTATTTGAAATGTCTTCGTCCATATTTATTTGATGCCGCGCGGCCATACTAATTTTGTATAGGGAATTTAACGTGTTAATTTGAAAAATAATAATTTAAAAAACCGCTCGATGAATCAAAAATGTGAGACGGATGATTTGTAGTTAAATTAATTGGTGATTGTTTAGTCATAATTAGAGGTAAAATAATTTATATAAACTATAAAATATCAACTAAACGCCGCCACTCGTTTTCATGATTTTTGCCCAACTTTGAATGATATTGTAGAAAAAACTATAGTGTGTTATGAATTTATGGGTCGGAGTAATTGTAAACACGTTCCATTTGATATTAAATATATATTTTGTTTATGTAATACGATAGTTTATTCATCATATATCAACTTAACCGTGACTACACTTTTGGCTTTTTTTGGTCGGCGCACCCTTAATAAAGAGGTAAAGTTTGAGATGAGAGAAAGCGCTGAATGAGAGTAGCCGCGGATTGTGCTCAGTGCCGTGCACTTGGAGAGGCCTTTGTTCAGCAGTGGACGTATATGAGCTGATGATGATGATGATGAAGGTTTTTTTCATTTAGTTTATGGCTTCGTGCGATTAGCACATTTAGCCAGTGTCAAAGTAATTTTTCTTACAAGTAATACATAAATGAACAATATTTTCTTCCTTTATGATGATGAATGATAATAGAAATGAGAAATGAGAAATGATATACCCCTCGAGTATCTCAGTAAAGATGTGGGGCTTTACTAAGTCCTCAGGCGGACTTCTTGAGAGAATTTGAAGTGACGTTGCACTGTTTTGTTTCATTTGCCAACACTCATGCACACTCACGAACACATAACGGTTCCACTATTATTTCACATTAACATAAATAGGTTTAAATAGGTCACCTGGTTGAATCTGTTCGCTGTCTATTCCTGGTTATTATGCCTCGGGAAATTATACCGATTCCATGCAGGAAATAATCAGCGAACGGCCGGAATGGACGTGGGAATTTCAGTGTCCATTTTGAATAATATAATATCATTGTTATTGAAATGAAACTACTTTTACGAATCTACTGGCATTTCATTTTATACTGAACTAGCTGACCCGGCGGACTTCGTACCGCTTTGACAGTTTCCATCATTGAGTTAAATATATAGTTTCCATGACAACAAAACAAACAAATAATTTTGTATTGGAAAATTAAAATGTCGTTTTTAGTATTTTAATTAATATATTTTTTTTTAATATAGCCTTTGTTACTCAGCGCTAATGTAGCATTATAATGATGAAAGAATTTTTTAAATCGGTCCAGTAGTTTTTGAGTTTATTCGTTGCAAACATACATACATACAAAAATACAAAGGTTTCCTCTTTATAATATTAGAATAGATGACGTTAACGAGGAGGAGGAGTTCGAAGGCGCAGTAGTTAACGCGCCCGGTCCACGAGTGCTGAGGTTAAGCAACTTTCGCAAAGGCCGGTCATTGGATGGGTGACTAAACATAAGTATATCATCTCGAGCTCCTCCGTGCTTCGGAAGGCACGCAAACACGTTGGCCCGACTGCATTAGCATTATCAGTCATTAACAACCACCAACCCGCACTGGGCCCGCGTGGTGGTTTATGGCCCGTTCTCCCTATCCATCCATAGGGAAGGTTCGTGCCCCAGCAGTGGGGACATCAAATGAGCTGATGATGATGATGGTGATGATGACGTTACGAACCCTTTACAGGGTCCGTGGTACATGGAGACTAATGTGTTGGTCGTCTTTAATTTGTAACTTGCATACCGTATTTTGTTATAATTGGGTTGCTATATTCATATGTTATGTTGGCAAACTAAGCTTATAGTGTGTAAGTGGTTTTTTCAATGTGTAGTGTTCGCATAAACTTAGAAAACAATAAAGTAATTTATTTACTAGGTACTTTATTTTTGGGTTTTCAATATTTAATTATGTTATATGTAACTGTATTATAATAATGTATTCCAGTTCCAATGTAATCTGTAAATAGCCTCAGTTAAAGAACCAATTGAAGGTTTAAATATGACATTATTAAACATAAACAAAAACCAATATGGCCCCATAAATTACAATAAACCTTTCAAATAGGTAATATGTTTTCTCTTAAAAAACTGATCAACATATTTCGTCTGTGTGATCAACATTTTCTTATAGCTTTAAAGGAGCGAACAGGTGCCTTTCATGTCTATAATTATAGAGCCATGGAGTTCTGAAAGGTAAAAAATAAATCATTATAGTCACGTAGGCGAAGAAATCCCCGTAACTTTCGGGCCCTTTCGACACCCTTGATTCGGTCACAGTATAATTGAAAGTTAGTAATTCATAAATGTAAAATTCAAATACAAATCTTTTCTGCCAGTTACATCGTAGTAGTAAATTGACAATCTTAATATTAGTTAGGTACATGTGATTAGTTAAACAAACTTTAACTGTATTTTTAAATAAACTATACATAGTTAGGTATATTTCTTATATTGTCATCGCTAGTCTTCATACCTTCAAAGTGGGCAGTTGCTGTCCGGCTTCGATCCCACATTACGCGTGAGATTAAAATAGCTAAAATAAATATTTAAAAAAAAAATTATTACATACAAGTTGAAATAACGGTACAACGAAATCATTTTTAAACTAGTGCTATTGAAATAAACCCCATTCAGCATAACATCGAGATTCCGGACTGGAATCACGTCGTACGCTGGTCTGCCTTACAATTCCTTGGGATTTTACTCGGAGAGAATCCGTTGAAAATCCACCACTCCCCTGAGAGCGTATGAGGTAGCATTTACCCAAGTAAATAACAAAGTAAGCTGCAAGTTACTGCTTTCATATTTCTATACTGTGTATCTCTTGTAATCCACACGCTCAAGATCGAAATATGGGAATAATAAGACTTTATAGGCTTAGTGTCAAATCGGATTGTGTTCGAAGCCCCTACGCCTTTGTAATAATCTTAAAACGTCAAGGAGAACAAAGGAACGAAATTATTGTTAACATTACCTATATTCCGTTTTTAAGGTTGAGTAAAGGAAAACAGGTTTTCTTGCTGTTCATTTGGGGGAAATGAGCTTGAATGGGATCTGGTCTGTTGACTGCTATAGCCTAGTGAAGGCTGGAATCTTTTTGGGATTCTGAACTGACAAGGTAGCATGCCATACCTGTTATTTTGATGAGGGGTTTTCTCAAAATAATTTTCACCACTTGTTTTTATGGGACTCATAGTTATAAGGTGGGTTAAAAGAAATAGACTAGGGAATAGCAAAATAAATATCATGAGCGTAATAACGTCAAAATTTTAAACTTAGCGTTAAACTTAATAAACGGCTTTCAAAGTGAGGAGCGGAAACAAATACCTCTCTGCTTATTTCTGGTTGCCTGGCTGCTTTATTGTTTAAGTCCTCGAGAATGCAAAATTTAAATTACTAACGAAACGAAACATCTTGATTTAATGTAGTTTTGTTTACAACATTGTATATTCCATACCTACTATAGGAATACTACTACTATACAGTATACTATACTTTACTATACAAATACTTACACATCATTTTTACACCATAACTACACTAAGCACTATGCTTGCAATAAGTACCCTGTTTCAATGCCATAATAAGCTTGTTTTTGCTAAATAAGTCAAATTGTGAATAATTCGCACTATGCACTCAATGCGACCCTTGCAAGGTTGAAAGGGACCCTTGGGACATCCCTTGTCTAGTCTTGTCTAGTCTAGTCTAGTCCTAGTCTTAGTCCTAGTCCTAGTCTTGGTCATCAATCTCATGGCCAAAAAAACAGAAGTCACAACATGTCAGGGTTGAGCAAAAATAATATTATAAAATAAATTTGAGATTTTGCATGGAAAAGTAAATCTACGTAAAAATGGTTTTGTGTATTATCAAGGTGTTCTTTCATTTACTTGCATGGCCAGGTTCCAGGATTATACAATTATTACCGAACATATTGTATGCATAAGCTGTATTTATGCACTCAATGCGAGCCTCATTAACTGCCTTCCGGACACACGGACAAGCAAGACAGATAGACGAAATTCTGATACAACTTGTTGAAAGCAAGTATTACCCTAATTAGGTTAAAGCTCACATAAAACATGGCGCTACCGTCTTGAGACGCGAACACCTGGATATTTCGCAAGTTTACAAGTATAGTTCTGGGATTTAAGTTAATTTAAGCATTTTCTTAACGTCACCAAGTTATAAGCTGAGGCCACGGCTAATAGCTCTTATCCCTAATATTCTTAGCTTAGATCTATTTGTTTGTAGATTTGTGATGAAATAGTCTATTTTGTTTATTTTATTTATTTAAATAACACGGCAATAAGCCAATTCCATTATTTAAAACACACTTGAATCTTTTAAATAAATAATAATAATAAAATTAGAAACACATTAAAAATATAAAATTAAATAAAAATTAAATTAAAAATATTTAATAGTGTTCTTCTAAAATATTTTGAGGCATTAAAAAGTGTCTTTCAAGAAGAGGGAAGGAGTTTTGACGCTGTAAAGAAAGGGTGAAACAATCGTCTTTGCCGAGTTTCTTTCGTTCGAGTTAGTTCTATAAAACGATTTCGAGTTCGAGTTCGTTCCTTTGAACCGAATGGTGTAATACATTTCATAAGGGCCGGTATCTATCAAAGCGAATATGGACAGAGAGATGAAATAGGTAGAAACGACATCTTTTTGGTTGATTACGACACATAATTATTCTTTTAGTAATTATTTTTTTACATTACTAGTATTATTAACTTCTCTTCTCTCCTCCTATCTCAGTTTTAGTGAATAACAGGCCTTAGAGCTCATATTTATCCTAAAATTTAAAAAAAACTTACTTACTGTGATTAAGACATTCATTTAACCGCTCGCTTCTAACACTTGGACCATACTTTCCCCGCGATGCTAAAGCAGGCGAATTGCAAGAGACTCGGCGCTGCATTTTGGTATGAAACTGCGAGATTTTCTTGCAAATGAAGTTCTGATTCTTAGCAACTCCTTCTGAGGTTTATTTTATTTCCACTGCATTACGAGCTTCAAAATTGAAAAAATTATAAAGTGTCTTCTTTGATATATTATATTTTTACGAGTCTTCCTGTGTCATGATCTAGATATAAGATTTATAAAATTAAAAGTCCGTACAAAAGAACCGAGGCTTATTATTGATAGTCGAAATTGTCTATTTTATTGTTTATTTTGATATCAATGTCTCCTTGATTATTTTGGGTATTTTTAGCGAACTACATTAAGTTCTAGATATTAATGTTTATTAAAAAATCCGTACAAACAAAACGAGATGTAAGATCGACCGGTGAATTGACTTTTTATATCTCCTTTATTTACAATTTTGTTTAATTTTTTTTAGAACTAAGCTGCATACTTTAATAACATTATTTACATATAAAACGAAAACTTAATCCATTTAAGAAAAGAAAAAGAAAAACAAAAGAAGAACACTTCATTTAAGACAAAAAATAAAAAAAACCTATAAATAAAAAATGTCCTCCAGGTGTGGGCTCATGGGAACGGTCCCAAGAATGCTGGCAACATTACGTCTTTGGATATTACACATAATTTTGGTTAGCGATTGAACTCTAAGCTTCGTAACTCAATCGCACTTCATGTCAAGCATACATCTATAATCTATATATTAATACGTGAAGCAAAAACTTTGTACCCGCTTTTACGAAAAATGCGCGGACGGAGGAGTATGAAATTTCGCACACTTATAGTTTATATTGAGAAGGTTATCCAAATGTATATATTTTTTTAAAGTTGTGCATAAAAAATACATTAAATCAACAAAAACAACACTACACACACTACTATGAATTTGACACACACGCATAAGTATTTGACACACACGTATTGTTTGTCTTTAATGCAGCCGACATCTGTCAATGCCAATCCAAACTCACATTCTATCTTTTTTAATTTTTCAATGCTTAGGATACAATCCGTGCCTTAATAAAATTACGGTCGAATTTCAACCACTGGGCGACCACTAGTATTTATAAAGAGGTAACGTTTGTGACTTTGTTTGTTTGTTTGTATGTCGGGGCTAATCTATGGAATATCTTTAATCTCTTACGGGTCCAATTTAAAAAATTCTTATACCTTGTGGGTAACATAAGCTATATTCAATATTGATAAAAAAAATCTTTTTAATGTCTCAAATCCACGTTGACGAAGTCGCAGGTAAAGTGCTAGTTTTAAATAAATTTAAAATCCGTACAAAAGATACGACATTTATGATTAATGGTTAAGCTTGTCTTTTGTCGATATTTATCTTCCGCATTCTTTTTTGGTGTGACGCTCATTTTGATTTGACATGAAAACAAACTTCGTATGGTTCCATTATAACACAATACCTACCATAAGTAATCTTCCTCTCCCATTGTTCGGCTCGCAAACGTAATATCGGATTGTTGATTGTCAACGAAAGAAAACGGAATACAGTGATAAGTAAATAAATATATTTTTTTATTAAAAAAAATGGTTGGTGACACCTGTTTCTGTGCGTTCAGTTCTAGATTATACTAAATAAGTTTTGTCTGTCCAGGTGTTTGTGTATCATTCATCATCATCACCAGATCATTTTATGTCCTCACTGGACATCTGGATGGAATCGAACTTGGGACCTCCGTGTCTGACACCGGTGGTCATTAGACCGCAGAGGCAGTTGGCATCTTTCACTTCGCACTGACAATTACTTGCTCCGTGATTTGCTTTTATATTTTTTTGCAATTTTACTTCGTTTGCTTTTCTAATAGGCACTTCAGGTATTTTAGTTTGTTTTCCAGGAAAATTCTTTCTGCGAAGGTAACAGGCGGGCTTCGAGCTTAATCTAAATGGAGCTTTATTTGCACTAGAAATGGAAAGTAGGTACAAAACATCGGGAGAAATGTAAAGAACTCAATCCTCCGTAAACCTCGGGGAAATACTTTTTTAATTACTGTCCCCAATTCTACGGAGGAGGTTTTTGTGTGATGGTTCTTCAGTTGTTTTTTTTTTATATTTGGGAGTAAGCACAGTGCCTTGATCTCACCTGATGTTAAGTGATGAATGATGATAAGGCCAATGACGGAAGCGCACTTCACCCGGGATCCTCAACTAGTGAGGCACTGGCTATCTAATATCTAGCTGCCGGAACACAACGATGTTACAAACATTGATGTTATGGCGACATATTTAACTGCCTCTGTGGTCTAGTGGCTAAGACCACCGGTTTAGACCCAGGGGTCCCGGGTTCGATTCCCAGCATACATGTTTGTGTACTCGGTTGTTTGGTTGGTGGTAGGGCTTGTTTGTCCGCCTGGCTAGCTACCACCATCTTATATAAATATGTCGCCTTAACATCAATGTTTATAGCATTGTTGTGTTCCGGCAGCTAGAGATCAGATAGCCAGTGCCTCAGTAGTTGAGGATCCCGGGTGAAGTGCGCTTTCATCATTGGCCTTATCATACCATACATACAACCATATAAATATGTCGAACATATATACATGAAGAGCTCGATGGCGCAGTGGTTAACGCGCCCGGTATGCGAGTGCTGAGGTTAAGCAACTTTCGCAAAGGCTGGTCATTGGATGAGTGACCAAAAATTTATCATCTCGAGCTCCTCCGTGCTTCGGAAGGCACGTAAAGCCGTTGGTCTCGGCTGCAATAGCAGTCGTTAACAACCACCAATCCGCACTGGGCCCGCGTGGTGGTTTATGGCCCGTTCTCCCTATCTATCCATAGGGAAGGCTCGTGCCCCAGTAGTGGGGACATAAAATGAGCTGATGATAATGATGATATACATACCATTTAAGAATAAAAAATAAATAGTGGACTATAGTAGAATTACAATGACAGATAGTGATCTTTGACGAGTTTCTTAAAACTTTGCATATATTTCGCACTATTAGTTGTCTAACGAGGTTTGAATTACAACTTCCCGCATTCAACCGGACCATCTTTCCCTTCGGCTTAAAGCTTCTTCATTAAAAAAACGAGCTATTAATAAGCGAAGCGGTTCGTTACGAACCGTTAACCACTGTCGAAGCGCTCTCTCAATTTTCCAGTAAACCTTTGGAAGGCTGTTGAATAAATTAATTAGGGCCACTCTCGCCAGTCCGATTAATGATGTTACCTTCATGTATAATATATGAGCGCACACTGAAACTGGCATCGAGTTTGTGTAGCAAGTATGCTGATCGGTGCATTATCTTCCCCGCCCTATCCTCTAAATGCCATTACACATTTACAAAATACACTAAACATGCACACTAGTTTAGGCCCAAGACACCGTACTCGTAGGACAAGGCTACGACGAGCCAGCTCACACGCGCTCTATACCTACATGTACCTGGGCGCTTCTCCCCACCACCACGGCCTGAGCCCCCTTGGGTTGTGACGCTCCCCGATCCGATCCGAACCTTTCGGAGAAACTAGTAGGGCACGGGGAAACGCACTAGTGCGTGATGCCGTTCCCACCAGAAAACCTCCGAAGGTGATTCGTTTCACAAGGCTTGAGGAACCCTTTAAGTTTCCCGCCGCTCCCAAGAAAGCTAAGTGAAAACCCGCCGCTCTCCAAAAAAAAGGTGCATTAACGGAGTAGCTGCTGTGGACTCATCAGCACCATCAGTCGAACGACGGCTAAACGAGTCTATCCACATCGTGGGTGAGAGAGCCAGATGGAAAGCGTATGTCTCCACCACCAGACGTGATGGTCACGTTTCTAAGCATAGACGGAACCACAAATAGGATTATTCCTACGGGTAAGCACTTGGCTCGTGCTCCAGCAGTGGGGAGATAAAACGAGCTGATGATGATGATGATGATGATGATGATGATGATGATGAAGCACTTGGCCTTCATCTCACCTGATGTTAAGGCTGAAGGTGGAAGTGCACTTCACCCGGAATCCTCTACTACTGAGGCACTGGCTATCTTATCTCCAGCTGCCGAAATATTGATGTTATGGTGACATACTTAGATAAGATGGTGGTTGCTAGCCAGGCAGACAAATAAGTCCTACCAATAACCAAACCGATTTATTGTTGTTACAGGTCACGACGTCTGCCGAAGGGGCGTAGCTCGTGTAGCAACCGAGACTCTTTGCTCGGGCATGCTTACTGGCAGCCGCCGTGACCTGCATTCAAATGTAGTAGAAGAAAAAGGTGGAAGAGAAAAAGAAGAACATCGCGGATTCTTTGACGGACCGCGACTACGAATGGATATAATTGTTATTAATTCAATGTTTTAATACAACCATTTCCATGACGACCTCCTTGGTCGAGTGGCTTGCACACCGGTTTTCATGGTGTCGCTATCTCTGAGGTCCCGGGTTCGATCCCCGGTCGGATCAATTTATAGAAATACTTGTTTTTCTATATTGTTTCGGGTCTGGGTGTTCCCTATGTATAATAAGTATGTATTTAAGTATATTAAGTATGTTTATCCGTTGTCTAGTTAACCATATAACGAGTTTCTTAAGGAAGCTGATCTTGGGGCTAGATAATTGGTGTGAGTGTGGGAAACATTTATTATCATT
This sequence comes from Eudonia mercurella, assembly GCA_963082485.1. Classification (NCBI taxonomy): domain Eukaryota; kingdom Metazoa; phylum Arthropoda; class Insecta; order Lepidoptera; family Crambidae; genus Eudonia; species Eudonia mercurella. The sequence continues at coordinate 6,048,234 of OY720045.1, forward strand.
TATTATTGTTGTATCGACAAGTGGACTATAGAATTTAGGGGAAAATTAATCTAAAATCGATGACTCGGGTTGCACAAATCCGACAACAAAGCAAGGGAGTACGACTCACCTTTCCTCTGCAACAGCCGGCTTCTCACGTAGAATCGCAACTCCTGAACTGGTGAAGGCGTACGACGTCTTCCGAGACCCTGGCCAGGGTTGATTGGTTCTAGAGGGAAACGCTGTAACGCACGGCGTATAACGCGACTGTCGCACCGAGCTCTCGACAGATAACTGTTCGATTCAAAATCTTGAATGCTTGTGGCGCTAGTGTCGCAGCGCCTAATGTTGTTCTACCACCATCGCGGGTAATATCGTAAGAGTGCGGTAGTTCCGACTGAGCGTCGGTTAAATGGTCGCATCACATGATTTGATGTAGGAAATGTCCAACCACGAATACGGAACACACCCCCTACCGAAACCAGTGTGATGGTTTCTATTAAAAAGAAAACAAAAATCATAAAAATATTTAGTTCTATTTTTATGGGAAAGGCTGCTAAAGGCCCTTTAAAAAAAATTAAAATAGAAAAGTAATTAACCTAACTTACAATTAATATTTATTTAATTTTCAATTAAAACTGGATATTTAAAGCAGGCTAATTAATGTATGGTAAAGGACAAAGTTTATTGACAGGTCTTTGTAACACACTTTTTTCTGTGCGTAGTGTTACACAGCGGACAAAGCCGTCTGGACCTGGATGTACTTTTTCTACTTTCCCTAAAGGCCATTTACAAGTGGGGACATTATCAGTCTTTATGAGAACAATATCACCAATATTTATATTGGAAGAAGAAGTAAACCATTTTGCTCTTTGCTGTAACGTATTTAAATATTCACTACTCCAACGTTTCCAAAACTGTTGCGAACACTTTTGCATGTACTGCCAACGTGACAGTCTGTTAGTGTTTATATCATGAACATCATATTCAGCCAAAGCAGTTAAACTTCGACCAATTAAAAAATGTCCGGCCGTCAAAACATTAAAATCGTTAGGGTTGTCGCTAGCTGGCAGCGGGCACAGCGGTCGCGAATTAAGGATTGCCTCTGCCTTACAAAAAATTGTAGAAAGTTCCTCGAACGTTAAGGATTTTTCACCTACACTTCGTACTAAGTGATACTTAGCTGCCTTGATGCCAGCTTCCCATAGTCCACCCATATGGGGAGCACTAGGGACATTAAACTTCCAAACTAGCTGTCGTTTAGCGCAGCCATCCGAAATGTCACCTTGACAATCTCGTAAGAACTTTTGTACTTCTGTGATATGCTTACTCGCGGCAACAAAATTAGTACCACAGTCTGAATATAACGCAGAACACATGCCCCTACGCGCTACGAACCGGTCAAAGCACGCGAGAAAACAATCCGCGGAAAGCGAAGACAACACTTCTAAATGCACCGCTTTTGTTGAAAAACATACGAACAGCGCTAAGTACGCTTTCGAAACTTTAGCATTACGGCGTAAACTTTCTTTTATAAAGAAGGGACCACCGAGGTCCACTCCGACGTGATCGAATACTTTATTAGGCATCAAACGAGTGGCTGGCAGAGGAGCCATCTCCGGCTGTGATAATAAAGTCGGTTTGTTTTTAAAGCAAATGAGACATTTAGATAATACGGATCTAATGACGCTACGAGCGGACGGGATCCAATAATTTTCATTTATAATACTTTGTAAGGTAGGCGGCCCTACATGTAAGTATTTTTCATGTAAATATTTAATTAAAAGTCTCGTAAAAGGACTATTCTTAGGAAGCAAACACGGGTGTTTAGAGTTATAAGGAAGCTCCGAGTGGCCGATACGACCCCCTACCCTGAGAAAGTCGTCAGCATCAAGAAACGGAGACAATTTGCGCAAAGAAGGCACGAACTTTTTATTTTTAAGTAATTTAATTTCAGTTTCGAAATAGGCAGTTTGAACTAACTTTATTAGAGCATTTAATGTCTGATTTAACTCAAGAGTAGTTAGTCTCACTGATTTAAATTTAAAATTACTTTTTTCACGAGCTAATTTTAAAATCCAAGTAAAAGTTCTTTGCATTTTAGAAAACGATGAGAATTTATTAAATATTCTTTCGCAAAGTTCCTGTTTAGTTTCCCCTGGTAAGCTATTATCTTGTAATAACAAGTTAACAGAAACTTTTAATTCCGGTAATTGAACATCACTTTTATGAATAAAGACTGATATTGGCCAATCGTTGTAGTCTTGGTACATCCAATCGGCGCCCATCAACCACTGTTTACTACAGCTGACAAGTTGCGCTGGAGACGCTCCACGAGAACCGATGTCAGCTAAATTGTGCTCACTAGAAACGTGTCGCCAACAGTGAGAGGGTAAGATTTCAATTATTTGAGTCACACGGTGACTAACATAAGTTTTTAATTTATAAGGTTCGGTTTGGAGCCACGACAATACGATTGTCGAGTCCGACAAAGCTGTGATTTTAGTGATTTTAACTCTAGTGAAAGAATCACAAACAGATTTAATTAATTTACTAAGTAAGACAGCACCCATCAATTCCAATCGTGGGATTGTGATTTGTTTTATTGGCGCAACCTTAGATTTTGCAGTTACTAAACGCACTTTCACGTTATTTCTATTATCGCGACTGCTAACATAAACGCAGGCTGCGTAGCCGCGTAAAGAAGCGTCACTAAAGCCTACCAACTCACACTGCGTTTCTCCCGAGAGCAACATGTGGCGTTCAATACGAAGTTCGGCCAACAATGGAAGTTCCGAGATAAAATTTTGCCATCTATCTTTTAAATCGTCCGGTAACCGTTCATCCCAACCGATCCCTAATTTCCATAGCTCCTGCATGAGGGTCTTAGCTTCAAACGTGCACGGCGCGACAAAGCCCACGGGGTCATATATCGACGCGAGTAGTTTAAGTACCGAGCGCTTCGTGGAGACAGCATCGGCCTTATTTATTACGAAACAAAAACTATCATTTGTCGGAAACCATTTCAATCCCAGAACCTTTAGGGTTCGATCTTTTTCATCACCAGAAAAACTTATTGAGCCTTCCCTATTCTCGATCGGAACGCGCTTAAGGAGATCCTCACTATTACTCATCCACTTTTTTAATGTTAACTTTGCGCTTTCAAAAATACCTATAAGCTGATCCTGTACTTCACAAGCCTCCTCGAAGGTAGAACATGAATAGATTCCATCATCCATGTACACCCCTTCTCGGAGTACCTGGGCGGCGAGTGGGAAACGTTCTCCCTCGTCAATTGCCAGCTGAAGTAAAGTTCGAATAGCTAAAAACGGTGAGCAACTAAGACCGTAAGTTACGGTGTTCAATTCGTACAATTGAATAGGTTCGTTAGGTGATTCTCTAAATAAAATTTGCTGATAGCCCCTGTCACTTTTTCGTAACGAAATTGCGCGGTACATTTTACAAACGTCATCAGTTACTAGGCAAAACTCGAAAAGTCTAAAATTTAAAATTATCGCTGCTATGTCGCGGTACAAACTCGGCCCTACTAGAAGTATATCATTCAAAGAAACGTTATTACTACTTTTCGCCGATCCGTCGAACACAACACGCAACGGAGTCGATGTGCTACTAGGCCGCAAAATACTATGATGTGGAATAATATACTTGCTAGGTTTATCACCTTTATAAAGCTCCATATGTCCGAGATTCTTATATTCGCGCATGAACTCGATGTATTTTTTCTGTAATTCCGGAGTGCGCGCGAGTTTGCGCTCAGTGTATAATAAATAACCTACGTTCGGCTATCGCACGCGTCTCACCGAGCGGCGGGTGGCCAGGCGCAAACGGTAACGGCACGACATACCGCCCGTTCGATTCCCGGGTGTGTTCTTTCGCGAATATATCTTCGGCTAATCTGTCCATAGGACTGACTAGAGGTGAGCACGGCACTTCCTCAATTTTCCAAAATGAACGTAACGTTTCATCTAACGACTGTTCTTCTTCGTAAGAAATAGATAAATGTAAATTTTGCGAAATATTATTTTCACGCGGGTATAATTTACCGCTTATAACGAACCCAAACACGGTTTCGATTACACTTGGAATGCTATCATTAATTATTAACGGTTTATCTTTAATGAGAAAAGGCACAATGTCATTTCCTAACAAAATGTCAATTCGAGACCGGTTATAAAATAATGGATCCGCTAATTGAAACGATCGATATTCGTTAATTAGGCTATCTGAAAAAATAACATTTGGCATATCAGCTGATACCTTGGACACGATAACCAAATTAATGTCGAACGTCGGCCCTTCAAAATGTCTCGGTTTTATCGTGCACGTAACCATGCCCTGATTTTTAATAAATCCACCGCCTAAGCCGTTAATAGTAAACGGACACTTCCTACGAGGTAAGCGTAATCTTTGAGCGCATTCGGTAGTTATAAATGAGCTCTGAGCTCCGGAGTCAATAACCGCACGGCAGTCTTGATACCGTTCATCAATATCGCGAATATGCGTTATGGTAGTACCTAAAACTACACCATAATCCCGATTATCGATCGCTGTTTCGAGCGATTCCTGTATCGAATCACTCACGGAGTGAGACGAGACTAGCGCCTGGTGCGCGTGAGAAAGAGACGGCAGCGCGGACGAACAACTATTCGTAGCTACGGCTGGCACGGCCACCGATGCAAGTGTACGCCCCGAATCTTTATGTAAAAGATAATGATGTTGCAATGAACAAACACCACAAGAAATTGTACTTTTACAGTCATTACATTTATGATCTGGTTTAAGACAATTTGTGCATAGATTTAACGAATGAACACGGTCCCTTCGTTGATCGACTGACAATTTACGAAATTGATCACATCGATAAATCATATGATTTTGTTTACAATGCGCACAAACTAAGTTAAAGTTCGCGTTGCGATTATGATTGTTATTAATAATAATATATTTATTTCAAGCATCATGGCTCATTTGGGTTAGTTACAATAATTACCTTAGCCTATTATTATTCTGCGCTCGCGTCGTCGTAGCTAACACAGATTTGAATGAAGGCGGTTTTTGAAAGTTGCTTTTGTGGGTAGTTTGATTAAAAGTTTTAACCGAAGTTGGCGCAACAATAGAAGACGGGTTATTAAATGTACTATGTTCTAACACTTTAATCTGTTTATTAACGAAATTTATGAGTTCGGTAAAAGTAGGTATTGTTTGTTGGTCTCGACCTTCTTCAAATAATTTTCTAGTGTGAGGGTCAAGCCGTCGCAATGCTAAATGACAAAAAAGAAAGCTTTTAGCGAGTGATCGAATGTTTCTATGAATGATGCCAGGTTTAAAACAGTGTCTTTAGTAAGCGGCGGAAAGTTTAACATTCTATCAAGGTACCTACTTGCGAGTGTTCTATTGTCGTGATATTTATCTATCAGACTTTGCCAGACTAACGAATAATTAGCAGCCGTTATAGGTAATTTTTTCGCAATATTCAATGCCGAACCCTTTAAACAAGAAAGTAAATAATGAAATTTATCAATATTAGAAAAATTCCTATTATGAACTAACGATAAAAAAGTGTCATAAAACGTTATCCAATCTTCTATTTTACCATCGAATTCAAATAATGACAATTTAGGTAAGGCAGGGCTAACCAACTCCTGTTTTTCTACCGATTGGGAGTTATTCGAGTGCTTTTTTGCAACTAATTGACATTTAGTATACATATCATCAAATGCTTCGAGTTCCCTCAACGACATTTTCTTTGCTGGATTTATTTGACTTTCAATTTCAATCAAATCAAAAATGACCGTTTCAAATTTCGTACGAACATTTTCTAATTCGGAGATTTGTAATAAAAATGAAGGCAATCGGTCTAAATGTTGATCAACCGTTCTGGAAACATCGAATAATTTTTGTAATTTAGTAAACAAGTACTCCTTTTTACAAGTTAAAGTAGTACGTTTCACTTCTAACGTTTTATCTTCTAACGCCATTTTGAATTACAAATTGCAAATTGGTTTTTATAAAGAAAAATTAAAGAAATAAAGAAATAATTAGGAACACTAGTTCTTTAATCTTGGCTCTGAAGGGCCAGAAATGTTGTATCGACAAGTGGACTGTAGAATTTAGGGGAAAATTAATCTAAAATCGATGACTCGGGTTGCACAAATCCGACAACAAAGCAAGGGAGTACGACTCACCTTTCCTCTGCAACAGCCGGCTTCTCACGCAGAATCGCAACTCCTGAACTGGTGAAGGCGTACGACGTCTTCCGAGACCCTGGCCAGGGTTGATAGGTTCTAGAGGGAAACGCTGTAACGCACGGCGTATAACGCGACTGTCGCACCGAGCTCTCGACAGATAACTGTTCGATTCAAAATCTTGAATGCTTGTGGCGCTAGTGTCGCAGCGCCTAATGTTGTTCTACCACCATCGCGGGTAATATCGTAAGAGTGCGGTAGTTCCGACTGAGCGTCGGTTAAATGGTCGCATCACATGATTTGATGTAGGAAATGTCCAACCACGAATACGGAACAATTATTATTATTTCAAAGAGTAAAACGTTATTATTCTATAAAAAACCCCGGTACCTTAAGTAACGACCCAGCGGGTTGTTACAGTACACAAACATGTACCTACTCCCCGCTGGGGATCTAACCCGGGACCTCTGGTTCTGAGACCGGTGGTTTTAACCACTAGACCACAGAGGCGCCATTGTAAAAAAGTCGGTAAGTAAGTATATTTAACAATTTTTTTAAAGTGTTGATGTCACAGGTAAACAGTTGATCTGACAGTACGGCAGTGTCCTCGCCAAGTGGAGCAAAAAAGCGGCACGGCCGTACCATCCTTTTCTCGAATCAGTTCATGCCATTTTTGACCACCTATAACTTCGTTGTTGATAAAAGAAGCCTGAATTTTCAGTAACCAAGCAGCCATTATATAAATACGGTATATTTCAAATTTCATTCAGTTTGAACCAGTTTCTTTTTTAATATTGAGAACTTGGTATTACATGGATCTCACAACTTTTTACGGTAGAAGAACTGAAATGCGAGACTTGGTTTTTTTTGCAAGTTTGTTTTTAATGGTTATAATTATCTTTACAACAAAGTAGGATGTAATGTTACTACGAGTATAAAGTACACCGTATTATCCTGTATTATCCTTTTTTGTTGAAAAAAACATTTTTCAATCCGTAATGTCGCATATTATAATCATTTATTTTGATAGTTTTAAATTCTAAATGTCATATTACACTAAACTCCAAATAAGTACATTTGGACTTCTTGGCGGGAAAGTGAAAAGTCATGTCTGCGGTTTTGTTTTATTTTCGAAAATGTGTGTTATATCGAATACTAATGTGAAATAATGGTGGATTATTAACCGTTAAGTGTTCGTAAGTGTGCATGAGTGTTGGCAAATGAAACAAAACAGTGCAATGTCACTTTTCAAATTCTCTCAAGAAGTCCGCCCGAGGACTTAGTAAAGCCCCACATCTTTACTGAGATACTCGAGGGGTATATCATTTCTCATTTCTATTATCATTCATCATCATAAAGGAAGAAAATATTGTTCATTTATGTATTACTTGTAAGAAAAATTACTTTGACACTGGCTAAATGTGCTAATCGCACAAAGTCATCAACAAAAAGAAAAAAAAAGTACATTTGTCTGATAAGTTATTTTTTTAATTTTCTACGAATTGAATTTCCATTTTCCGTAGCAACTTAATCCATCCAAGTCCAACCAAGGTTTCAATGAACATTAATTACTGCGGTTGATTGCACAAAATGAACTGGAAGAAGCCCTACAAATAGCTACTAGCATTCTGAAATGGCTTAGGTACTTGATTTAAGTTAAAGTTCTACGACGAGAGTCATTTTGTTTGAAAAGTAATTATTGTAACTAGTGGTCGCCCAGTGGTCTATATTCAACCGTATTATTTTATTAAGGCTGCACGGATTGTATCCTAAGCAATGAAAAATTAAAAAAAGGTAGAATGTGAGTTTGGATTGGCATTGACAGATTTTGGCCGCTCCTCTTCCATTTTTGAATTTTTTGAAAAGAGTATATAATGCGTGTGTGTCAAATACATGGTAGTGTGTGTAATGTTTGTTTTTAATCTATACTAATATTATAAAGAGAAAACCTTTGTATTTTTGTATGTATGTATGTTTGCAACGAATAAACTCAAAAACTACCGGACCGATTTAAAAAATTCTTTCACCATTAGAATTGGCGCTGAGTAACATAGGCTATATTAAAAAAATAATATTAAATAAAAATATTAACATTCTGCAATCCTTCTCTATATAAACTCTGTGTGCGAAATTTCCGTCCTAGCAATTTTTCATACTCCTCCGTCCACGCAATTTTCGTAAAAAGGGGTACAAAGTTTTTGCTTCACGTATTAATATATAGATGTTTCCTTTTAAAGGACAGTTAAAGGATCTAACTATACAGTAAAAAATATAACAAAAAAATATAATATACTAGCGGCTCGCCTGCAACTTAATAATTCTTAAAAATCTAATGTGTAATGTATAATTTCATCTATAAAAAAGCCTAGATAAAAAAATGTAAGTTTAGATTTAGCTACAATTTATGTTTTAATCCATGTATAAATTTATGGCTATGGCAGAATAACAGGGTTTGTGGGTCTCCTGCAAACACTGAGCCATAGACCTTTTTGTCTATGTTTTTTTTTTGGCAAATAAATATACTTATTATTATTATATTATTAGTGGTAAAGCGTTTATACCCGAAGGTCCCAGGTTCAATTCACGGGCCGGGTAAAGTGTGTTTCGGATTTTTCGATTTCAAAGCCCAGGTTTGTGATCATCAACCAGGATTTGAAAATCGTGGCGATAAAGTCAGTGCCCATTGATTGTATAGCTTGAATTTAATAATGGAGGCCTTTGCCCAACAGTGGGAAAGTCTATATAGGCTATTTACTTAACTTACTAATGCAATTTTATGACTATATATTTTTTTTATATTGTTAATGTAAATTAAGGATTTATAGCTAAATGTGCGATGTCAATCTAACGTGTAATGTACCACCTTAAATACAAATGAATTAATTTAATTAAATTGAGTAAACACCCGTATCCCGTGATGGTGTCACCAATTCGAAAACCCTGCGCACAACAATTCATAAATTCGAAAAACAGTGCTTATAGAAAACAAACAATGAAAATGAACACATCAAAAAGAAAAACAAATGAAAAATTTACATCACCACCTCATTTTATGTCACCACTGCCTGGAGCACGAGCCTTCCCCATGGATGAATAGGGAGAACGGGCCATACACCACCATTCGAGCCCAGTACGGATTAGTGGTTGTTAATGACAGCTAATGCACCCGGGACCAACGGCTTTACGTGCCTTCCGAAGCACGGAAATGGAAAATAAAAACTAAATAAAATAGTGTCAACGTCTTGCCAGTTTTATTAAATTAATGCGGTGCGAATTAAACAACCATAGATTATATACATAATCTAAGGAAGTAACTGTCTTTGTTTTAATGAATCCCAATCTTAAGAATAACTTACGATACATATATGTAAATGATATTATAAGTACATGAGAAAATACACCTAAATGAAAATCCCTCAAATATATCCTTCTATTCTATAAATTCTTGCAGTAAACCCCGATCACACCCAAGAGAGCGATCCATCAATTAAGAAAGTGTACGCTTGGGCTAGACCGGCTAGACTACACTGTACGCTGTAGCTATTAAATAGAAAATGACAATTAAAAAGTTTAAACAGGCTTAAACTAACTCTTTGGTGCGGCAGTCGCAGTCGCAGTCAGCCCGTGCCCACGGACGGTGCAACTCGTGCCAAAAGTGGATTTAAAAAAGTATTCCAGGGATACTTCTTGGTACAGGAAGCCACAAATTATGATAATTAAAAAAAACTGCCTAATGGTTTTATGTTTGTGTATCTAAATTAAATAAATATTCAAAGCCGCTACTAAAATTAAATTATGAAAAACTAACGATAATGACTGAAGAATCTAAGTCACAACGTAAGATGGCTGATAAAAATAAAGCTATGTATTGGATACGGTCATGCTGAGCGGTCGCACCAATAATTAATTCCAGAATTCTTTAAAACACAGTTCTTTAAAACATTTAACCTTTTTATTAGACCTAAATATGAATTTCTGTAACCTAAAGATTTATTAATAAACTTAAGAGTAATACACTTATGGCACAAGCAAAGAGAGGCCTATGCTCAGCAGTGGGTTGGGAAAGGCTCATGATGATGATGATGATGATGATGATGATAAAATACTTATAATTGACGGATTTTTTTTGAAGTCGGTTAAATAGAAATCGTTTTGGCAGTTGCTAAGTTTCTCAAATATAAAATTTACATCTTCATCATCAATAACAGCTCATTTTATGTCCCCACTGCTGGGGCACGAGCCTTTCCTATGGATGGATAGGGAGAACGCGCGATAAACCACCAGGCGGGCCCAGTGCGGATTGGTGGTTGTTAACGACCGCTAATGCAGTCAGGACCAACGGCTTAACATGCCTTCCGAAGCACGGAGGAGCTCGAGATAATATTTATTAATCACCCATCCGTTGACCGGCATTTGCGAAAGTTGTTTTTAAACCTTAGCAATCGTAGATCTTGGCGGTTCACAGTGTCCGGCGTAGAACAAGCCAGGTGGACAAAAATATATTTTCATGGTTTTGGAACTATATCTATGAATTAGTTAATTATAAAGTACTATAATATATTTTTATAAATAAAATGCAAAGAAATTGTATACAAATATTTTATTTCATGTAAACACGATTTCTATTAGAAATGAAAGGTACAGGAAAAAAATAAGAATAAAATAATTATCTTAATCGCTACAAATATCGACGCTAATTATATATACACAACCTTAGACTAATATATTATATACAAAAATTATAAATCTAACGCTAGAGGTAGGTATCTATTTACATTTAAACTAATTCTCAATATCAGAATCATCGGATGCAGAATCCGATGATTCCGATAGAAGATAGTCTTCCCGAGCTTGTGGAGGTCTTGGTTGGAGTTGGAGTCGAGGCTCTATAGTGGGAGCTATGATGAGCTTTAAGACCTCCGCGCTCAATTTATTCGACTTTTTTTTTGGTACTTCCCGGAGGCTGTTGATCAGAGGATCAGAAGTTATAATCAACATATTGAGCAAGTCTCTATTCGTGGCAAGACGAGAGCACTTTCTGGTGTTGTGCTCTCTAAACCTCCGGCAATCTTTGTTTCTCGCTTCTTGCGCTTCCTCTGAAAGCTGCCCTATTGGAACTATTGCTGTCTTAATTACCTCTGTACTATGAACAAGCAATTTATGCACAGTAGCAGGCATGTAGTACCACGAGTAAAGACTTAAATAAAGTCTTCTTGTCTCGAGACAAAGCTTGTTGAATTCAACAAGATTTATCTCGAAACCAGAAGACAATGTCCTCAATAATGTATCAAAGTTTTTGATGATTGTAACATCCAATCCTGTGATCTGAGCACTCACTTCGGGGTTCCCGAAAAAACGTCGAGCTGTGTTTCCATCATTTGTGGAACCAAATCCTGGCTTTGGCTTGTCCACAATTAATCCCATTTGATTCTTGAATCGTTGTTTGATTTCGTCTGATCGTTGTTTTACACTTTCTTTTTCCTCTGAAGACCTAGCTTGCCATTTCTTAATATCTAACTTATAACTAATGTGTAAAAAGCACTCAAACGAACGAATCCAAGCATGTAATGTTGACAAACCAAAGCCAAAATTATCCTGGTTGCTATCAACATGCCTTCCTTCATCATTCATCATTCTGGGAGTAGCCCCACAAATATAGCATTTCTGCGATGAATGTGTCTCTGTCAAAGCATTGCATACTTTTCCATCGGTCATTGTCAGTAGTAACTTGTGCTTAACAGAAATTTCAGAACCACCAAGATCACAAGATGTAGGCTCCAAGTTGTTTATTTGTTCCAAAACCTTATTCGTCTCGATTTTTGTCAACTCCGTAGTTTCTTTGGCAAAAATGAATTTAATTGGACGGCAAAACATCGTCGATGATGGTCGAGGATTTTGCCAGATAATGTTATTACCTTCGTCGATTAACCTAAGAGGAACAAACGAATAAACAAAAAGGAACTCATCAGTGTCTTCGCTATTCTCAAATCTCTGTTTGTAAGTGCTATGGCCGGAACTTCCATCACACCCCCATTTACTTACAAGAGTAAACGATGAATTGGGTAGCACACTTGTGACAACATCTCTCTGAGCTTCCACTAAACGTTCTGTTGTTTTATTTAAAATAGCTTGTAGCTCAATTTCTACTCGAGATTGTGTCACAACAATATGCTCCTCGGATGGATAACATGCTTTTTTTGATTTTACAACGCATTCATATGATGGAAACACGTGATGTCCAACTTTCATAGTCCACTTCCTAGTCTGTTTGTATGTGTGAGTTGTTGATTTTGAATCTATATAATACGCTAATGCCTCGTCACTACTTAGCGGTCTATCACTTTGCACAGCACTTGCTTGTTGGAAGCTAATGCATGCATTTGCAGAAGCTGGATTTTCGGCAATGTCTTTTATAACTCTGGCAACGTTCTTATGCCCAGTTGACCGTGCAGCTACCTCTGCAGCAGTCATTAATTCCCCAACACTCCGCGATTGAACTAGATCTTCAACTCTACGTTTCTTAGTTTTAAAAGACGATTCTTCGAAGACTTTTTTAGGTCTTCCGGGTCGAGAAAAGTCAGCGGATGAGGTAGAAGGTTGCGGTTGAGTCGATCGTATGCAGAATTGTATATCTTCGCCTTCCAGCCACAACTTATTCTTATCAAGGAAACGCTCTTTCGACTTTCCCGAGGACACCCATTTGGTAGCAATTTTCGATGAAATGCTGGCCAATTTCACCTTAATTTCCCTTTGACAGTCTTCAGTGATGTCAGAGAAATCAAATTTAGACGAAAGAAACTCAAATAGACGTTCATTTCTTACGTCTTTTTCGTGCTTAAGCCACTCTTCGAAAAACTCTATTTTGTTAACCGAGTAACACTTTTCTGCAAAAAAAAAAAAAATGGTTGTACTCAAGTGTGCTACATAAAATATATGTCATAATCATTAATAGCCATGCAGCTAAAGCATATCAAAAATTTAGCCTGGATACAAGAGGATACATGGCTTTTCCAAGCTCGATAAGTTCGAAAACAAAGAAAAACATTGTATTTTTTTGTGTATTCATAGATAGTCTACTTAATGAATATTTATGACACATTAAAAGATTGTAATAAGAAAAATATATTATACATACCTTCAGAAGTAAAATCCATCACTAAACTTTCCACAAAATTAGGAACTGCCACCATGAGATGTTAGTGCAAGTGTCGCTAAAATGCAACTGACCCATTTCTTTAATTGCACTTACCTTTATAGCTTACTTTGATAAGCGATGACTCATCAGTATGGAATGTTAGACGTAAACAATTCTTGGAATCAGGAATTTAGGGGTGTTGTTTACAGGTAGAAAGTACCTATTTCCGGTAATTTGATAATGACTTTTGTCCACCTGGCTTGTTCTACGCCGGACACTGTGCGGTTGCCCGAAACATAGTTTGCCCGACCTGGGAATTGAACCCGGGAATTGAACTCGGCCACCAAGGCAACGAGACAAAAATATGACAGCGTTACCAAATCATATTAATATACGGTATATGGACGTACGGCGCAGAAACATATTAAAATGGTCGATTCACCCCAAAACGGAACGAACTTTAATAAAGAATGGCAATTTAGTACCTTTTGACGAATGTTTCGACATTTTAATGAAACCCGAACTTTTAGGCAGTCGAATTTAACGTTTATGCTCTAGGTGATACGTATCTAATTTCAGTGTAGTCCAAAATATTTCTTGCATTTTCATCTCAAGTTGTCTGTTAATAAATGCAACAATGAATAATGGCAGGGCTCTATCTGGGGTACCTTACCGTACCTTAATTCTGGACGGTAAAAATACGGAAACAAAACTACGTTGTCAAATATAACTTTTTAAACTATCATGGTCACTTACATTAGAATAAATATTATTAACGGGATTATTACCATGTTTTTTGTTGTGTTCGAGTATCCGATATTTTGGCACAGTTGCATGCGCCATGATCACGGATGTACTCATATGCAGCATGCAGTACATCCGTGATCATAGCGCATGCAACTGTGCCAAAATATCGGATACTCAAACACAACAAAAAACATGGTAATAATCCCGTTGATAATATTTATTCTACGTTGTCAAAATTGTAGCTTCAGCTCAGCATAACCATTTTCTGTTTATTGATTCAAAGTCAAAGTCCTTTTTTTATTTAACTAAAGATAAGAAAAGTGCTTTTTAATTGTCCATACATTTTTTTACCTACTACGGAGCATGAGCTCGAAGAATGATCTTGGAGCGCAAAATATACACACACAGTTTGTTGTTGGCCTGCTACAAAAAACATCCACGACATCATAGTCCATGTAGTCCATGTGGGGGTACGACGTGTGACTTGTATGTTAGTCATTGTCTAAGCTCGTAGTTTATTTGCACTTAATAATTTCTCATGTTAGAGCCGTTCTATAAACGTTGATGTATTAATTTCACAATGTAAAATGTGTAAAAATATCATGAGCTCCTCAGTGCTTCGGAAGGCACGTAAGAACCCACTAACCCAATGCCCTAGGGGTATTCCGCTTTCGAACTGATCCGAACCCCTCTTAGAATTTAGTACGGAACGGGGACACGCACTATGCGTATAGCCATTCTCTTTAGAAAATCTCTGACTGTGTCGATCACACGGCTTGGTACCCTTTAAGTTTCTCATCGCCTCCAAATACGTCCGGTGACGCTGAAAATGCCGTCTAAAGGCAATCTGCAAACTCTCTTCAAAAAAACTGCCAACCCTTGTCTATTACTTAATTGGTACCCTTGATTCATTAGAAAAACTTGCGCATCGTTTAATATACTACTTACTTACTTACTTACTTACTATTCATTAAAGCTTTCCCACAACATGGATAACAAGGTGCTACCAAGAAATTTCAACAGTCATTATAACAATAATGCTTCTTATTTTTCAATATTTGTACCCTGCTTTATAGAAACAAGAATTTTCGGATCAAACACTTTTGATCCGGGAAAATTGATGGAAATGTTAGAGTATTATATTTTCCTCGAATACGTTTTTCGGAGGTTTGTGCGAGACGATATAAATCGTTCTCTCCGTACGCTTATGTAAAATCAAATTCAGATTTACGAGTGAATTCGGGTGTTTAAGGGTCTTTCCGGAATTCTTGGCCTATAAAATAAAGTTATAAATATATCTGTTGAACGGACCTTTTACCTTGATTTATTTAAAACATTTTCCTTTCATTTTTATTGAGTAACAGAAAAAGAAACTTTTCAAGTGATAGGATATGAAAATGTAATAACAAAATATACGAGTATATAGGATATGTAATATGATAACGAAAGCTTAAAACTAGTCAGAAATACTTTTAATTTAAAAAAATATGCCTTTCGCAATTTATTTTTGCCTTTATACTTCCGAACCCAAATATGGTATTAATTAGGTACTTTAATTAAACTACACATTTTACAATCGATTAAACCATTGTTATATGTTTTGGATAAATTAAAACCGCTTGATTACCTTGCAACGGAACAACTTCTGACACCTATCCAATAAAATAAAATAAAAGAACTTAAAATATTCATTAAATGTATTGGTAATTGATTTACATTACATTTCTCTTGCTTCAGCAGATCTTACCAGCTTACACTCACCAACACGACAGAGTATTCAATTACCTGTTAAATTGTTTCTACCTTCGCAAATATATATAATGTCGGCGGCGAGGTTGGTTTGTAGGTTGGACGTTCGAGCAAACTCATATTCGTCGATAACACAGTTGATAACACACATCTTGGATCTTCAAAATAAAAGCGCAGTCGTATTCCTTACAGTCACTTTAATGTTATTTTAACATCACAATTTAATAATTTAGGAACAGTTGCCCGATGCAAATGGATTTTAGAAACGAAGTGAGTTCTGCGCGTGCGTACTCTCCGACCGCTCCCGTTCAAATGTGTCCAGTCCGTTGTCGCGCCAACTGACCTTGACGTTTCGCGTACCATAGAGCATAGGCTGCGCAGACCACACTCAAGTATAAACTATACTTGTCGTTTCTAAGTTGCTAGCGCCATGTCTCCAACATATACATTCACTCATTATATTCATTTAGGTATTCTATTATCAAAAGATTAATGTATGTATAATTTATCAAAGTTTGGCATTGTGAACCAAACAATAAATTAATTATAAGCATGAATATGTACTTCCGATATTTAATTTACTTTTGTGCACTTATTGTGGCTTTATCGTCTTCCTTGAAAAGAAAAAAGAAAACTATTGTAACAATTAATCATAGGTACCTATTTTCCTGACCATTGTTTGGGGTGGAGGGTCGATAACCTGTATTTACGGGAAACTTTCTAGTTCCGGTATCGGCCCGCCACAATCTGTAAATTGTATAACTCAATTTTTTATTATTATATTACTGTGCATGTTGATTGTGGTGTGAAATAAAAGTTACTTACTTACTTACAATGAATCGGTTAATGTAAAAAATAGGCTACCTACTTACTATTAAGACGTTACTGAATAAGCAGGCTTACAGACTATGACCGGGGCGGTTTAACCAATACACTATAGAGGCGTTAAACTTTACAGTAGAACTATCGATAAGGAGAATTGGTTTTGTTAGTTACAGTTTCCAGCGACTATTTAGCTGACTTCACAAGCAGAGCGGGATCGTGAGTTCAGTAGAAACGACTGGCCTGGAGCTAGAAGCACTATAAAACTGATGGAGACTTGGCAATATCGCGTGTGCTAATGTGAAAGCGAACTTTAGCATGTCAGCTAAATAAAAAGTTGCTAAACTTTGAGGGCCTTACTTAAAAATAGTATAAAGTTTGAATAGTTACTCTGTGTTTTGTCTTTTTTAATACTCTTATCTGAAATGAAGTTTACATGACGGGAATAGAACACGGTATATCTATTAATATTTATATTTTAGATAATAATTATTAGCGCCTTGGATGACTCATCTGTTAGCTTGTAAGATGTCTGATTCAAATAAATAAATAAATAAATAAATAATAGATAATAATAGAGGAGCTCGATGGTGAGACAGTGGTTAACACGCCCGGTCTGCGATTGCTGAGGTTAAGCAACTTTCGCAAAGGTCGGTCATCGGATGGGTGACCAAAAATTTATCATCTCGAGCTCCTCCGTGCTTCGGAAGGCACGTAAAGC